>BLBF01000335.1:1066637-1135998 GCA_015471245.1 Laticauda colubrina
GTTTAGCTTGTCTACCTAACCCTGGTTGGGGAACCCAGGCTTAACACAAGCCATCTGCCTTCTCCGGCAAATGGTCTTCAGCCTCATCTTCTCAGTTGCCATTTCTTCTCTCTTGGCCAAAACCATCATGGTGGTGCTGGCTTTCCTGGCCACAAAACGAGGAAACCAAGCGAAGAGATGGTCGGGGAAGAGCTTGGCCAACTCCATCATACTTTTTTCTGCTGCTGTCCAAATTATCATCTGCTCCATCTGGCTGGGAGTTTCTCCCCCCTTCCTTGACTCTGACCTCCACTCCCATCCTGGAGAGATCATCCTGCAATGCAATGAAGGGGCCATTATCATGTTCTATGTCACCCTCAGCTACATGGGCTTCCTGGCTGCCATCTGCTTCATGGTGACTTTCCTGGCCAGGAATCTGCCTGGGGCCTTCAATGAAGCCAAGCTGATCACCTTCAGCATGCTGGTCTTCTGCAGTGTCTGGGTGACTTTTGTGCCTACCTATCTGAGCACCAAAGGG
The DNA here is from genome assembly GCA_015471245.1 of Laticauda colubrina. Taxonomy (NCBI): domain Eukaryota; kingdom Metazoa; phylum Chordata; class Lepidosauria; order Squamata; family Elapidae; genus Laticauda; species Laticauda colubrina. Next base: position 1,067,155 of record BLBF01000335.1, read on the forward strand.
AAATACATGGTGGCTGTGCAGGTTTTCTCCATCCTGGCCTCCAGTGCTGTTCTGCTGGGCTGCATCTTCATCCCCAAGTGCTACATTATCCTTCTGAGGCCAGTCCTGAACACAAAGGAGCAGCTTACAGCCAGAACAAATGTCAAAACTTGAGACAACACCATGACGTTTAAAGAATTGTAAAATTTCCTTTTATTTCAAAGTAGACACTAATTATTTCAACTTAGATAATGTGCAGGAATCAAAGCAATCATGTCCACATTTTTCAATGGGAAATATTTGAATGATTGCAATCCTTGCAACTCTTTTCATCTCAATAAATCTTGCGAAAGGGAACTCTGAAAATCAGAGTTCAGAGGAATTTGTTGTTCAGCCACTGCCAATTTATTTGATACCTTATTCATATTGACAGCAGCTAAAAGTGTATCTATGAGAGAATGAATAGGAAAAGTGGTAAAATGGCTTGTGTGGGAGCCAAGCTCCAACTATGTTGTTTGACAATCTCCATGAGAGCCATTGGCCATCCCACCAAGCAAGAGAAGGTGGAGGCCTCCAGGTCCTCTTGCTTAGATGTTCTCATCCAAGGAGACCTAGTTAGTGCCCCTTTCCCATAGCTGCTCCTGCCCTGTGAAAGAAGCTTCTCCATGAGATCCATCATCCCGTCTCCATCCCCTGATTAAAGCCAGTTCTTTTCCCCAATGCTTGAGTTAGTTGAGACCGGAGTCCAGAAGATGCAGAAGGAGGAAAAGGCCCATGGGAGAATCAGGCTGCATCCTGCCCAGATTGGGCTCCTTGTAGTTGCAACGTGTGAATAGTTGCAAGCAGGAGTTTGAGGGCATCTCAAACTTCACCAGAGGAAAGGTGCTCTCTCTCTCTCTCTCTCTCTCTCTCTCTCTCTCTCTCTCTCTCTCAATCTCTCTCCAAGGTGGGAAGCCCAGCAGTGTAACCCTTGAAGGCCTCACCTGGGGGTTCACCTCAATCCTCTTCTTCCATCCCCAGAAGCCCCAGAAATAAGTCCTACGAAGGTCTTTGCTTCAGGCTCCTCGGAAGCAAGCAGAAGGGGGGAGAAGAAAGGTGAATATTCTGACTGCGAGATCCTGAACGTCTCTGGAAATAAATTTCAAGGAACTATAAGGCAATAAAGGCAGTCCTCCACCTATGACCACAATTTTTGTTGCAAAGTAAGTTCTGTGTCATTTTACCAGCTTTTTTGCCTCAGTTGTCAAGCAAATGAGTGTGGTGTTTAGTTAAATCATGCGGTTATTAAGCAAGTCTTCTGGTGACCCCAATGACCCCAAGGTACTGCAACCATCATAAACACATGCTTGAGTTTTTGTCACGTGACCATGGGTTGCTACAACAGTCATTAGTGTGAAAACTGGGCATGAGTCATTTTCCTCAGTGCTGTTGTAACTTCAGTCCCTAAACAAATGGTTGTAAGTGGAGGACTCCCTGTTATCCTCAGAGCCGTTTTTGACAGCAAGGCTCCTGCCCTTAAGATCCCATCAGAATGGAGCTGGGAGGGACCTTGGGGGTCATCTAGTCCAACTCCCCCTGCACAAGCAGGAGACCCCTTTGCATTCCCTGCAAAGGAGTATCCAGGCCTTCCTGGAAGACCTCCAGGGACAGAGCCCCCCCACTTCTGAAGGCAGCCTCTTCCCCTGGTCCATAGGGGATCAAGAACTTCTGGCCTGCTCCTCAGGGAGTGACTGGAGGGACAGGAGAGGCCTCGACTTCATCCTTGAATCCCCCCCATAAAAACATGGAGAAAAGGCCGTCATTCTCAGTCCACCTCCTCTGGGGAGAGAGCCTTGCCAGGACCCCCAGCCTCTCTCACAGCCCTGAGGAGGAAAGGCTGCCCCTCCCCAGTCTTTCCCCCTTCCCGCAGCTTCCTTCCAAGAGGGACCACTGGAATCCCCTCCCAAGGCCCCCAGGACCACCGGGGATCAGATCGGAAGGGTCAATGCCAGCTGCCATCCTGGCAACAGGCTGACTCTCCTTGGTTGTTTCTTCCAGGAAGCCTCAGCTTATTGCCAGAGGCCCCTGGAGGTTTTTGCAGAGAGAGGGTACCCTCCAGTCCCTGGCCAGGAAAGCAGCAGAATGGGGTGGGGTGGGGTAGGGTAGGGTGGGGAGGAGAGAGGAGACACCCCCCCAGCTACACACAGTTGCAGGGTTGGAGGTATTAACCTCCTTTAAGATGGGCAAAAAGAAAGTCCACCAGCAAGCCATTGCACCCCCTGTGTCCTGGCCAAGCAGGAGATCCCACATGGCTCCAGTTGCAAACAGGGTCTTTTTATCTGGGGTGATATGGGTGGGGACCCTGGGTAGATGAAGGGAAGGTCCAGGGAGGAAAGAAGGTTGTCTCCCATATTCACTGCAGGACTTTCATGCATCAATAGGTTGCTATCAGGAAAGGGATTCTGGTTTTATTCCCAGGCTGCAACTTCCTGATGACCAATTTTTGGGTTTGTTTCGGTCTGATGCAGCTGCTGCCTTGGTACCACCCATCTCTTGCCTCCCCCATTTTGGAGGGGGGTGGGCCCTTGACTCTCCCCCCAAATGGCCCAATGTGCCCCAGAAAAGCGTAGGGAAGACCCAGCCTGAGACCCAGGGTGGCTTGTCTCACTGGGAAGGGACCCTGAGCCCACTGAGGGTCTCCATCTGCAGGGAGCCCTTTCAGGAGGGCAGGAAACCTGGCCATGAACTAGCCAAGATTGCTCTTTCTTTCATTACCACATCTCAGCAAGATTGTTTCCTTTCAGCAAGAAAAGCATATTTGCTTCCACAGATGAATTTCCAAATCTGGAGCTCTGAAACTTGGAACCAAGTCCTTGTTGACAGGCTCATTTCAAGCCCTGCAGAGGAGCCTCTTCCCCCCTATGATGAAGGGAAAGGCTGGGGATTTATTTCTTCCTCCCATTTGGTTTTCCAAGCTGCTACCTTGGAAACCAGTCCAGTGAATGGAAAAATACAAGAAATAATGCAGAATTATGTCCTGTCCTGAGCCAGGAAGCCCTGAATATGGAGAATTCCTGGCTTGGCCTAAGATTTAGGCCTTGATTGTCCCTACATGATTTCAGGCTCTGGACCTCCTGCTCTCATGGCCCCTTGAGAGGTTTCTTTCAAAAGGGGACAGGTCAGTCCTGCCAGACTCATTTCAGTCCATTTCCAGGTGGACAATTTAGAATAAATCCTTATTTTAATCCCTTTAGACCCAGGCAGCCTCATGGACGCACCCAAAATCCAAGGCCTGAATGGCCCCTTCGGTCTTCTCTGGTATTAGAAATCCCTCTTAAATTCTCAGATTCCTTCCTTCCCTCCTCTCATCAGAGCCATTGCTTAAAAGTGGGGAGGGGTCCAATGTCCAGAGCAGAAGAGGGTGGCCAAATTCAGTAGTTGAGGGGGGTTGTTTCCAGTGGAGGAAACCTCCTCAGGGAAATCTTGCTAGCCAGCTTGATCAGAACTGCTGGTGCCTGTTGCCCTTCATCCCACACTTGTGAATGAAGATGACTGGCATTCTTCCATTAGACCTTTGTCATCTGGAAAGCATCCACCCACCCCAAGAAAGCAACCTGGGGGGAATATCTAAGGTAACACTTTCTGAGTGGCACTTCCTGAATCCAAGACTGAGCTCTTCCCTCCTTGAATCGCCTGCCATGAGCCCAGTTCTCCAGGGGTCTCCAAGAAGGGGGAAAAGACCAGCCAGGACCTGGAGAGACCTGAAGGCATGGAATGTCCTCCCTGGGAAGGTGGAGGGTTCATCCCACCTGGGGATCCCTAAGGAGGGGCTGGACAACCACGGTGGGGCCGGCCTTCCCACCCACACAGCCAGGAAACCACCCAAGGAGGCAGCTGGGGAGAAGCCCAGCCAGTTCTGCCTCCCTCTCTGGCTCTGGAGCTCCCCTTCCCCCCTGGGCCGCCTGGGTAGGAACTTCTCCTCCTCCCCCAGCCTTCAGGGATCCTCCTCCTCCCTCCACACAGGGAAAATCCTCCTGCTCTGGGTGATGGGGCTGCCCTGGGTGCCTGGCACTTCCTGCCCCTCTCCCTCCCATCTCCTCTGCTCCCCCCTCCTGTCTCAGACCCCCAGTTCTCCCTCCTGGGCCAAGGGGTGCATGGGAGTGAAACCCCCCAATGACTGGAGACCTGGGACACAGGGACCCCCAAGGGCACCTTTCAGAACCTTGGAGGTGGGTAGGCCGAAGGAGCCGCAGATCCCACTATAAGCACTGCATCCCAGAAGACCTGGGGCCTTCAGGAGCCACCCAACCCCCTTCTTGGGGGACCTGGCAAGAAGAGACATGGGGTGCCCAATGCAGGGGAGCCTGGAGAAGCCCTTGAGGCAGCCTCCAAAGGTAGCCCTGAGACCTCCAGGAAGGAAAGATGGATGAGGCAGGGAGTCCTCCACTTATGACCACCATGGAGCCCCAACACTTGTGTTACCCAGGGAGACGTCTGTTAAGTGAGCTTTAACCCACTTTATGACCTTTCTGGCCCTCTTTGCTCAGCAAATAGCTGCAGACATTACGTGAGCCAGATGGTTCTTAGGCGCATCCAGCATATCCACCGACTTTGTTCGCCTGAAGGTCACAAAAGGGGATCACATGACATATCCCCAGGACACTGTGGCCATAATCAGTCTGAGACAGTTGTCTAAATGTAAATCCTGGGATCCCAGGGAGGCTGAAAGGGCCATAAGTGTGGGAAGGGACCCTAAGTCACCTTTTTCAGTGCCACTGTGGCGTTGAATGTTCACTAAACAGAACATTATAGGTCAAGAACTGTCTGCCAAGGAAAGAGCGAAACCATTACAGGAGGGAGGAAGAGGAGGATTCCCTGATAAGTCCTGGCAGAGTTGCAGGGAAGTTTCTCCCGGCCTCCTCCTCCTCCTTCCACCCAATTCCCCTCCTGCCTCTTTTCCCTCCGTCCGTCTGTCCATCTTCCTCCTCCACCTCCCTGGGAAAGAAACGGCCTTGAAGCCCCTTCAGGGTTCTGAGAGAAATGAGCTGGACATTCGGGGGGGCCCAGAGCTCCAGGGGTTCAGCCTGACCTTCCTGATTTGAGGGTCTCCTGCCACCTGGAAGGCTGTTTCCTGTCTTCTGAAAGGGCCAAGAGACTCTCCTCTAGCCTCAGCCCTTCCTTCTGGCCAGGACCAGGAGCTGGTGGGCTTCACACCTGGGGGAACAGCAGCCCCCACCTGCCAAGTGCAAAGCTGGCACACCAGACTCGGATCCTGGCAAGAGATGCAATTTGCAGACCCTTACCCCATTCGCTTCCCATCTACCCTGGGCCCCCATGGGACAGATCCCCCCACCTGCCCTGCAAGGCCCGAGGGAGCCCTCTCCGTGGGGCGCCCCACTTCCCAAGGCAGGAGGAGGAAGAAGCCCCTGGCTGTTCCCGGGGGAAATTGGCAGCAGGACTCAGGCTGACCTCCCCTCCCCCGGACCCCACAAGCTCCTAGGAGGCTCCCTCTGTCAGAGGCAGGCTTTCCAATAGCACCTGAGCTACCCAGACCAAATGAGAAGGGCTGCCCCTGTCTCCTTCTCCCCCAGTCCCCTCCCTCCCTGCCCTCACTAGGGAGGGGGTGGATCCACTGTAGACATCCCTGGCCCTTCAGGACACCTGCATACCCTTACTCACAGCACAGCCCCCTACCAAACCTTCTCTGAATCCAACCCGTTGGAGCCCGCTTGACTGGTGAAGAGGAAGCCAGGCCCAGAGAGACCCTCAGTCTCGGTCAGCTGGGCGGGAAGGTTGTCTGGAAGCCCCCAGGGGAAGCTGGCCCAGAGATCTTGGTAGGGCTGCTCAGAAGCGGTTGCCATTGCCTCTTTCCCAGGGCTCCAAGAGAGCGGCTAGCCTAGAGCCTCCTAGCTGGCTTGGTGCCCCAGGCAGGACTGGAACTCAGAGCTCCCCTGGATTTAAACTCCACCCCACCCAACTGCCTCCAGTGGGATCTACATGATCCACTGAACCTGGTCTCTTCCTCAGTGGCCACATTCACATTTGCACCTCTTAACCATGGTTTCTTTCCCGAGGTTGAAACTGTTGGCCAAGAAATTAGTGGATGATGGGAACTCGGAAGGAGATGAATTTCTGGGAGAGAAGCTGAACAAGAGGAGCTGATACACAGGCAGGCCTCGACTTACAATCGTTCATTTAGTGACCCATCAGAGTTACAACCGCACTGAGAAATGGGACTTAGGACCATTTTCCACAGTTACGACCTTTGCAGCATCCCCCATGGTCACGTGATCAGAATTCAGATGCTTGGTCACAGTTTCACATTTATGACCATTATGGCTGCATCCCCAGTCATGTGATCCCCTTTTAAGATCAATTGGCAAGCAAAGTCAGGTTCACTTAAAGACCAGGTTCCAAAATTATCAACTGCAATGATTCACTTAATGAATGTGGCAAGAAAGGTCATAAAAAGGGGCAAAGCTCACTTGATGGATATCTTCCTTATTGACAGAAACGTTGGGCTCAATGGTGGTCATAAGTCAAGGACTCCCTGTATTGGGGGCCCTTTTCTTCTAGCGAGGACCCCCTTCACACAACATACTTCACCAGGCCGGGGTCCTTGGAGCCCCCCTGAGAGAAATCGGAGTTCCACGTGGAGCCTCCTCAGGACCTGTGAGAAACCCTGGATGACCAGAGCCCCCCCTTCTCCCCTCCTCTGGGGTCTCTCTGGGACAAACCCAGAAGTTGGGGTGGGCTCATTCCTGACCCAGGAGGGGCTTCCTCCCCTCTGGGCCTCACCCAGCTTCAGTCAGACATGGCTGTGAACCTCTGGGAAGAAAAGAGAGTCTCATTGCACATCAACCTGGTCCTGAAAAGCCACAGCTTGAATCTGGAGCCACCCAGGATCTGGTCTGCAGGTCCTGAGAGCAGAATCTGAGAGAGGTTCAGAGGGAGAACTTCCAAGTGGTGGACCTGGGATACGGGCCTTCCTCTGCTCCTCCCTGCCAGGGTAGGCCTGCCTATCCCTTCAGTTCCCCCAGTTCCCCCTTCTGGGCCAAGAAGTCCATATTAATGTGTCCCCCCCAGTGAAGAAACATCCTCCCTGAACAACGGATCCAACTAAACCAGGAACAAAGGAGTTCCAATAGCACCTTTTTTGCGATAGAAAGTCTCGGCCCCAGAAATTGGGAAGGTCAGAGGGGTCCCTCCCCCCCTATAGAAGATCCCCACAACAGAGGAAGAGCCACCATATCTCCAGAAATCACGTTGCTAGAAATCAGGCTGCACCATCCACCACACTGTGGCCATCACCACCATCTTTGTAGGGTTTCCCTGTGATAAGATGTGTGACCAGTAAATTTATTGGATAGAGGGATAGATAGATGGATGGATGGATGGATGGATGGATGGATGGATGGATAGATGATAGATAGATAGATAGATAGATAGATAGATAGATAGATAGATAGATATGGATGGATAGATAGATAGATGATAGATAGATTATTGATAGATAGATACATAGATAGATAGGTAATAGATCTCAGCTGCAGACCTTACAGTCCATTATTTATTTAAAAAAATTAAGAAACATCAAAATATAAAGAATCTTGGTGTCTTATAGGAACGTGGTAAGTTAAAACAGAAATGACAAGAAAATAAAAATTTCCATCCATTCTGTGATTTTTCTGCCGATTTACCCAATGATATAGTCCACAAGTTGTCACTTCCTGCTTCTTAAAGAGCTTTTATCCTAAAATTAATATTGCTAGAAAAAAATGGGAAATAAAATTTCACTTCAGGCACAAGCAATTAGTATCAATATATGGGATTCTGATATAAAACAGAATTCCAAACGGGGCCTACTCTTAACCTTGGGCAGAGATCAAGGGTGCTGATTGTTATTAGAAGACACTAGAGTTAGAACCTCCGGTGGTGTTTTCATCAAAGACGGATCAAAGATCATGACCGTGCGTGGCTTTGACCCGTATTTACCTTGGTGGAAGGGTACCTGTGGGACCGGAACCATCTGACCCATCTTGGAGGGGTGGGAGAAGAGGGGGAGACCGCCAGCTGGGTCGAGGGGTGGGTCTCTACCAGTTCAGACCAGTTCTATAGAACCTGTAGTTATGAGTCTGTGCAATTCAGAGAACCAGTAAATCACACCCCGGCTGGCCCCATCCATTCCCTTCCTGCCTGCCCACTTCCCACCCACCAAATTATTCCTCATCTCACCCATCATTGGTAACCTGCTTTCCACCAATGCCTGCACGATATCCCTGGGTGAATTAAGCCAGGATATAGTTGGGAATGGTGGTGTTTTATGAGGTCACATACGAGACCCTCAGAGCCAGGATGGCTTCCTCACCACACATGGGTCTTGAGCAACAATCCCACCCTCCCAAAGCACACTGATCCCCCCCCATTTCCTTGGAAAGATTGGGGTGGGAGGGTTGCTCAATGCCCCCTGCCAGTGTCACACGCCAAGGCCTCCCGGGCATCCAGTGGCTACACCATTGTGTCTTTTTGCTGAATGGGTGTTTCCCACCATGAAACTGGAATGAAAAGGGCAGAGTTGGACCATGAAAATTGGACAAGTGAACTTGGATTGTTCTTGGGACAAACAAGTGATGGATTTCACCAAGCAGTTCTAGCTTTGTGGTCTTTGGAGCCAACCAAGGAATAAGGGGGAAAGACAACAGGCAGCTGATAGAAAAAAGCAGAAGGACCTAGAATGGCAAAATGACCATGTGTGAGATTTAGTATGTGTTCAACTTATTGTACATTCCAAAAAGATAAAATATGAGCAGACCGATGATAAGATAGATGTTCATGCTTGAAGCATAGAAAAACAAGGCTTTGTGTGTATCTGGATGTCCTTCTGGTGATGGTCAGATAGGGCTCACAGTTTAGGAACAGATTGAGCTCACTTTCAAAGGTTTCTTTAAAACTTGCGTGTGGTCAATATACACAGCAAACACACCCACACAAAATGTCCCCTTCCCAAGAATGGGGATACACCCACCATGGTGTACTGAAAATAGAAAGGGATCAGGATACATTTCAGGATGGGAGACTTCTCCTCTGGCCTCTGGACCTAACCCCTAGACAATGTTTCAGAGATTCCTTAGCTCAAGTGTTGTGCAAAGAAAAACAGGGGCAGTCAGGCTTAAAGAAGCTGAATCCTGTAAAACAGCATTTCCAGAACCTTCCATCTCCTCTTTCATTCCTCAAATGAAACAATGGCATTGTTTATGGAGCCTACCCATGTTCTGGGAAATTCACAGTACATTTTTTTTTCTTTCATAAATTGCAGTCAATTTGAGTGAGCTTCCTGATGACAATTGATTTAGGATCTTTGACCCATTACTTGTTGGTTGTATGGGACAAGGTTTGGGAGACTTTGAGTTCTAATCCTCCCACAGGCAGGAAAACTTCCTGGGGGACTTTGAGAGGATCACCAGGAGACTCTTGAGTTCCAGTTCTGCCTTAGTCCTTATTGAATTGGGGTGGGAAAGTTGGACACATTTTCTCAGATTAATGTGACATACTAAAATTGGAGATTCCTAGAGTGTGAGATGGCCAAGTGTCCAATATAGTGTATTGTGATGGAGGAAAGTGAAATTATGGGATAATCGCTATGGTGGCGTTTACATTTTTTTACAACTGGTTCTGTGGGTGTGGCTTGGTGGGTTTGGCTTGGTGGGTGTGGCTTGGTGGGGGTTGCAGGGGAAAGTTAGTTCAAAATCCCATTCCCTCCCCACCCCACTAACTTGCTTTCCAGCTCCGTTCTCCTGTGCAGGCCAACCAAAGGAGACCCAGCCAATCAACTGGGACTCAGTGGGAGGCAGAGAATAGATGGGGGCGAGGCCAGTCGGAGGTGGTATTTGCCAGTTTGCTGAACCACTTAAAATTTCCACTACCAGTTCTCCAGAACTGATCAGAACCTACTGAATACCACCTCTGGATAAACGCCTCTTCCCTGTAGTGCAAAGCCACAAGCCTTGGCCTTCTTCTACTGCTTCTGGGAGAACCAGAGAGATTTGTGTGAAACTTAAACTGACCTTCTTCTGATCCACCAGAGCTTTTCTTATCTCCTTCAAATGGAATTTGCAAATGGATCCTATTCAGTTAGGAGCCTTTATGAGACATAAAAATTGATTCTCAATTGATCAGCAATCTCTGTGGTTGGAGAGCAGAGCAGCTTCCAAGGGTGCCTCTTCTTAGAAACCAAGAAGTTCCCCTCCCCACTTATTCAGCCCCTTCTTGAACCTGGATGAACATTATGCAGCTCTGAAGGTTTGTAACCGAGTCAATGAGGCAGCTGCCTTGAGGCAGGATCCCTGCAACCACCTCCTGGGAAGAGTCCCAAGATCCCCTTTGTCTGGATATCTTCTCCAGCCCTTCACAGACAAGACAAGCTTGGAAAAGGAGTAGAGAAATGCTTTAGGTACAAACTGTAGAGTGGAAAATTAAAGGGCCGGAAAATGGATATTATATTTCTCTGGTTCAGGAAAGGAAAAAAATATACAGTGGAAATTTCTTTATATGCTTTATTTTTTTTAATTTACTTTTTTTTTTTTGCTGTGAAGTACACACCAAAATAAAAAGAATCCTAAACTGAAATCCCGGACAGCTGTTCTGCTGAATTCTTTCTGCAAAGGAGGTTTTATCAGGAAATCAAGGAAGACTTATATTAGAGGAATGAAGATTTCCCTCCTCAGCTGAGAGCCTGTCAAACATGGCATTTCACATCATTTTTAGGGAGAGGATCAGGCAACCAGGCTGTTTGGTTCCCACAGATTCCTCCTGACCTCTTTTCCTACTCATTCTCTCACACTCACCCACATGTTTAGCTGCTGTCAGTTGGAACAAGTGCATGAATCATTTTTTATAAGGTGTCACGTTCAATAGCTGTTGCTGAACAGCTGAATTCCTCTGAATTTTACAGGGATCTCTTTTGCAATATTTATTGAAAGGGGAGGGAACTACAAGAATTCCAGTCATTCAATAGTTCCCCATTTTGAAATATACAGATATCAACCACCCTGGAGAATCTAGGCTTTGCCCACCGGAAATGGGACATAAGGTACCACCTTATTGAGCAACTTTAGCCGTGAAACAGCATGTTGGTTGATTATAAGTCTCCCTCTTTCAAACGTTCCTGGGGGCAGAAAAATGTGATCCAACTTGGGGAGAACCACCCAGGTCGTGATATTCAGATCTGCTGTTAACTCTCCATTTTGGTCCAAGAACAAAATAAAAGTTGAAAAATTGCAAAACTAATTCTTTGCCAGAAAGGGATGAAACTAAAGTGGAAAGATCCAGAAATACTAAAAGCAGGAATTTTGGTTTCTTATCTCATGTGGTCTCTTCACTTTTGAACTTTAATTCCACTGTGATCTAACTTGCAAGTTTCTAGATGGGAGAACAAGAGTTACCACAAAAAGTGGAAAAAAAAGATACAGCAAAATTTGTCAATCATATATTGATAAAATCAAATTTGTCAATTATATAGAACATTGTTGAGCACTCACAACTGAAGAAACAAATAATAAAAAGATTATTCATAAAATCCTTGAAGACAACAGAATGGATTCATCGAGAAGTAACTTTCCAGGTAATTTTCTACCAGGTAAACAGATGGGAAACATGATCAGAGGAGCTAATTCTCATTGATTGTAAGGCTACATTAACAGAATCTTGCAAGTCTGAAAGCAGAAATCTCCCACCAATTTTTATGTAGGGAAATGTTAGGCAAAAAGTCTTCTGAGTTTTGTTTCTCTGCCCATTATGCAGCTGAGGGTTCCCCTCCCTGTTATCTGATCGTTTCTAGTCAGCATCTCTTCACTCATCCCCAAGATCATCAACACGAATCATTACAGTTTGTTAATAGATTGTGGGAATGCTTTTAAAATAGCCTGCTTTCATTAAAGTATTAACATACTACTTCATGAATGATTGGAAACCAAGATAAGTGAGGGGTTGAATGGTGGGATAACTAAGTGGAAAAAGACTATCTTAAAAATTGTACTCAAATTATTTTCACTGCTTCTACTGTCATTTTGTTACTGATGCACTGGAAGAAGGATGAGAGATAAAACTTAAAAATACTCATTAAGTTAAAATTTTATATTGTTATTAATAAAATTATGGTAAATTTCTAGTGAATTTGCAGACAATGATGTACTGTGGTATTTAATACCTAATGTATTTTCAGAGATATATTGTGTTTCATATATTTGTTGGAAATGTAAAGAAAGTATTTTTAACTATATGTGCCTGACTAGTAAGGCAAAAAAAAAAATATGGGAACCAGAGTTATGTTTCAGTCCAGAAGAATTTTAAAATATGTATACAATAAACCATTGTTTTAGGACCTTTATATGAGGAATTGGGGAAAAAATAGAACTTATAATTCAAGTCTGTCCTTTTTACCTGCCATGGTTGCAGCCTTGGAGCCCCCAACCTCTCTTTGACCCTCTTGCTTCCCCTCCTGGAACTGGAGGAATATGCAGCTTTCAAGGCCTGGGCCAGAGTGTAAATGAAAGTGTACAAATAGGGGTAGTTTATGATGCGCCTTCTGTTCCTTTTCTCCTGGCTATCCAATGGGGCTTTCTGGGTGCATCTTCTCTGGCCTTTGACAGAAAAGATGTGCTTTGAAAGAGAACAGTGGAAATAATGATCTTCAACCTGTGGTTCAAAAATAAATAGGGTTCAAAACGATGATATATTTGCCTAGATTTCTGCTGAGGAACAAAGGCCCAAATACTATGGACATATTTAAGAATTTTGTGCCTTCTAATTTCAAAATGTCTCAAGACTGTCAAGATCCAGACTTTCCCTTCAATGGGTCCTGGAAAACACTTGAGTACTAAAGGCCCGGTCCCATTGCACTTACGGATACAAAGAGCATGTAAAATGTTTAAAAAAGCTTGCCATCCGTTGGAAAACGCAATGCATCCATTGTGTACTCACTGCATACGTGTTTCATACACTCTATCCATCGAGCATCCATCCACTGAGATTTCATCCACACAAGAAGTTTTGAGCTGCACAAAACTTTGTGAACAGATGAACTTTCCGCCATGTACGATGTACATCCGTGATATATACGGGCAACAAACGTTCTATGTCCATTATCATCTGTTAAACGTCTGCTGTATCCTGTCTGCATCCTCTGGCTATCCCCTCAACTCACATCCGCTGCAGCTGAAAATGGAAAGAGGGAGGAAACAAAAGGTACATGGAACATCTACACAGCATTAGTAGCATGGAAATAGAAAGGATGTAAGCGAATGCATCTCGTATATAAAGTATTCCAAAAGGGACAAAACGTTTGTATCTGGGTTGTATCTCGTATATTTAGGATGTCTGGAGTATGTCTAGAGTATGTTGAAGGCCCCATAGCGGACAACTGATATTTTCTATAAAAAGGGGGAGAAAATCATCTGGATTGCTGGGATGGTGGGGCCATACAGTCCCACTATGGTTGCACTGGAGGTTTATCTATCCCACAACTATCCTTATCTATCCCACAAGCATGCAAAGGCTTAACCATTTTTTCAAAGTTTTCACCAACACTTTATTAAGTAAAAAAAACCAACCAAGTAAACTAAGTGTCTTAAGCAAAGATAAACTATGTTAACTTTCTTAGGTAAACTTTATGACTTTATTAAATAAGCAAAATGAACCAAGTAAACTGTATTAAGTGTCTTAAGCAAAGATAAACTTTCTTAGGTAAACTTTATGACTGTATTAAATAAGCAAAACGAACCAAAATGAACTTAAGCAAAGATAAACTTAACAAGTAAACAACTCAGTCTCTGACACAATTCTCAGTCACTCTGTCATGTCCATGATCTCAACTGTTAGGCAGGCAGGGACTGTGGAGGTTGCTGTGGCTTGAGTGCTGGTCTGAGGCACCATTGGGGTGCTTGGCCCCAAGGGTACAACAGGTGGTGGTGTGTTCAGGAAGCTATCCGAGAGCTGACTCAGTCCCATGAGGTTGAGAGGCCCTTCATCAAGGACTTGAGATGTCAGGCCCAATACTGATGACAGATTGTTCGTTGACGGGCTTGGCTGTGGGGTGGAGGAAGGAGGAGTGTAGTGGGGCTGTCTGGTCTGCAGCTGGATGAGGAGTGGTGTCTGTGGCATCCGATGAACCTGGGCCTGGATTGGGAGATTCTGTTTCTGCTGTGGGAAGTCCTGGTCATCATAGCCTTGGTAGGTGAGGGGCTGTTGAAAGCCGTGGAAGGGCTGTGACATCACCTGGGGTGGAGGAGCAGACCTGGACTGGGTAGGAGCAGTTTCAGATGAGCCTTGACAGTTGTGCAGAAGTGCTGTGATCTTCTGCTTCATCACCTGGTACTGCGCTTGGGGCAGGTCCATCAGGGTCTGGCTCACGCAGATGATGAAGGTGTTCCGGCCCGAGGATGCTCTGTCCAAGTGGACTAGCTGAGAGAGAAGTTCTGTGCTGGTCTTCATTGTGTCCCTGATCTCCAACAGCACACGGTGGTCCTGGCCCTCCAGTCTGCCCCTCTGCTGATCAAGCCCCTGAAGGCCCTGCTGAAGCCCCTGCCCAAGGGAGGAAGAGGCAAGGGAAGGAGAAGGGAGAGAGGAAACAGTGCACCATTTCGGAGGAGCATGAGGAGGAGGTGCTGGAATGGCTGAGGGAGAACGAGTACCTCTGGATAAAGGGCCACAGACTGTATTGGGACACCAAGAAGAAGCAGGCAGCTTGGAGAGACAAGGCAGAGAGCCTGGGGTACACTGCAAAAGTACTCCTTGGATGGTGGAAGCACATGCACACCTGGTATGGCAAGCTACACCTCAAGAAATCTCGGCAGGCTGCTGTCAAGCTCATTGACTGGGAGATGTATGTCATGGCCAAGTGCAGTTCCCTGGAGGGTGAGATCCGCCACTTAGGAGCAGCCTCTCTGAGACCCCTCTCCCTCAGACAGCCCACAGATAGCCAGTACTCTTCCAGGCAGGAGCCAGCGAGCCTGTCCAGGTAGGTGTCTTCAGAGGGCCCGACGGCAGAGACCCCCCCCCGACAGCTGCACTCTCCATGCCGGCGGACTTGGAGGATCCCCTGTCACAAATGGAGGAAGAAGCAGCAGCCACCAGAGGCCAACCCACCCCCACCCCCACCCCCAGCTCCAGAGGATGCAGGCATTAGCTGCAGCTGGGAACATAGTGTTTAAAAAGGGAAGCTGCACACAGCAACTGATTGGAAGCAAGTTGTGAATTTATCTGGTATCGTTGTGGCTTATCTGTGTTCCTGGAGTCTTCCCAACTGTGTGAGTGTTGCTGTGCTTTTGAGTCTGAACGTTTTTCTTCTGCCCTATCAAGTTAGTTACGGCAGCTTTGTTTGCTTAGATTTTTAGTTACTGTCTGTATGTACCTTGTTTTGGACTAAATTTTCTGTAGTTAAAGGCTGTTCCTGGGAGAGTTTTTCTCCAGCTGAAGGTAACCTGGACATTGGGGGCAAAGTTGGAGATAATAAAGGGATTCTTCTTGCTTATTTGACCCTTTGGGTCATCATAGTGATGTTGGTCTTCCAAAGGTCAGATCTTTTGGCTTTGATGTATCAATAATCATTGAATGATTATATCAGCGGGAGTCAAGCTTTCCTGACAATCTGTACAATCCAACTTACGAGTGTGATAATAATAAGTATTGTCAGTGTAAACCAATTTGTATTTATCACCATAGACATGTCCACCTCAGGATCCTTCATGATTACTTATAAGTAGTACTTATCATAATATTAATGATAAATCATTAATAGACCACATAGAAAGGGTTCATATGTACTTCTTTGTCTTACCCCATGGGAAAAAAATGATCCTTCTTCTCATGACTCCATAAAGCCCAAACCTTCCTCTCAAACAAGGGCTTCAAGAAAGGGCTTGGATCAGGGACAATAGTTTAAGTGCCATTTTAAGGACAATCAATTTCCTCCACAATATTTCTCCATTTACTATTTCAAATGCTGCACTAACATCAATAAAACCAACAAACCCTGGTTTACCAGGCTGACATGTTTTGTGATTAGATATTTCAAGACAATCTGTTGTCAATATTAGATTATTAAACTTTGCATTGTTTAATATGCACATTTATATAATTTTAAGTTTACCCAAAACCTGATTGCTCTTCTCTAAGGATTGCATCTTCTCATCTACCCACACTCAAGTTGACCTAAGAGGAACATAGTGAATGTTTCAGTCACAATATGTATTAAACTAACTGGCCTGTAATTGCTAGAGACATTTATATTCTGTTTTTAAATACATAATCATTTCAATTTTCTATTTTAATCCAACTGGATGTGGCAGGTATGGTGTGTGAAATGAGCACATATTATAAATCAGACAAATAATGATATTCCAATCCTGGTCAGAGAAGCTGTTGAGCATGAACAGAAACTTCCAGGGGCCATCTTGTTTGGTCTAGAGGACATCAGTGACAATGATGACATTACAACTGTCCGCAACATCATCAGTGATTATCAAACATCAACCATCTCCCCTGATGAAATACTTGACTTGTCCCTCATGGGCCCAGAGTTCAAAAACAGAGATAGCTCTGTGGCCCCATGCTTCTGCAGGGTCATTTGCAAAAATGAATCAAGCAAACATAAATTCATTTATACCATAAATTCACTTGCCAAAAGGAACACCCACCATAAGAACCTCCATTCTTGCCCTGACCTAACAGGACAGCAATGTTCCTGCTCCCATGTACTCCGCTCAGAACTCAAAAAATATGGAGACAATGGAAAGAAGGACCTGTACATTGACTACCATGCTGACTGTATCAAAAGGAAGTCACACAACCCACAACTCAGCTTTAACCTTCAACCACATCCCTACTTCAACCAATCCACCATCACCCAAGACTACCAGCACGCCCCTATCTCCCTCAATTCCAACTACAGCTGGCCTTAAATGCAAGCTACTCAGTGCAAGAAGCCTTGTGAATAAAATACCTGAATTTCTCCTCTTACTAAATAAGAGGAGAAACATCCTCGTCCTCTTATTCTGGCATCTTGGAAAAGTTTTAACTTTATTCTCGCTTTCTTACCTTGCCATACATATTTCAATACAATTTTATTTAAATCTTTAAAATAATCTTTTCCAAGCCTATCTAGAATTGTTTGGAACACGTATAAAATTCTGGGTAGTATATTCATCTTGATTGTTGACATTCTCCCTGTTAATGACATATATCTTGTTTGGAAAAGGAGAGGGAAAGTGAAATCAGAAGAAACTTTGTAACACTGCCAACTAGAGGCTTGGAAATATTCTGTCTCTTTTTTTCTTGACCAGACAAAGCTGAGAAAGAACTGAGACTTCTTTTCAAGGACATTGCAGTTTGATAAGATAGAGGGAAGAGCTTGGGAGAGTATTGTTGCAGGTGCTCTTCTGGGTTTCTATCAATAGCTGCAGTCTGGTGTTGAAGTTTATAGGAAAAAAAGGTGCTAAGACTCTGGATAAGAGAGCTATAAATTTTAACAAAAGCCCTGGATAACCAAATAAGATGCAGTGTGCTCTTTTTGCTTTTTTTAAGCTGGGCTATTTCTTACTTTAAAAAACCCCCTCCTTACTAGCTTACTTTTTAGAATAGCTATTTGGATCTTAGGCCTTTTGCAACTTGTTTTTATCTTTCTTTTTGTTTTTGAAGTGTAATTTTTACATTTGCATTTTATTTTAAAGGAAAAGCTTTAGGATTAATGATTTCCTTCCTTTTTCTTTCTTTTTTTAAGGGAGTACTCTCTTTTCTTTTTTTCTTTCTCCCTCCCTTGTAATTTTTTTCCCGATTTATCTTCCATATTGGTTTTGTGTGTGTGTGTGGCTTTCTTTTTTTTTTTTTTGTTATGCATCCTTTTATACCTGAGACTTTTTAATTGGATTAAGGTGTTGAAGAACCTGAAGAATTTTTTTCTCTTCTTTAGTTTTTTATTTTCTATTTTCTGCCTTTTCTAGGATTTTTTTTCCTTTTTGTTTGTGTGTGTTTATGCTCTTTTCTTCCATTTTTGAGTTTTTACTGCTATCTAACCAATCAATTGGATTAAGGTGTGCAAGATCATGAAGAATTTTTTAAATTATTATTGTTGTTATTATTTGGCTTCTTTTTTCCCACTCTTTTCACTTGGAATTACAATTGGTGATTTCACAAGTGGATTAAGGTCTAGAAGAACCTGAAGATTTTGAATTGTCTGAAATGAGTAGGAAACTAACAGCCCCTGGTTCCTCAACTTCTACTTCTTCCTCTTCACCATCTAGAGGACAACACTCAATACCGACAATGTTACAGCAAGAAAAAGAACAGGAAAAGGTGACATTACAGATGATTATGCAAGGAATTCAAAATATACAAACAAGAACAGAGAATATTGAAAAGAGAACATTGAACAAAGAGCAGGGAAAACTGATGAAAAAGTGGAGAACATTCAACAAATGATGATGAAGTATGATGAGAGATTCCAAAAAATTGAAGAAGATAAACAAAGAGATTAAAAAATTGGAGATATTGATAGCAGATTAGCTGTGTTTGAACAAGATAAAAGTGGGATGTTGAGATGGGAGATGGACAGAACAGAATTTTATTTCAGATTCCAAAATATAGAGGAAGAAAAAGGACAAAACCTAGCTGAGATAATGATAGAAATTTTGGCTGAAGCTCTGGAAATAACTAAATAGAAGATGATGGATGGAATAGATGAGGTTTATCGAGTCTTCACAAGATATGCAATGAGAAATAGCTTACCAAGAGAAGTTCACATCAGATTTACAAAGAAAGCCATTGAAACACAAATACTGCAAGTGGCAAGAGAGAAAACACTGAAATATAAAGACAAGGAGATTGTGGTCCTGAAACAAGTGCCCAGAAGAGTGTAAGAGATGAGAAGAGAATACCAATTTTTGACCAAAATGCTACTTAAAAAAAAGAGGTGAATTATAGATGACTGATTCCAGAAGGTTTAATGTTCACATGGCAAGAACAGAGACATAGAATTGACTCAATTGAGAAAGCTGAATTATTTTATACAGAATATTTTGGAGGGAAAGTAGAGGAGGCAGAAAAAAAATGTCACTTACTGAATTCCAAGAGGACTGCCAAATAGCGACTGAAAAAGAAGAAGGTGCAGTTGGTGAAAAGGTGGAAGTCAAAGAGCAACGTGAACCAAGATCTACGAGAGCTGCTAAACTTAACTACAAAATATAACCATGGAAGAGAAATAACTGGTTACAATGAACATAAATGGACTAAACTCAGCTGTTAAAATAAGGAAAACTTTCCATAAAATTAGAGAAATTAAAATTTGATATAATCTGCCTTCAAGAAGTACATATTAAAAAGCAACGTGAACAATTGCTGAAACAGCCAAAATTAGAGAAAATATTCACTACTTTGACACAGTGCAAGAAAAGAGGAGTGGTTTTATACATTAAAGATATTATCCCAGTGAAATTGATCTATACCGATGACAATGGAAGATTACTAATGGTGGAAATAATGGACAACAATATGAAAACACTCCTGATTGCAATCTATGCTCCAAATGACAATCAAGAATAATTTTATAGAAAATTACATATGAAAATAATTGAACTGGACTATGCTAACATAGTTATGATGGGAGACTTTAATGGAATTGTAGATAATAAATTGGACTATATAGCACAGAAAACAACAAAACAAAACAGAAAGACTCTCCCTAAATCTGTTTTTAAAATGATAGATGAAATAAATTTAAAAGATACACGGAGAGAAAGAAATGCTAAGACTAAACAATACACCTTCTATTCAAACAGACATTTATCATGGTCCAAAATAGATATGATATGGATGTCAACAGAATTGTTAGCTAATATTCAAGAAATAAATACTGAAACAAGTACTTGGGCAGATCACAGCCAATGACAATTAAATGGAAAGGACAAAGAAGAAGATCTAGATGGATGTTAAATAATAGTATATTAAAGGAAAAAGACTTCATACAGTGGATGGAGAAAGAACTGGCTTTCTTTTTTAGAGAAAACAAAAAAGAAGATATATCAATGCAGAACGCATGGGATACAATGAAGGCATATGCCAGAGGCTTGATAATAGACTATACAAGGAAAAGAAGTACCATGAAAAGACAAGCCTTGAAGGCATCAGAGGATGAGTATAAAGGACTTGAAAAAGAGCTACAGAAAATGCCACAGAAAAAGGACATTAAGTTAAAAATGGAAATAATTAAACATAAAATGGGACTAATGAGAAAAAAAAGACCTGGCACCGAAAATCACAGGTGCAATACAGAACTATTTTGCAGATGCAAATAAACCAGGAAGACGGTTAGCATATAAATTGAGAAAGGAGAAAGAATCAAGGAAAATATTGCAATTAATAGATGACCAAGGCCAAGTTTGCTATGGTAGTAAAGAGAAGAAGGAAATTATATGAGACTACTATGGGAAACTATACACATAAGAGAATATTGATGAGGAAAGAGTTAAAAAGTACTTACGGAATGCTAATCTACCCCAGATACCTAAAGAGATTGAAACAGTGTTAGGAAGCAATATAACGATGATGGAGTCAACTGAAGCACTCAAGAAGCAAAATAATGGAAAGGCACCAGGCCCAGATCGACTTCCGGTAGAATTTTATAAAACATTACAAGAATCATTGAATTTTCCATTGTTAGAAGTGATGAATGAAGTTATGTTAAAGAAGAGGATTCCTAAATCATGGTCAGAAGCTTATATTACACTTGTTCCAAAAGAGGAGTCTGATCAATTACAAATCAGGAACTACAGACCTATTTCTCTACTAAATGCAGATTATAAAATCTTTGCTTCAATATTGGCAGAAAGACTAAAAAAATATTTAAATAATTTTATTCATCATGATCAAAATGGATTTTTACCAAAGAGACAAATTAAAGACAATATGAGAATAATTTTGGACACTTTGGAATACTATGAGGCTCATCCTGAAAAACAAATGGCTGTGATATTTTTAGATGCACAGAAGGCATTTGACAATGTGAATTGGCGATTCATGTTATTACTGTTGGAACAGATGGGCTTTACTAAAAAAATTACTCAAGCAATAGAAGCTATATATCATGAGCAAACAGCAAAGGTAATGATAGAGGGAGACCTGACAGCCTCTAGTGACATAAGAAAAGGAACAAGACAAGGGTGCCCACTGTCACCTTTGTTGTTTGTGTTAACTTTGGAAGTGCAAAATAGAAACATTAGAGATGAAAAGACTATAAAAGGGATCAAAAATAAAAAGGAAGGATTACCCAGCCAGACAGGAAGCCTCTTTGCATTGAGCACATTTTCAATGGGGGAGCCTGTCCTGTCCCCTTGAGCTAGAGCATCCCATGTTTCCCTATTCCAACGTAAGGATTCACTCCCACCCCGCCAGCAGTTTTCAGACCCCTCCAAAAAATGATCCTGGAGGACTCTGGTTCCCCATCAGAGGAAGGACCCCTCCTTTATGGGGAGACACCCACCGTCAGTTTGCAGGCGCAAAAAGGGCTCTGGGAGGACTGCACTGCTTCCTGCGGTGAGTAAGGGCACCCCCTTCCACTGGCTTTACTGCCACCGTTTGCAGACTCTCTCAGAGTCTGGGAGGACCTCTGCTTGCTTCAAGGGAAGGACCCCTCCCTTTTTACAAGGCTTTTCTTAATAACAGTTGACAAGAGATACAGCTCTACTAAGGCAAAAACATTCTTTTGACACTTTCATTACCTGCTTGCCTCTTCTCCCTCCTCACAGATGGTCCCACACTTTGGTTCTGCTCCCTTTGCTTTTGCGGATCCTGCCGTTCATGGCTTTGGCAAGTGAGCAGCAGGCTGGGGGGGTGGCAAGACAGAACACGAAGGGAGTGGGATCCAGTTGCTACCAGAGGAGGATGCCCCCCTCATAGGCACACACTCAACAATTCTCACTTTTCAATTTCTAAAAATAGAAATTTAGGTGGTACTTCCCCTCTTTCCAGGCAAGACTCAAAGATTCTCTTTAATACCCTTTACCAGCTGGGCAGTATCTGCAGAGTTTTTCCCACAGACAAATGTATCTGTTGCTAGCAGGGTAAGTGGCTCTTTGGCCCCAGTCTGGTGGCTAAGTCAGCTGGGAGCCCCTTTGTGGAGGTCGCCAGAACGGTTGGATGTAAAATGTTCCCTGGTTTAGGATTCTTCCCTCCAGGATGCAATACTCAGTGCTTTGGAGAAATAATTGAATAACAAAGCAGAACTGCCGGAAATAAGCTTTTAACGACAAGGAACCAAGATGAGTGACATTCAGCAAGGCTTCTTGGCAAGATAGAAAGACTAACATTCAAATGTGAGTTTATTTATCCTTTCTGAGTTTTGGTCTAAAACTGGGTTTTGGTGACATTTAATCCTTGTTCGTTGGTGGGAAAATTTTCCCTATTCAGCTTTCTTGGAAGGAAGAAGTTCAATCTCTGTTCCTGAAAAGAAGCAGGGTTGAGGAATCTGTCCAACTCCTGTGTCTATTTGTTCTGGTAATTGGTCTCACAAGCAACTGCTATAGTATTTGATCTTTTGCTACATTCCAGCATTGTAGTGGTAATGGTACTTTTGTAGTTAGGCTCATCTCAAGCGTTTACATTTGAGCTTGCCTGGGGTGTGAGCTCTGGCTATGACAGGACTTCTCTTCCCTTGCGTAAACGGTTGTGATTTAATTTTTACATTGTGTTTGGATTATTGGCTGCCTCATGGTTTCTTCATCTATCTGGGGAGAGGGTCTTCATTCACTATGAAAAACCCACAGGAATTGGTTAGAGTTGGTTTTGCTTTCAGGTGTGCCAAAATGATGTACTCAACAAAGTCTTGGTTAAAGAGAGATGATCATCTTGAAATTGCTGCCTTGGTTGGGATCATCAGTCGGAATTTTGACACTTTTCTTTTGCAATATTTGAGATGAAAGAGAAGAGAGTTACAAAAATTACAGACATTCAACAATTCCCATTTGGAAATGTGCAGATATGATGTTCTTTGACTCCTGCATACTATCTAAGTGGAAATAATGTGTTCTTTCAAAGAAAATGACATTTTACAACTCTTTTACTATCAGGGTATTATGTCTCATATTTTTATATTTGTTCTGGCTGTAAGCTGTTCCTTTGTGTTCAGCTCTGGCCTTAAAAGGATAATGTGGCACGTGGGGATGAAGATGCAGCCCAGCAGATCAGCACTGGAGGTCAGGATGGAGAAGACCTGCACAGCCGCCTTTGGTGCTCAGGTAGGTGGGCACAAAAGTCACCCAGACACTGCAGAAGACCAGCATGCTGAAGGTGATCAGCTTGGCTTTGTTGAAGGCCCCAGACAGATTCCAGGCCAGGAAAACCACCATGAAGCAGGTGGCACCCAGGAAGCTCATGTAACTGAGGGTGACGTAGAACATGACAATAGCCCCTTTGTTGCATTGCAGAATGATTTTTCTAGGCTGGGAGTGGAGGTCAGAGTCAGGGAAGGGGGGAGAAACTCCCAGCCAGATGGAGCAGATGATAATTTGGACAGGATGAAGAGGACAGGATGATGGAGATGGCCAAGCTATTCCCCAACCTGTCAGCCTTCAAGATCTGCTACTATCGCTTTGCATCTTTCGGCTGTCATAAGAAATGGGGGGAGGGGAGGAGGGGATAAGTCTGGGAAGTGAGCTGGAGGTGTTACATTTTTCTTTTGTGTAAATGAGGGGGGGGAGCATACATCAGAGTTAGTTTTCTATTTCTCGCTCAGCTTTCTTTTCTCTGCGCAGCTGCAACCCGTTATCAAAGTATGCCAAAGTCAATGGACAGAGGTCTCATCATCACTTGAAGATGCACACATGATCATATTCACAATTTCTAATTGAAAGTTTCATCTGAACTTTTGGAGGTGGGAGCATTTCATCATTTTGTATATGTGATTTACGCGCCTAATTTCTCAGATTCAGAATTCTCTGGTTGCTACCACTTCATTTTCAGTAAAAGATAACTTTTCTCTAACTTAAAGAGTCTAAGTATTACTTTCTTGGATTTTGAATGGAGCACCACCTGACACAACCATCTCTTCACTCGGTTTCCTGGTTTTGTGGCCAGGAAGGCCAGCACCACCATGATGGTTTTGGCCAAGAGAGAAGAAACAGCAACTGAGAAGATGAAGATGAAGACCGTTTGTTGGAGAAGGCAGGCGGCTTTCCTTGGTTGACCAATGAAGAGAGAAGAAGACAAGAAGCAAAGCAGGAGGAAGACCAGGAGGTTGTTGATCCCGATTGTTGATTTTGATAAGGGGAGTTTCTTGGTACTTAATGAAGATGGTTAATACAAGGCCTGTGGTGAGGAAGAAGAGTTGGATAATGCCCAGGAGTTCTTCATAAGACAGGAAGGTTATAACTTTGGAGACACATTGGATTCTGCCTTCATTTGGATATTTATTATTGGGACACTTGGTGCATTCTCCTGTGCATGAGAAAGTCAAAAAGTAATATTACATTGATATTCTTTTTTTAACATTTGAAGAAGTACCTTTTCCCCCAAGATTTGTTGCTTAACCATTCCACTGAAAAAAAAAATGACAATATAATTTATTAATACCTTTATAGCTAAAGAATATGAAATTGGAGGATTTCTAATGCATTTGGAATGAACAAAATGAGAGTTGAGGTTCAATGCATGCGTTAATTTTCTATCAAAATGCTGTGGATAAATCCAGTTCCACCAGTCCTTTCTTTCCTTTGGTGTCACCCACCTTTCTGAATGGAGACGTTCCCTTCCAGGTAAGGAACACAGTTGTAGCAGCAAACTGGCTGTCCTTCTTGAGCCCTCTTGACAAATCCAGGATGACACTTTTTCACACATCTAGATTGAAGTAAGGACCGAACAGAAAAAAATAGATATGCAAAAGAAAATGTGTTAGGACTGTTCATGGAGGTAGACCTGGACATTAAACATTCCAAACAGGTGTAGGAGATGTGACCCTAGCAGGTTCTTTCCTTAGTTGGTTCTTCCCTTTTGCTTCAGGCATAACACAGGGCAATAAGGGACTTTTCTACTTAATAAAGCCTAGAGGGATGGACTTGAGAAAAGATTTTAGCATTAAGTGACAAACAATCAGTTCCTCCTCATGGCTGTATTAAAATGCATTCCTCCACTGTTCATCTATCCATGGTTGGGATGAACATATTACATTTTTGAATAAATTTGTAGTCAAAGATGTGCTAAATTGTTATTTTATTAGCTTTATTTAAGTAGAATAAAATGTGATGAAGAAGAAAACTTCTGACCAGTAGGATCTGGAAAGATTTCTTCTGGACTGCAAAAAGCCTTGGAAAACTGCTCCCTTTGCCCTAGTTCAAAACAGTCTTCCAGTTAAGAGATAAAGGAAAAATTCCTCATAAATTATAGCTGATGATGTTACCTAGTTTGTGTAATGAAACATCTGCAAGGAAACAAGCAACCTCAAAGACACCAAAGAGCCCTCATGTTGACTCTGAGCTACAAATGTTCTCCTTAATGAACACTAAAGGCTTCTGCATAGTTTCTAGAATTGCAGTGAAACTGAGGTGAGATCATGAGAACGTGTCCCTGAAAAATATCAAGGTGCAAATCTTTGGCTGCAACAGATGGGATATGAGGATGAGTCCTGGGTCAGAAGGAGATATTTCTAAGGCCCATCAACTTATCCAACAAAAAGTCCTTTGTGTTGAAGAACTGCAATGAGGAGACTCCAGCTGGCATGGAAACAGGTAGATAATCAGAGTTGGAAGGGACCTTGGAGGTCATCTCGTCCAACTCCTTGTCAATCAAGAGACCTTACACCATTTCTGACAGATGGCAGTCCAATCTCTTCCTGAAGGTCTCAAGCGATGGTGCTCCCACAACTTCTGAGGGTAACTTCTGTTCCACTGGTTGATTGTTCTCACTTTCAGAAAGTTTCTCCTTATTTCCAGGTTGAATCTCTCCTTGTTCAGTTTCCATCCATTACTCCTTGTCTGGCCTACAGGCGCTTTTCATCCCTTAATCTCTGTGGCTGCCCCTCACTATTGGAAGCCCACTATCATGTCTCCCTTGGCCCTTTTCTTCCCTAGACTAGCCAGGCCTGGTTCCTGTAACCATTCATCATGTGTTTTAACCTCCAGTTCCCTAATCATCCTGGTTGTTATTCTCTGCACTCTTTCTAGAGCCTCAACACCTTTTTTATAGTATGGTGAGTAAAACTGGATGCAGTACTCTAGGTGAGATCCTACTAAGGCTTTACAGAGTGGTATTAGTACCTCACTTGATCTCAATTGTATCCCCTGGTAAAGCAATTTAGGATTGCATTAGGAAAGACAGATTCAGATTCAGATTCAACATTGTTGTCATTGCACATAGATATGGCAACAAAATGCAATTAGCATCTAACCAGAAGTGTAAGAACAGCAGTAAAATATGAATATATATGTACAGATATACAGAACATAGACTATAAATACATGGAATATCTATGAATATGAAGAATATATGTCTAGAAAAAACAAAAAGAATGTAAATTAGCCTACAGAGAATGTGTGTGTGTGACTGCACATGTATGACTATATACAACTGTACAGAATGTTTACAGACATATTGAATATAAGTATAAAAGCACAGAGAATTTGTACAGAATATATTAAAAATTATCAGGGGGAATATCAGTGTGTGTATGGGGCTAAATGAGTAGAAGAATTCAGTAAGGAGACCGTTGTGTGATAGAAGCTGTTCCTTAGCCTGCTGGTCTTGGACTGCAGGCACCTGAACCTCTTCCCAGGTGGAAGAAGGGTAAACAGTTTATGGGCTGGATGGGAAAGGTCCTGAACGATGCTGTGAGCTTTACATGGACATAATTTACTCTGAATGTCCACAATGGCAGGAAGTGGGATCCCTATAATGCGTTGGGCAGTTTTCACCACCCTCTGTAATGCCTTTTTTGCCTTTATGGTGCAATTTTCGTACCAGACTGAGATAGAGCTTGTTAGGATGATCTCGACTGCAGAACGGTAGAAATTGTTCAGGAAAACTGAGGAAAGTTGGTTCTTCCTCAGTAATCTCAGGAAAGCCCATGTCACAAAGCATCAACAAATGGAAAGAGGATGTAAAACGGAGAGAAACACTTGCCATCCGTTAGTTAATGCGATGCATCCGTTCTGTACTCAATGCGTCCGTTTTTCATACTCTCTATCCATCCAGCATCCATCTACTGAGATTTCATCCGCTCAAAAAGTTTTGAGCTGCACAAAACTTTTTGAGTGGATAAAGTATCCAACGCATCCGTTATACATCCGCTACGCATACGGGGAACATCCATTATACGTCCGTCATCATCCGTTACGCATCCGCTATATCCGCTAGGCATCCGCTGCACATCCGCGCAACTCACATCCGCTGCAGCGAAAAACGAACACAGGGAGGAAGCGAAACGGACGCGGAACAGACACGCAGCGTTAGTAGCACGGACATAGAAAGGATGAAAGCGGATGCAGCTCGTATATAAACCATTAAAACAGAAAAAACGTTCATATAGGGGACATATCTTGGATATTTGGGGTGTCTGGAGGATGTCTAGAGGATGCAAAAGGTCTCCTAGCGGAACACCTATATTTCCTCTAAAAAGGGGGAGAAATCACCTGGATCTCACTTTCAGTCGAGCAGCCCTGCTGTGCAGACCTCTTCAACCTTGATCTTGCTCTTGCCCTTCCACAGCATCCAGTCATCTCCACCATGGATCATAACCCATTCCTTTTGGTAGCCGCCATCATTCTACAACAGTGCAAAGCCCTCTACATGCTCTTTCACCTGTTCTATGGGAAGAAAAGGAGGTGTCCAAGAAGTGTCTGGGTCCGAAGATGGATTGCGAGAAGAGCCGAGTATGGACTGTATAACAAGCTGATGGTGGAGCTGAGGAACGAAGACCCTCGTGCATTCCAGAACTTCATGAGGATGCCACCAGCCATGTTTGACGAAGTTATGCAGCGGCTGACACCCAGGTTGACCAAGCAGAGCACCAACTTCCAGCCCAGCCTGGACCCTGCCTGAAGTGGCATTGACTCTGTGCCACCTGGCCTCCGGAACCACATACAGGAGCATGCAGTATGCCTGGAGGGTGCCACACAACACCTTCAGCATTGTCGTCAGAGAAGTGGTGTCCATGAGGGTCTGGTTGACGTAGGTGAGGAAGGGCTTGCGGTTTTAGGATGGATTCCACCACTCTCTGGTGGAAGCGCCGTCTCCTTCCTCGAACTGCGTCAGGGGGTCCTCCACACACTCCACCACAGGGAGTGCAGCTGTCAGGGGGTTCTCCATCATGGGGCACTCCACAGATACCTGCCTGGACACAGGAGCTAACTCTTGGCCAGAAGAAGACTGGCTTTCTGTGGGCTGTCTGAGGGAGAGGGTTGTCAGAGGGGCTGATCCTTGGTGGCGGATCTCACCCTCCAAGAAGCTGCACTTGGCCATCATGTAGGTCTCCCGGTCGGTGAGCTTGACCGTGGCCTGGCCAGACTTCTTCAAGTGCAGCTTCCCATACCCATACCAGGTGTGCATGTGCTTCCACCAACTGAGGAGGACCTCTGAAGTGTAGCCCAGGCTCTCCGCCTTCTCTCTCCAAGCCGCCTGTTTCTGCTTGGTGTCTCGATAGAGCCTGTGTCCCTTCCGCCAGAAGTACTTGTTCTCCTCATCCACTCGAGCACCTCATCCTCATGTTCCTCTTCAATGGATTACTGTCTCCTCTCCCTATCACGCGATTGCCTCTGCCTCCCTCTGGCAGGGCCTTCTGGGCCCTCATCAGTAGGGCTTTGAGGTTCTAGGAGCTGGTCCTCCACCACCACGCCACCACCACCAAGCAGAAACAGCACCAGGAGTACCAGGAGCACCAGCAGCACCAGCAGGACCAGCAGCACCAGGAGCACCAGCAGGACCAGGAGCAGCACCAGCAGAGTAAGCACCAGGAGAAGCACCAGCACCAGGAGCAGCACCAGCAGAGTAAGCACCAGCAGAAGCACCAGCACTGGGAGCAGCACCAGCAGAGTCAGCACCAGCAGCAAAAGCCCCAGGAGAAGCAGAGTTAGCGCCAGGGGGTGGGATGGTGGCCCTGTCCTTCTTGCCAGGGCTGGCAGGAGTAGGCACAGGCTTCCTCTTCTTCCCCATGGTGTTCTCTCAAGATGTTTCTGGCAGCAGGTGTTTCCTCTGAATGGTGAACTGCTTGCGAGCTGCATCCTTTTATATCCGTGGGGCTGACGCAATGCATCCTCCCCGCATGCGCAGTGAACGCTTTACATCTGTTAGGCATTCGCTAGGCATCCGCTAGGCATCCGTGATGCATCCGTGTCATCCGCTACGCATCCGTGAGGCATCTGCTTCTTCCGCTGCGCGTCCGCTTCGCTGTGCTCCCCTGGAAGCCCTGCAGACGTGCCATCCGCTTCCATCCACTTCCATCCACTAGGCTTCTGTTGAGCCTCTGCTTAACTTCCTCGCTAGGTCCTCTCTTCAGTGGTATCAGAAGTGGAACTTCCCCCACACCGTTGGAGCCATAGATGGGAAGCACGTGGCCTGCAAAGCTCCAGCCAAGTCGGGGTCCACTTATTTCAACTACAAGGGCTTCTTCAGCATCATCCTCTTCGCCATGGTCGATGCTGACTACAAGTTCATGTACATCGATGCTTCAGGCAATGGCTCATCTTCAGATGGCCAGGTATACAACGCCAGTCACCTCAAGGAGGGGCTGGAAGGCAACCTCATGGTGGGCTTCCCAGATCCAGACCCGCTGCCCAACGACAAGCAAGATGTGCCCTACTTCATCGTGGGGGATGACACCTTCTCCCTCACAATCTACCTCATGAAGCCCTACACCTCCAAATACCTCACCCATGAAGAGAGGATCTTCAACTACAGGCCGTCCAGGGCAAGGCGGGTGGTGGAGAACGCCTTTGGCATCCTGGCCAACAGGTTCCAGGTACTTTTCACCACCATGCAGCATCGCCCAGAGACTGTGAGGAGGATCCTGGAAGCTTGCTGCATCCTGCACAATCTCATGCGTACCCGCTACCCAGTCTTGCAGAACAGGCTCGTGGACCTCCAACAAGGCAATGGGGACATGGAGCCTGGGGAATGGAGACAAGGGCAAAACCTGATAGACGCTGAGGATGTGCCAGGCCCCAACAGAGCTTCATGTGAAGGGAAGAAGCAGCGCAACCTCCTGAAACACTGGTGCAACTCCCCAGCTGGAGCAGTGGAGTGGCAAGACAGGATGGTAGATGCTTAATGGATGCTTCCTTCAGCCTGTCTCATCACATGGATGAGATTGGGCCATGTATGTTGAGTGGCCCTACAATGAACAGGGCATTTAATAAAGAGTTGTGTTTATGTTGACATGTGTGGATCAATGATTACATTGTTATTGATAATAAAGGGCCATAGGTGTGGCACCTGGGAGGGTGGACCATCCAGTCCCACTATGCTTGCACTGGAGGTTTATCTATCCCACAGCTATTAGCCATTCCAAAGGTATCCCTGCCCATCCCACTGCTATCCTTACCCATCCCACAGCTATTACACATACCACAGGTATCCCTGCCCATCCCACTGCTATCTTAACCCATCCCTCAAGCATGCAAAGGCTTAAACCATTTCTAAAAGTTTCCACCAAGACTTTATTTAAAAAAAGAAATGAAGCAAGTGTGTGAATCAAAGATAGACTTTATTAACAACAAGCTATAAAACAAAAATGAGTCTCTGGCACTCCTCTTGGTTGCTCAGTCTCAGGGGTGAAGGGTCCAGGTTCTGTGGAGGTGGCTGGTGCTGGAGTGCTGGTCTGATCCCCGCATCATCAGCTCCTCCAGAAGCGGAAGCAGCAGAAGCTCCAGCCCCAGAAGAGCGAGTCCGTGCTACAGAAGCCCCAGCAGAACCAGAGTGAGGGCCAGGGGGTGGGATGGTGGCCCTGTTTCCCATGGTTGTGGGGTTGCTGGCTGGCAGGGTTTTTTTCTCTAATCTCTTTTAGTTTTAATGGCTTTTTTGTCGTAATCTTCTATTTGTAATTCCTGTCTGTTTGGCTGATTTGGTATGTTCTTAATTACTTGGCTTTTGTCTAGGGGGCGCCTTTCAATTTCTTTTATTAGATTTCTTTTCCTATGCAAGTTTGTTTTATGGCTGGCCTGATGTTCCCTTTGGGCTTTTTCCTTTCTGGGTGACACCACTGTCCTCATGAAGTTCCCTTTCTACATCAGGAAACAACCCCTGAATGGAAAACTGCTGGTGACCTTCTACCGCTGCACCATAGAGAGCATTTTAACTTTCTGCACCTCTGCATGGTTTGCCAATTGCACCAGATAGGAAAGCACTCCGGAGGGTGAAGGTCATTGCTCAGAAGATTGTGGGTTGTCCTCTCCCCTCTTTGGAAGAGCTTTAGAGCTCCTGCTGCCTTAAGAAAGTCCAAAACATCCTCAAAGATCCACCTCATCCTGGGAACCCTTTTTTTGAACTATGACCCTCTGTCAGATGGTGCAGAATAATAAAAACAAGGACAGATAGGCTGCAAAACAGCTTCTATCCCAGGGCAGAAGCTGTGTTGAATTCTGCTGTCTAGTGCGGTGTTAGTGTGGTGTCATGGGGGGTTTCAGTTCAATGTGTGGAGGGTGAAGGATGTTTATTTGTGTTTCTTTTCATGGTTATGATGTGCACTGAAGATTTCGTTGAACAAGGTACAATGACAAACGAAACCATTGTCCCTTTTCCCCTCCACTGCAGAGGAGAGAGAAGGGCAGCCTGGAAAGCCCTTTCCTGCCCCCCAGAAGCCCCTCCTGATCCTGGGAAGCTCCCCCCTCTCTGAGCTGGGCCCCCTGTCCTGGTTCCTGCCCCTCCACAAGGGGGGACTTCGCTCCTGGGAGCCCCCCACTTGGCTTCTCTCTCTTGGGGGACAATGGAGGCCCAGCAGTAGAGACCAGTGTCCTTGTCCAGGTGCTGGGGGGTCTCAGTGCCTTGGGTGGTGGCAAAATCTCTGGGCAAACTGGGCAGGAGCAAATGGGGGGCCTGAGGGGTTTCCTCTGTGTGGTTCTGGGACTGAATCCCCTCGGAGGATGGATGGGGGGACTGGCCCAGACCCCCTCACACCCAGGGCCTGATCTGTGTGACCTTCTGGGCCCACAACTTCTGCCATAGGAGCAGGGGCAGCTGTGGTTGCGGGGGGGGGGGGCTTTTCTGGGCCACGTGGCTGCCTTCACAGCCCCCAACCTCTGCTCACCTCTGAGATGGAGTCCCGCAGCAGTCTCTCTGTGGAGCAGCCCTCTGAGAGCATCCAGGGACTCTGGTGAGGCAACTTCCAGGACAGCTGAGTCTCTGCTCAGACGGCTGGTGGGCCTCCACTCATGACACTTCATTTAGTGGCTGCTCAAAGTCACAACGGCCCTGAAAAAGGGACTTTTGGCCATTCCTCACGCTTACAATTACGGCAGCACCCCCATGGTCAGGTGATTGGGCAGCTGCCTCCTATTTATGATGTCACAGTGTCCCGGACTCATGGGGGGGGGCTTTGGGGACCTTTTGGCAAGC
The DNA here is from genome assembly GCA_015471245.1 of Laticauda colubrina. NCBI lineage: Eukaryota > Metazoa > Chordata > Lepidosauria > Squamata > Elapidae > Laticauda > Laticauda colubrina. The sequence goes on from BLBF01000335.1 coordinate 1,099,690, forward strand.
AACATCAGTGAGAAAGCTAGATTCACTTAAGAACTTCTGGAAGAAAAGTCGTAAAAAAATGGGGCAAAACTTAATGACTATTATTTGGCAAGAGAAATTCTGGGCTCCATTGTGGTCTTAAGTCGAGGACCCTCTAGGGGCTCATTTGGAGGCCTCCTTCCCAATCGGAGCAGCTGCACTGAACCCAGAGACCCCCAATGGCGCCCAAAGGTCCAGAGTGCAACTGGGATAGGAGGGGAGGAAGGGAGGCAGGTGGGGCCCCCTGGGACTTTGCCCCCTTCCTCCCCTGGGCTGGGTCCCCACTTGGATCCCCCAGGGATACACATACACACACACAGAATGGCTGTTGGGGGGGCTATGCAGGGTCCCTCTTGCCTGGGGGGTCCCCTCCATGCCAGCCTCCTAGCCTGGGAGCCAAGGGAAGGAGGGGCAGAAGGGCCGGATCCTCTGAGGCCCTTTGGGCAGCCCTGAGCAATTGCCAATTCATGTTATCAAAGGCTTTCTGTGTATCTAGAAACATCAAGGCTCTTTGTTTTTCAAGATGTGCTTCATAATATTCCAACGTATCCAGAATTATTCTCACATTGACTTTAATTTGTCTATTTGGCAGAAACCCATTTCAATCCGGATGGATAAAATAATTTAAGTATCTTTTAAGTCTTTCTGCCAATATTGAAGCAAAGATTTTATAATCCAAATTTAACAGGGATATAGGTCTACAGTTCTTGTTTTGTTGTGGGTCAGCATCTCCTTTCGGCACAGGTGTAACATACTTCTGTCCATGATTTGGGTAGCCTCTTCTTGAACAAAACTTCATCACTTCTAATTATAGAAGATTCAATACTTCTTGTAGTATTTTATAAAATTCCGCTGGGAGTCCGTCTGGTCATGGCGCCTTTCCATTATTTTGTCTTTTCAATGTTTCAATCAATTCCATCACTGTTATCTTCCCATCTAACATAGTTTCAATATCTTTGGGTATCTGGGGTAGATTTGCTTCTTGTAAGTATTGCTTAATACTTACCTCTTCTACCTTCTCTTGTTCATACAATTTCCCACAGTAGTCTTGTATAATTTTTCCTTCTCTTTTCTTTACCGTAGCAAACTTGCCCTTGTTCATCTATTAGCTGCATTATTTTTCTTGATTCTCTCTCTTTTCTCAATTTATATGCTAACCACCTGCCTGGTTTATTTGCATCTTCAAAGTAGTTATGTTTAGCACTTCTAATTTTTTGAGCTAATTCTTTTTCTGTTAATCCCATTTTATGTTTAATTGTGTCCATTTTTATTTTAATGTCTCTTTTCTGTGGAAGCTTCTGTAACTCTTTTTCAAGTCTCTTCTAGTCGTCCTCCAGTGTTTTGAAAGTTTTTCTCTGTTTTATATTTCTTTTCCTTGTGTAGTCTATTATTAAGCCTCTGGCATAGGCCTTCATTGTATCCCAAAGATTCTGTAATGATGTGTACAAATTGTCTTACCGCACGGACACACTTTCTCCACTTTCTTCTGTTCCGGAGCTGTCCCAGCTTCAGCAGCTTGATGGCTTCCTCTCTGCTGCCAGCATAAAGAGCTTCTCCTGGATCGACCAGGGACTTTGCGATGTTCCTGGGATCAACAGGAAGAGTCCTTTTCAATCACCATCTCTACAGGATGGTTTAGGTCCTTGTCCATCCAGCAGAAAAAATATAGACCGCGATCTTGGAGCATCAAGATCGCATGTTGTATCACCGTGACACCAGCTCCACCCTCTCCAAAGAAAAAGAACTTTTAAAAGTGGAAAGTGATATAGAGTGCCACCAAATGGTTAAAGATGTTTTTCCTTCATGATTTTATGGGAAATCACTGGTCTTATAAATGCTATGAGATAAAAGAATAATAAAAGAACAAGAACACGGGAAACTTTAAAAAAGGGAGAAGAAATTGTAGTAATAGGATAAACGAATGCAATATCTGGGACTGCTGGATGTTGATTGTGATAAAGATACAGAAGGATTAATAAGGGCAATAGAGAAAATAGGAGACCTTTACCAAGGATCGCAACAAAAGACTTTGAATTTTAATAACTCAACTGATTAAGCAAAATGGAAGAATGAAGCAAAGATTTTAAGTCGGAATTGTAAACTGTAAGTGGAATGCTGAAAGAAAGAAGGGAATTATTGGATACTGGAAAAAAAAATGGCGATGCAGTCCATCGAAGAATAAAGAAATCTCAAAGAGGAGGAGTTAAAGGAAGAGGAAAGTGATTCAGATGAACATGGAGAACAAGAGATATTGCCAAAGGACATGAAAGGAACGAAAACTATGACATTGATGACAGAGTTAATAAATAAAAGAGAAAATGCTCCCAGGGTTAAACAAAAGAAGAAGAAATTCTACAAGAAGAAACCTCAAAAAAGAGAACAGGAAAGGGGGGGGGAGAAGATGGGTGACTGGCAGATGGAAATAAAAAGAAAATATTTTGGAAACTTAGAAAAGGGAAAACTAGCTAAAACCAAAAGAAATAACAAGGCCGATAGATTTAGAGATAAGGGTTAGATAGGTTATAAAAAGGGGATGCCACATGGGAATGTATTTGGGTATTTTTTTGTTAGAAACTTAAAATGGGGAGATTTGAAATTCAAAATGAATTGGGAATTATGCTAAGAGTATTTATTATATATGATATATATGATATATGAGACAAATGAAGATGAACTAAGAGATGTTAAGATGGTTTTATTATTATTAATCCGTTCTTTTGTATATATATCCTAAATGAAATAGAAAATATAATTGACTAAATAAAGTATATGAGAAAATAAAAAAAATGGATCAAATTGGAATTTTATAACTGGAATATTATAATTAAAAAGGGGAATGAAATTTTATTAAAATTACAGGGATAAAATTTGACTTTGTGGAAATAAAGAAAAAATATGAAATGAATAGTGTTGGAATAAATATAAGAGATATTGTACATTGAGGAATATACCATGTGGATCCTAAATATATTAATTTTACTTTAATCTTTTTTATGTGTTTAGTATACATTGGTTGTGAGTTTATTAATCAAGATAAAAATGCATAAGGAAAAATAAAATAGACGGTCATCTGAAAATGGAAATATGTGAGGAAATGATTTTGATATTGAATTAATGATTTGAAATACGAAATGGAAATTTATTGAAGATTAGTGGAGTGGATTATAATTTGGTGTTATTAAATAAGAAAGTTGAAAATGTAAGTATGACTATGTATACATGTAATCTGGAATCATATTGCTCACGTGAAGAGATGTGTAAAAAATAAAAATAAACTTTTTTTAAAAAAGAAAATAGAGTTAAATGGCATTAACTTAGAAATGGCACCAAACTCCATAGCTCTGGGTGACCTTCCCCAGCAATCTCTGGAGACAAGAGGCCATGTTGAAGGACAGCAGAAGTCAATTTCCTGGGTATTTAACTCTCTTCCCCAGCATTACTTTCTGGACTTGCCCTAACAGGAAGGAAGGACCACAACCACAATAGAACAATGATCCCAGGGGTGTATCTGTAATTTTTACTAACATGTTTCATTCCAGCCTCTCCTCTGCAAATGGAGCCCATAAAAAGCTCAGGATCCCAAGAGGAGAAGTTGCTTCTTGCTGTAATTATGACCTTTGAGACCTGTGATGCTATATCTCCAGTTTTTGACTTTGATGTAGGCATTAGACTGAAGCCACATGCAAAGGATCTTGTATCAGAAAAGGATAAATTCCTTGGATGAAGCTCTCTGGGACCAAGTTTTGGGACAGGTACAGGCTCTGCTCTTGATTGCACCTTTCTCTCCTTTGCAGATGAAACTGAGTGGTTCTCTGTTTAGATCAGGAAAGCCACTGGCACTTCTCAGAGTCTTTGCATTTTTCCAACTGTTCCTGTTGGTTGTGTTTGAAATAGGAAGTGGATCGATTAATGCCATGAATGATGGACCTCCTGCTTCTGCTTCTGCTGCTGGTGGGGTCCCCATCAGTCTGTGGGAAGCTGAGAATGAAGTGCCCATTGAGTTTGGAGCACCAGGATGGGTACAATCCATGGAGCTTTTACAGGCCTGGAGACCATGTCATTGGTTTGGTCATAACTGAAACATATGTGTCGCCTAAAATGTGGCCTTTCAACCACCCTCCAGGGTGATGGAGTTGCACTCCTTCCATGTGCAATTCTAACACTCTCTTTTTCTTCTTCTTTCACTTATTTTTGTATTGCAGGACCTGTCTAATTTCCTGAATGATTTTTATTTCCATGGCTTCCCTCTTTTGCTTTACTTTGTTAAAGAAAGTAAAATCCAAAGATGGGGTTGAAAAAAACCCTAAAGAAAATCCAGATGATTGTCCTTTATCACTTCAATCCTGAATTCATGACTTGAATAATGACCTTTGTTTAAGTAGTGATTGAAAGAATTGTCCTTGCCTCTCTCAGCCCATTTCCACAGTTGCATAATTGATAACAAATAACAGATAACCAGAGTTGGGAGGAACCTTGTAGGTCATCTAGTCCAACCCTCTGCCAAGCAAGAGACCCTACACCATTTCTGACAAATGGCAGTCCAATCTCTTCTTGAAAGTCTCAAATGATGGCGCTCCCACAACTTCTGAGGGCAGCTTCTGCCAGTTCCATTGGTTAATTGTTCTCACTGTCAGAAAGTTTCTCCTTATTTCCAGGTTGAATCTCTCCTTGATCTGTTTCCATCCATTATTCCTTGTCTGGCGTTCAGGTGCTTTAGGTGCTTGATCCCCTCCTCCCTGTGGAAGCCCCTCAAATGTTGGAAGACTGCTTTCACGTCTCCCCTGGTCCTTCTCTTCACGAGACTAGCCAAGCCCAGTTCCTGCAACTCTTCATTGTATGTTTTAGTCTCCAGTCCCCTAATCATCCTGGTTGCTCTTCTCTGTACTCTTTCTAGAGTCTCAACATCTTTTTTGTAATGTGGTGACCAAAAGTGGATGCAGTACTCTAGGTGTGGTCTTACTAAGGCTTTACAGTGTGGTATTAGTACCTCCCTTGATCTTGATTTTATCCTTCTGTTAATACAACTCAGGATTGCATTTGCTTTTTTGGCTGCTGCTGCACACTGCTGGCTCATCTTTAACTGGTTGTCCACTAAGACTCCAGGATCCCTCTCACAGTTACTGCTATTGAGCCTGTTTCACCCAGTCTGAATGTGTCCTTTTGGTTTTTCTTGCCTAAGTGTAGGATTTTACTTTCCTCTAGATTGAATTTCATTTAATTAGATATGGCCCAGTGTTCTAGTCCATCAAGATCCATCTGAATCTTGAGCCTATCTTGTTGGGTGTTAACTATTCCTAGATCATTGGATTTGGATCAATGTTGGCTTAAGGCTTAGCAGTTTTGTGAAGGATTATACATTTTAAAAGTATTTGGTGTTGCTGTTCACTGTAACATGAACATTATTTTTTACAATAGAGAGATTTCTGATTCAAAAATTGCCTTACAATTAATTTTCACCATTCAAATGGTCAACAAGAATTCCCAGTTCTTACACAATCTCACACTTGGCTACAACATCCAAAACAACTATATAAGCACCTTCCGCACTTCAGATGCCTTGCTGGACATGCTCTCCACTGGGGAAGCCAATGTCCCCAACTACGGCTGTGGGAGGAAGGAGAACCTCCTGGCTCTGATTGATGCAGCTGACAGGGACATCTCCATCCAGATGTCAATGTTTGTAGGCACCTACAAAGTCCCACAGGTTTGTGTGTGTTTTTTTCTATCTAAGGTGTGTGGGGTGGTGGGGATGAACAACAGATCCAATATCTTCATAAAATTCAAGAGCTGTTTTTCAGCATATTAGGGAACATATAAACTATGTTTTAGTCTATTATTTTCATCTTCAAATTTACTATTGAAAGCCAGAAGAGCCATAAGGTCCTGTAGAGGATATTCTGAATATTCAACTATTGAAAAACTGTCCAGGTTTTTTTTTTTTTGATTAAGTTTCATTAATTTTTATAAACAAACAAAAAACAAACAAAACATAAAAACATCCAACTTTCTTCCATAAATATACAAGCAGTGTGTCGGTTGGTTTACAATTTTTTTTTTGCTTCGATTTCACAGTCTCAATTACAGTTACATTATATAATAACTCATATTATCAATAAAAAATTGAATATCCTAGTGTTATTATTAATCATTTGACTATAATCTTGCTCATTCATACTTTGTGAGATAGTTTATTTTATAACAATTCATATAGTCCTCCCAAATCTATCCTAAAAACATTTTATATATATAATAATTATAAAAAAGAAAAGAAATACATCTTTATATATTCATTATTTTCTATAATTCTACATATTCTATCATTATATTTTGTTATCTAGCCATTGATAGAAAAGGTCCCAAATTTTGTAAAATTGTTTATCCTCTTGTTCTCTAATTTCAAATGTCAACCTACTAATTTCAGCACATTCCAGTATTTTCTTGATAGTTTCCTCCTGCGATGGTATTTTCTCATTTTTCCAATTTTTAGCAAATACAATCCTAGCTGCTGTTAATAAATTTACAATCAAATATTTTAAATCTTTGCTGTATGTATCAGGTAAAATTCCCAATAAAACTATCTCTGGTTTTAAATCTATATGCTTTTTAGTCATTTTTTCCAACCATGTGTGGATTTTAGTCCAATATTTTCTGCATACGCACAAGTCCACCACCTATGGTAATATGAGCCAGGTATCTGATGACATTTCCAACATCTTTTGGATTTATTCTTGAACAATCTTGCTATTCATGTCGGGAGAAAATTCCACCTGTAAAACATCTTTTACAAATTTTCTTTAAATGCTGTTGACATTGTTATTTTATAATTTTGAGACTACAATTTTTGCCATTTCTCTAGATTAATCCCATATCCAAAATTCTTTTCCCAAGCAATAATTGTTTCTTTAACTTGTTCTTCTTCTAGTTTAATTTCGAATAAATATCCATACAGTTTTTTAATCACCTTTTCATCAGTACCTGTCAAAATCTTATCTAAATCAGTCAATTTATTGTAGAAACCTTATATTTTAAAATATTTTTCATACCTTGAATGTATTTACGCATAGGAAAACCAATTCATCTTTATACCTTGTTCCTCTAGTTTTTGCATAGATTTAAGTTCACCCTTTTCATTCAAAATTTCCCCATATCTAACTGTTTGTTCCTTCTTATATGTTATAGGATAAGAAAATGCTTCAATAGTCTTTTAATCTTCTCCCAATTTAACCACAGAGACTCCCGTACATGATGTCTTCTAAAATAACCCTGTATTTTAGTTTCTTTATACCATAAAAAGACATGCCACCCCAACAACAAATCATGTCCTTCTAATGATAACAATCCAGTATTTCTTAATGTTATCCATTCCTGAGCCCATGTCAAGTTTGTAGCTTGGTAGTACAATTCCCATTTAGGCAGACCAAATCCTCCTCTAATTCTAGCATCTTGTAAAAGTTTTAACTTTATTCTCGCTTTCTTACCTTACCATATATATTTTAACACAATTTTGTTTAAATCTTCAAAGTAGTCCTTTCCAAGCCTAATTGGTATTGTTTGAAACAAATATAAATTTCTGGGTAAAATATTTATTTTGATTGTTGAAATTCTCCCTATTAGTGACAATTGTAGGTTCTCCAATTTTGTCAGATCTAGTGCTATCTGTTTTTTTAAGTTTAGTGTAGTTGTTCTCTTTTAGTGTACTACATCTTGCTGTCAAATGTATCCCCAAATACTTAATTTTATTCGTAACTTGAATTTTCAATACATCTGCCAATTCTTCTTTTTGTCTTAGTAGCATATTCTTTGTCAAAATCTTTGTCTTATCTTTGTTTATTTTCAAGCCGGCCACCTTGCCATATGCCTCTATCTTTTCCAATAGTTTTGGTGCTGTTTCTAGAGGGTCTTCTTAAATAAAGGCCAAGTCATCCGCAAAAGCTTGTAATTTAAATTCTTCCTTTTTAATTTTCATTCCTTTTATACTCTTTTCATCTCTAATGTTTCTATTTAACACTTCCAAAGTTAGTATGAATAGCAAAGGTGGGAGTGGGCAACCTTGTCTTGTACCTTTTCTTATATTGATAGAGTCTGTTAATTCTCCCTCTATCATTATCTTTGCCATTTGCTTATTATATATGGCTTGTATTGCTTGAATAAATTTTCTGGTGAAGCCCATCTGTTCCAAAAATAACAACATGAATCTCCGGCTCACATTATCAAATGCCTTTTGTGCATCTAAAAAAATCAAAGCCATTTGTTTTTCAGGATGTGCCTCATAATATTCCAAAGTGTCCAATATTACTCTCATATTATCTTTAATTTATCTCTTTGGCAGAAATCCATTTTGATCAGGTTGAATACAATTATTTAAATATTTTTGGGTCTCTCTGCCAATATTGACACGAAAATTTTATAATCTGCATTTAATAAAGAAATGGGCCTATAACTCTTAATTTGTAATGGATCAGTCTCTTCTTTTGGAATAAGTGTAATGTAGGCTTCTGACCATGTTTTCGGTATCTTCTTCTTCAACATAACTTCATTCATGACTTCTAGCAATGGAATGTTCAGTGATTCTTGTTATGTTTTATAGAATTCTGCCGGAAGTCCATCTGGGCCTGGTGCCTTCCCATTGTTTTGTTTCTTAAGTGCTTCAGTTAACTCCATCATGGTTATGTTGCTTTCTAACATTTTTTCAGTCTCTTTAGGTTTCTTAGGTAAATTAGTATTCTGTAAATACTGTTTAACACTTTCCTCATCAATATTCTCTTCCTCATATAATTTCCCATCGAAGTCTCGAATGATTTCCTTCTTCTCTTTATTGCCATGGCAAACTTGACCATCATCTATTAACTGCGGTATTTTCCTTGATTCTTTTTCCTTTCTCAATTTGTATGCTAACCATCTACCTGGTTTATTTGCAACCTCAAAATAATTCTGTTTGGCATTTCTAATTTTCTGTGCTAATTCTTCTTTCTCTATTAAACTCATTTTATGTTTAATTGTATCCAGTTTTAGCTTTATGTCTTTTTTCTGTGGTGTTTTCTGTAGTTCTTTTTCAAGTCTTTTATACTCATCGTCTGAGGCTTCGGGGCTTGCCTTTTCCTGATATTCCTTTTCCTTGTGTAGTCTATTATCAAGCCTCTAGCATATGCCTTCCTTGTGTCCCATATATTCTGGATTGAAGTGTCTTCTTTTTTATTCTTTCTCCATCTGCTGTATAAAATCCTTCTCTTTTAGAATAGTATTATTTAACATCCATCTCGATCTTTTTTGTCCTTTCCATTTAATTGGCACTGGATTGTGATCCGCCCAAGTACTTGTTTCGATATTTGTTTCTTGAATATTAGATATTAGTTCCATTGAAGTCCAAATCATATCTATTCTAGATCATGATAAATGTCTATTTGAGTAAAAAGTGTATTAAAAACTATCCAGGTTTTGTGGTCCTCCATTAGCATGTTCATTTTCACATATCAATAATATCTTCCTTATCTAATTGGAATCAAGTTGGCAATAGTCCTTTCTATGTATAAAAATTGTTAAGATCACAGGATCTGAAGAGAATCTTTGGGGTGGATAAAAGGAGTTCAGCTCCTGCCCACAGAGATACAGTAATTTATGAATTTATAACATTTCTACTTTGTATAAATTCAGTGTATATAATTATTGACTTAAAATTAAAGCGATGAAACAGGCAGAATCCCAAAACAGACAAAAATTCAATTAAAGATTTATTGGATTGTACAACTGACTATTTGTGTTAGGAGTTGCGGTCTCTTAATCTCTTGTACATCTGGAGAAGAAGCTGAAAAATTGTTCCACAAAGAATTTGGGACATAGAAGCTGAGAAAGAGGTTTCAGTACTCAGAAATAACACATAATACAGCCCTATATCTTAGATCCAAACATTTATATATCTGCTAATTTGAATCTAATAGTTGGAATTGTAGGGGTGACACTGAAATTTAAAATGCATTTTTAATGTTTTTTTTATGATTTTGAACATGATTTTGCATTTCATTTATACTGTACATACAATGCTGCTAAATATTTAACTGTCTTAAATATTTAAACCTTGACTAAGGAACAACCTATTCTAATATGTTCATCAGAACAAAATTGGGTTCGTCAATAACGAATATTTTGGAGTTGATCTGGACCACATTATAACATATTATTCTTCATGACTTTTTCAGATCGCTTCTCTAATTCCTTCAGAGGGGCTGAGTGACAAAAGGAGATTCCCCTTTCTCCACCCACTGTTCCCCAAAGAAGGATTCCACTAGCCAGCAATCATCTAGCTGCTCCTCCATTTCAGATGGACCCTGATTGGCCTCTTTACTTCAGACACAGAGAATGGAGAGATTTTCATGAGGACTTTCCCTCCTATGCTTGTCAGGAAAGGGATTTGTGTGGTTATATCACAACAAATCTCAACAACTGAACTGGGCAGTTCTCAACAACAGGCCCTTTCTAAGTGGTGACAAGTCAACGTCTTTGTTCACTTCATGGAATATGATTCCATCTGGAACAGAATTTCTCCTTTCCATGAAGCACTTATGCATTTGCCAGGACCCATTGAAGGGAAAGTCTGGATCGTCACAAATTTTGAATGGTATACAATAAAGAAGCACAAACTTCTCAAATATATCCACAGTATTTTAAACTTTGGTTATCTGTCAAAAGAAAGGCCAATGGATCCTGCCTTTGAACTCCATTTCTTTGTGGAAGATCAGTTTCAAGATCATTATTTCTGCTGTTCCCTTTCCAAGCACGTCTTTTCTGTCAAAGGCCGCAGAAGATGCACCCAGAAAGCCCCACTGGAGACCCAGGAGAAAAGGAACAGGAAAAGTATCAAAAGTCACCATTATTGGTACAGTCTCATGAAGACTTTGGCCCAGGCCATGAATGCCGCCTATTCCTCCAGATCGAGGAGGGGAAGGAAGGAAGGAGAAAAGAGGTTGCGGGCTCCAAGGCTGCAGCCGTGGCAGGTATGGGATCCCAATAGGGATCCATTAATCTGAGATCCTTTGGAGAAGGAACCCAAAGGAGAAGGAGGGGAACATCTCAACCTTCTTGTGCTGCAGAAGGTCGAGAGATTTGCACCATCTAATTGCTCTTGCCTGATGCTCCAGAATAACAGGGAGCAGATCTGAAATTTCTGTCCAGCCTCTGTTGGAAGAAATCTCCTTCTGGGTTCAGTTCCAAGTGGGGAAGAAGGACGCTAGAAACATGGTGACTGCTTGGAAGATGGCTTAATGGTGGACAGGAGGACATGCCTTTGTTGAGGAAAGAAGGGCTGAGATGCTGAGAGTGCAATTGTTTTATGCCCTCTGTTGGGATTTGAATTTGAGCTTGTATTCTGATTGGTGGTCAGACTCCCACGGGGCCATTCAGGGGCAACTCTGTAGGCTGTCCTGAGTCCCAGGCTTGGTTGAGCCTGGCTGGATGATGATGTCATTACAAGAGGGCTTTAGGCAATTCCTATATGGCTTTACCTGGAGTAGATCTTTGTTATGTAAAATAGACTGGCCTAGGCTAGAGTAATGGTCCATTAGCAAAGGTGGCAGGGGGGCTGAGTTTTAGGGGTGAGATTCAATTTCTTAACAACTGGTTCTGTGGGTGTGACCTAATTTGTGGGTGTGGCTTGTTTGTCATGTGACTGGGGTGGGAGTGGCTTGCTGACTGAGAGTGGCTCGGTGGTGAGGTGACTGGGGTAGGTGTGGCTAGGTGGTCATGTGACTGGGGTGGGTGTGGCCATGTGGCTGGCAGCCCAAATTTAAGTCAACCTTACTTAATGACCAGGTCCTCTCTTTGTGGCCAATTGTTTAGCAAGTGCTTTTTGCCAGTTTCCAAGGCCTGGGGAACCCTGGAGAGGGCAAGCCGAGGCACAGGCAGATACAGGGAGGGCTGCAGAGGGCTGGGCGAGGCCAACTGAACATCACTTCTTTGCCCTAATGACTAAGTCTTAAAAAAGATATATCAAAACAAAAGGTTGTTTATTATGTCATATCTTTAATGCTTAAATAATAAAAAGGTACACAAAACTATGATGTTTCTCACAAAATAAGGCCGGGCCTTATTTTTTTTGAACCCCCGAAAAAATGGCTAGGCTGTCTTTTCAGGGGTGACTTAATTCTCCTCCCCCCCTTGTAACCTCGGATGGGCAGGCGATGACAGCTTGGATGTTGATCTTGATGTTGGTGGGGCCCTTTGCATCAGGAGACCTTCCACCATTGCTTTACCTTCTCCCCGTGCTGCTGTGGCATTTGTAGCAGCCATGCGTGGCCAGCCAGGGCTCCTCCCTGCAACCAAAGTCCGGCAGAGACACTCGGCTTCAGGCGCTCCTGTCACTGCCTTCCTTTTGCCTTCGAAAGCAAAACTAGTTCTTTTAAAAATGACACTTCCCCTGCCCAAGAAGGCAGCCCAACCCCACATGGGGAGGCGAATCTCCCGGGGCTGCAGCACACTATTGGCCCACCCCGGGAGACGCACCCAGCCGCCATCCCTGCCTGGCACCGGGCAGAGCGCGAAGAGCTTCGCCTGGGACGCCCAGCATAGCTGAGAGGTGGACCCTCTTGCCTCTCGGCGGAGCTCTCGCTAGACCCTCTGGTCATCCCGCCAGAGCCATGCGGGCTGGGCAGAGCTGGGAAAGCGAGCCGTGGTTGCGCACCCGCCTGACAACCAAAGAGCTGGGCCGACCTGAGCTTGGCTTCCTTCCCAAGTCCCTCAAAGCCTGAACCCGAGACACTGCCCAAGGCAATGATAGCACCCACCCATCCGTGGACAGGGAGGTGAGGTAACAGCAGTGCCGCTTCCATGGCCGGCAGTTCTGGCGTAGAGAGCCCGTAGCCGCCCGTCCTTTCCAACCCTTGCCCAGCCCGTCCCCATCCCCACGCATCTCCAAACACGCTGGCAGCTCCAAATGCTACAGTGGCATGGGCATCAGTGCTCACTTGGCCTGTGCCGCATCCTCTTCCGTGCTGAGCCCTGCGGAGTGAGTGCTGATGCCCATGCCACTGCAGTGTTTGGAGCTGCCGGAGTGTTTTGAGATGCGTGGGGATGGGGATGGGCTTGGCGAGGGGTGGAAAGGATGGGCGGCTTCGGGCTCTCTCCGCCAGATCCACCAGCCAGGGAAGGGGCACTGCTGCCAACTCTCGTCCCTGTCCATGGACGGGTGGGCACTATCATTGCCTCGGGCAGCCTCTCGGGTTTGGGCTTTGAGGGACTTGAGAAGGAAGCCAAGCTCAGGTCGGCCCGGCTCTTCAGTTGTCAGAAAGGTGCGCAACCGCGGCTCACTTTCCCAGCTGTGCCCAGACCTTATGGCTCCGGCGGGATGAGCAGAGGGTCTGGCAGGGAGGCACTTGCTGCCTTGGCGAGAGCTCTGCCAACAGGCAGGAGGGCCCACCTGTCAGCTGTGCTGGGCGCCCCAGGTGAAGCTCTTTGCACTCTGCCAGCACCAGGCAGGGATGGCGGCTGGGCGCTTCTCCCGGGGTGGGCCGATCCTGTACTGCAGCCCCGGGAGATTTGTCTCCCCATGTGGGGTTGGGCTGCCTTCTCGGGCAGGGGAGGTGTCGTTTTTAAAAGAACTGGCAAAGGGAAGGCCGCAACAGGAGAGCCTGAAGCCGAGTGTCTCCGCCAGGCTCTGGTTGCAGGGAGGAGCCCTGGCTGGCCGTGCATGGCCGTGTGTTGCTCTAAACACCGCGGCAGCACAGGGAAAAGATAAAGGAATGGCGGAAGGTCTCCCGATACAAAGTGCCCCACCAACGACGAGGTCAACGCAGACAGCACCATATCCAGGTATGCAACAAAAGTACTTACTAACGGCCAGGCCCCACCGCCATTCTCTCCCCCATTTTGCATGTGTAATATAGGCCTTAATTTGGGGAGAGGGGCTTAATTTGATTTTATGCCTATAAAGCATGCTGGGACTTCCTATTGGGGGAGGCCGTATTATTGGAGAAACACAGTATATTGTTACAACATTTTAAAATATTAATCAAAAACTATTACATAACCAAACTTTACAAAAAACAATAACATTTAAAGTACTCCCAAATTGCTTTTCTATTATCATCCCAAGTTACACTTTTCTTGTGTTTAATACGAGCATCTTCAGCTGTGTAAGGATGTGCCTGTAACCACGTCTTTACTATGGGAACAGGGTCCCATTCTTGCACAGGAAAGCCAATTAGACTGATGGTCAGGAGGTTTGTAATGTTGGAAACTGTCAGGCGACTTTTCTGCCTTCTAAACATATTATGTTCATCTGCGAGAAGCCCCTTTCCGCCTTTGCTGAGTTGACTGCAATAGTTTTAATAATATCTCTAGCCTTTTTAATGCTGCAAGGAATTATATAATTTTTAGAATATTTTACTACATTTTCTATGAAATCACGATAATCATAAATATTGATTTCATAATTGAAAATTTCACCAAATGCAACCAATTGTCCTTCAGCTGCTCTCCATGGAACCATCACTTCTTCAATGTTCCAATTATCTGCCTCCAAATAATTTAGAAATTTTAATTGATCAGTGTCTTTAAATTGGCACCCCAATGGTGCCTCAGACCAGCACTGAAGCCACAGCCACCTCCACAGTCCCTGCCCGCTTAACAGCTGAGACCATGGGTATGACTCATAGTGACTGAGAATAGTGTCAGAGACTGGGTTGTTACCTGTGCACTTTATCTTTGCTTGAGACACTTTTCTTGGTTCATTTTGCTTTTTTAATAAAGTCCTACACTTTACTTAACTTTTATTAATAAAGGTTATCTTTGCTTCACACACTTGGTTCATTTTTTTTTTACTAAATAAAGTTTTGGTGAAAACTTTGAAAAAATGGTTAAGCCTTTGCATGCTTCTGGGATAGATAAGAATAGTTGTGGGATAGATAAACCTCCAGTGCAAGCATAGTGGGACTGTATGGTCCACCCTCCCAGCTGTCACACATATGGCCCTTTTTTATCAATAACAATTTATTCATTGATCAACATTTCAAAATAAACAAAGCTCTTTATTTAACCATCTATCATCCTGTCTTGCCATTCCACTGCTCCAGCTGGGGAGTTGCACCAGTGTCTCAGGAGGTTGCACTGCTTCTTCCCTTCATGTGAAGCTGTGTTGGGGCCTTGTACATCCACAGTATCTATCAGGTTTTGTCCTTGCCTCCATTCACCAGGCTCCATGTCCCCATTGCGTTGTTGATGGTTGACAAGCCTGTTCTGCAACAATGGGTAGCGGGTGCGCATGAGATTGTGCAGGATGCAACAAGCTTCCATGATCCTCCTCACAGTCTCTGGGTCATGCTGCATGGTGGTGAGAAGTACCTGGAATCTGTTGACCAGGATGCCAAAGGCATTCTCCACCACCCGTCTTGCCCTGGACAGCCTGTAGTTGAAGATCGTCTCTTCACAGTTGAGGTATCTTGAAGTGTACGGCTTCGTGAGGTAGGTTCTGAGGGAGAACGCGTCATCACCAACGATGAAGTAGGGCACATCTTGTGTGTCTGGTAGGGGGTCTGGATCTGGAAAATCCATGATGAGGTTGCATTCCAGCCCATCCTTGAGATCACTTATGTTGTATACCTGGCCATCTGAAGCTGACCCGTTGCCTGAAGCATCAATGTAGATGAACTTGTAGTCAGCATCAACCATGGCAAAGTGGATGATACTGAAGAAGCCCTTGTAGTTGAAATAAGTGGACCCTGAGTTGGCTGGAGCTTTGCAGGCCACGTGCTTCCCATCTATGGCTCCAACGGTGTGGGGAAAGTTCCACCTCTGATACCACTCTTCTGCCAGTTTTCTCCAGCCTTGTTCAGTGATGGGGCACTTGAGGAGCTCCTCCACGTATTCTTCAATGGTGGCCTGTACCACTTCTCTGACCACTTTGCTTATGCTGTTGTGTGGCACCCTCCATGCATACTGCATGTTTCTGTACATGGTTCCAGAGTCCAGATGCCGCAGAGTTCAGTGCCCAGGTTGGGATGGAAGTTGGTGCTAGGCTTGGTCAACTTGGGTCTCAGACGCTCTACAATTTTGTCAAACATGGTATCCTCATGAAGTGATGGAATGCACGAGGGTCTTCATTCCTCAGCTCCCCCATCAACTGGTCATACAGTCCAAATTCCATTCTTCTCACAATCCATCCTCAAACCCACACAGCTCTTGGACATCTCCTTCTTCTCCTTCTGTATAAAACTTGAAACAGTCTGAACAGGTTTTGGTTCTGGTGATGAATGAGTGCAGCTATCATTCGGACTGTTTCATCATCCATGGTGGAGAACCATGGATGATGTTAAAGACCAAGACCAAGGGTGAAGAGGTGTGTACACCATGGCTGCTGGACTCATATTGAGATCCAGATGATTTTCTCCCCCTTTTTATAGAAAATATCATTTGTCCGCTAGGTGTCCTTCTACATACTCTAGACATACTCCAGACATCCTAAATATTTGAGATACATCCCAGATACAGCCCAGATATTGATTTCATAACTGAAAATTTCACCAAATGCAACCAATTGTCCTTCAGCTGCTCTCCATGGAACCATCACTTCTTCAATGTTCCAATAATCTGCCTCCTAATAATTTAGAAATTTTAATTGATCAGTGTCTTTAAATTAGTAGTCTGTTTTTAAATGTTCACAAATCATCAATCTTATCTTCAAATTAGTTACAATACTTTGTACAAGTTTTTCATGAGGAAATCCCACAAATCGATGATTTTGTATAAAATTTATATTTTTAAAGATTATGAAGGTATCAACATTATTTCATATGAAACCTTTTCCTCTATAAGCATTTCAAATGTTCTCATTGATCTTATCACAAGTTTTTCAACCTTTATCATGTCTATGTTTATCGCTTGCAATGCATTAGAAAGGAGAGATATTTTAGTTAGCACATCAATCATCAAGGCCAAATCAGTGAGAAAATATGAGTTTTCAAGACGGGCAGCCATACCGGAGTATTTTTCATTTGAACAGAAAAACTGATGTGGCGCTGGATAATCCCACCACACAGCTAGGGTTGATCTTAAGGCCCTGTCACATTGCCCAACAGATGCAAAACGTTTGTAAAAAGGACACAATGGACGAGCAAAATGCTCCATCCGTTGTTATCCGCTCTCAAAAGGGGCGAAAATTTGCATAACCAGAGCGGATAACACGGAAAGAAACGGACGGGGGGAGGACGCAGAGCGGATGGAAAATGGATGCCTAGCGGAAGCCGAGCAGATGGGAGCAGATGGGAGCGGACGGCACATCCGCTAGGCTTCCGGGGGACCTCAGTAAAGCGGACGCGGAACGGATACAGCGGATGCAGAGCAGACGCCGAGCAGATGAAGCGGATGCACAGCGGATGCACAGCGGATGAAGCAGATGCACAGCGGAAGCCCAGCGGATGCCTAGTGGAAGCCTAGCGGATGCCTAGTGTTCAATGCGCATGCGGGGGGAATGCATTGCGCCAGCCCCGGGGATATAAAGGGAAGTAGCTCGGAAGCAGGTCACCATTCAGAGGAAAGACCTGTTTCCAGAGACATCGACTGCCTTGCCAGCCTGCCCTGCCTGCATGCCTTGCTGCCAGCCTTGCTGCCAGCCTGCCTTCCAGTCTGCCATCCAGCCCCCCTGCCAGCCTCCCAGCCAGCCTGCCTTCCAGACTGCCTTCCAGCCTCCCTGCCAGCCTCCCAACCAGCCTTGCTGTCTGCCAGAATTGGTGCCTACCTTCCTGCCAGCCTTGGTGTCTGCCTTCCTGCGAGCCTTGGTGCCTGCCTTCCTGCCAGCCTTGGTGCCTGCCTGGCTACCAGCCTGCCTTCCAGCCTCCCTGCCAGCATCTCAGCCAGCCTGCCTTCCAGCCTGCCTTCCAGCCTTCCTCCCAGCCTTCCTGCCAGCCTCTCAGCCAGCCAGACAGCCAGCAACCCCATAACCACTGGGAAGAAGAGGAGCCTCAGCCATCTGCTGCCAGCCCTGGCAAGAGGGACAGGGCTACCCTCCCACTCCCTGGCCCTCACTCTGCTTCTGCTGGGGCTTCTGCTGTCCGGCCTCGATCTTCTGGGGCTGGGGCTTCTGCTGATGCTGCTTCTGGAGGAGCTGATGATGATGCTTCTGGCGGTGGTGCTTCTGCTCGTGCTTATTCTGCTGATGCTGCTTCTGGCAGTGGTGCTTCTGCTGGTGCTTACTCTGCTGATGCTGCTCCTGGCGGTGGTGCTTCTGCTGGTGCTTACTCTGCTAAAGCTGCTCCTCGTCCTGCTGGTTCTGCTCATCCTCCTCGTGCTCCTGGACTTGCTCGTCCTGCTCGTGCTCCTGGTCTTGCTGGTCCTGCTCGTGCTCCTGGACTTGCTCGTCCTGCTCGTCCTGCTCGTGCTCCTGGTCCTGCTGGAGCTGCTGGTGCTTACTCTGCTGCTGCTGATCCTGGTGCTGCTGCTGCTTACTCTGCTGCTGCTGATCCTGGTGCTGCTGCTGCTGATGATGATGATGGTGATCCTGCTGGTGCTGCTGCTGCTGCTGATGATGATTATGATCCTGCTGGTGATGCTGCTGCTGTTGATGCTGCTGCTGCTGGTGTGGAGGAGCAGCCCCTACAACCTGGAAGCCCCTCTGATGAGGGCCCCTTTGTTCCTACCAAAGGGAGGAAGAGGCATTCACGAGAACGGGAGAGGAGGCAATACTCCATTGAGGAGGAACACGAGGATGAGGTGCTGGAGTGGCTGAGAGAGAATGACTTTCTGTGGCGGAAGGGACACCAGCTGTACAGGGACACCAAGAGGAAGCAGGCTGCTTGGAGAGAGAAGGCAGAGAGCCTGGGCTACACATTGGAGGTGCTCCTCGGCTGGTGGAAGCACATGCACACCTGGTATGGGAAGCTGCACCTCAAGAAATCTGGCCAGGCCACGGTCAAACTGACGGACAGAGAGACCTATGTCATGGCCAGGTGCAGCTTCCTGGAGGGTGAGATCCGCCACCGAGGAGCATCAGCCCCTCTGACAACCCTCTCTCTCCGGCAGCCTGCTGGGAGCCAGTCCTCTTCCAGCCGAGAGTCAGCTCCTGTCTCCAGGCAGGTTTCTGTGGAGCGTTCCACAGCTGTTTTAACTGTGGTGGAGCGCGTGGAGGACTCCCTGGTGCAGTGGGAGAAAGGGGACGGCACTTCCACCACAGTCCTACCCACATCCACCCCCAGCTCCACCTCCACAGAAAGGCAGAGAGCCAGACAGGAGGGACAGAGCCACACTGTCCTGCTGGAGATCAGGGACACCATCCGCAGCAGCATAGATCTCCTCTCTCAGCTGGTCCTCACCGACTCCTCATCATCCAATCGCAAGCCCTTCCTCACCTATGTCAACCAGACCCTCACGGACATGGCGGAACCCCAATACTAGGTGGTGAAGGAACGGATCACCGAGCTGCTTCACAACCCTCCAGACCCAGAGGAACCTGCTCCCACCCAGTCCAGGTCTGCTCCTCCACCCCAGGTGATGTCCCTCCCATTCCAAGGCTTTCCACAGCCCCTCACCTACCAGGGCTACGGCTACCAGGAGGTCCAGCAGCACAGGCAGCAGCCCTTCCCAATCCAGGCACAGGTTCATCAGACAACACCGTTGCCACCAGTTCCACTGATGCCACCAATGCCACCCATGCCACACTTGCCACCGGTTCCACTGATGCCACCAATGCCACCCATGCCGCTGATGCCACCGACACCACCCACGTCACAGATGCCACCCATGCCAGTCCTCACCCAGCTGCAGACCAGACAGCCCCACTACACTGCTCCTTCGTCCACCCCGCAGCCAAGCCCAGCCTCAGTACATCTGTCGTTGGAACTGGGATTGACACCCCAAGGCATGGAGGAAGGACCTCTCAACATCACGGGGCAGAGCCAGCTGTCTGAGAGCTTCCTCAACACACCGTCCCCTGTTGTCTTCTCGGGTCCAGGCACCCCAATGATGCCACAGACCAGCACTCCGGCAGCAGCCACCTCCACAGCACCTGGGCCCTTCACCCCTGAGACTGGGCACACCTCTGAGTGACCGTGAAGAGTGCCAGAGACTGGGTTTGGACTTTATTTGGACACTTGACTTGGGTCATTTTTCTTTTACAGCTTGTTATTAAATAAAGTTTATCTTTGCTTCACACACTTGCTTCATATTTTTTTTTCAATAAAGTCTTGATGGGAACTTTTAGAAATGATTTAAGCCTTTGCATGCTTGTGGGATGGGTAAGGATAGCAGTGGGATGGGCGGGGATACCTTTGGGATGGGTAATAGCAGTGGGATGGGCGGGGATACCTGTGGGATGGGTTAAGATAGCTGTGGGGTAGGCAGGGATACCTTTGGGATGGGTAATAGCAGTGGGATGGGCAGGGATACCTGTGGGATGGGTTAAGATAGCTGTGGGATGGGCATGGATACCTTTGGGATGGGTTAAGATAGCTGTGGGATACATAAGCCTCCAGTGCAAACATAGTGGGACTGTATGGTCCACCCTCCCAGGTGCCACACCTATGGCCCTTCATTATCAATAGCAATGTAAGCATTGATCCACACGTTTGAACATAAACACAACTCTTTATTAAATGCCCTGTTCATTGTAGGCCCACCCAACATACATGGCCCAATCTCATCCATGTGATGAGACAGGCTGAAGGAAGCATCCATTAATCAACTACCATCCTGTCTTGCCACTCCACTGCTCCAGCTGGGAAGTTGCACCAGTGTTTCAGGAGCTTGCGCTGCTTCTTCCCTTCACGTGAAGCTGTGTTGGGGCCTTGCACCTCCTCAGTGTCTATCAAGTTTTGCCCTTGCCTTCATTCCCCAGGCTCCATGTCCCCATTGCCTTGCTGGAGGTCCACGAGCCTGTTCTGCAAGACTGTGTAGTGGGTGCGCATGAGATTGTGCAGGATGCAGCAAGCTTCCACGATGTTCCTCACGGTCTCTGGGCGATGCTGCATGGTGGTGAGAAGTACCTGGAACCTGTTGGCCAGGATGCCAAAGGCATTCTCCACCACCCGCCTTGCCCTGGACAGCCTGTAGTTGAAGATCCTCTCTTCACGGGTGAGGAGTCTGGAAGTGTGGGGCTTCATGAGGTAGGTTGTGAGGGAGAAGGCGTCATCCCCCATGATGAAGTAGGACACATCTTGTGTGTCGTTGGGCAGGGGGTCTGGATCTGGGAAGCCCACGATGAGGTTGCATTCC
The DNA here is from genome assembly GCA_015471245.1 of Laticauda colubrina. Classification (NCBI taxonomy): domain Eukaryota; kingdom Metazoa; phylum Chordata; class Lepidosauria; order Squamata; family Elapidae; genus Laticauda; species Laticauda colubrina. Next base: position 1,120,894 of record BLBF01000335.1, read on the forward strand.
AGCCCCTCCTTGAGGTCACTGGCGTTGTATACCTGGGCATCTGAAGATGAGCCGTTGCCTGAAGCATCGATGTACATGAACTTGTAGTCAGCATTGACCATGGCGAAGAGGACGATGCTGAAGAAGCCCTTGTAGTTAAAATAAGTGGACCCCGACTTGGCTGGAGCTTTGCAGGCCACGTGCTTCCCATCTATGGCTCCAACGGTGTGGGGAAAGTTCCACCTCTGATACCACTGCTTTGCAACTTTCTTCCATGCTTCTTCAGTGGTGGGGCACTGGAGGAGCTCCTCCAGGTATTCTTCGATGATGGCCTGCACCACTTCTCTGACCACAATGCTGATGGTGTTGTGTGGCACCCTCCAGCCATACTGCATGCTCCTGTAGGTGGTCCCTGAGGCCAGGTGGCGCAGTCAGTGCCACCTTGAGCCCAGGGTCCAGGCTGGACCGGAAGTTGGTGTTTGCCTTGGTCAACCTGGGTCTCAACCGCTGCATAAGTTCCTCAAAAATGGCTGGAGGCATCCTCATGAAGTTCTGGAATGCACGAATGTCTTTGTTCCTGAGCTCCACCATCAGCTTGTTGTACAGTCCATACTCTGGTCTTCTCCTGATCCATCTTAGGACCCAGACGCTTCTTCGCTGCTTCTTCCCATAGTAGAGTTCACAGAGCCTGTAGATGGCTTCGCACTGTTGCAGAACGATGGTGGTTACCAAAAGGAGTTTATTATGATCCAAGGTGGACATGACTGGATGCTGTGGAAGAGGAAGAGGCAGATGAAGGCTGCAGAGGTCTGCACAGCTGGTTTGCTGGTCTGAAAGTGAGATCCAGGTGAGTTGCTCCCCCTTTTTATAGGCAGTATAGGTTTTCCACTATATGTCCCTTTGCATCCTGTAGGCATCCTCTAGACATTCTTAATATCCTAGATAGGTCCCCTCTGCGAACGTTTTTTTCCATTTTAAATGCTTTCTTTGCGTGCTGCATCCGCTTTCATCTTTTCTCCGTCCATGCTACTAATGCTGTGCATCCGTTCCGCATCCGTTCCGCTTCCTCCCTGCGTCCGAGCGGATGCGAGTTGCACGGATGCGCAGTGGATGCCTAGCAGATATAGCGGATGCGTATCGGATGCAGAACGGATGTCCCCCGTATTCTCCAGATAGTTCCTATGAAACCCAACTTTATTCAAACTTTCTCTAACCAAACAATATATCGTCTTTGCATCTTGTTTTTTTAATTCTACTTATTCAAGGAAAATTGTTGTTGAGAAAGCTGTACCCTCAACTTTTAAGTATAGTATAAGAACTGGTTTGGAAGATATTGTTGAGGTTTTATCAATTATCAAACAGATTTTATGAGTTTTCTCAATAATGTTGGTAAATAAATGTTTCCTGATATTTTTTGCAATAAAATCTCCAATTGCAACTGCAGTTCTACGGGAATGCAACCCTTTTTCCAAATCTAATCCATTTGTTGTTTGTAATTCAATCAGATCTTCTATATATGAAAATGCTCTGCAACTTTGTGCCAGACTATCCACTGTCGTAAACACTCTACATGTACTAACCAGATATTTCTCAATCATCTTCTCCAGTCCTTTACTTATGAGATCCTGCTCAAATTCCTTCAACTTCTCTGCACAGATGTAGTGAGCCTTAAATGAGAAATGTTCCTTCAATTTCTTTCTGAGGAAAGCTTTCTTTACTCCTTCCTGATGGTTCAATTTGGTAATTCTTCCACTCTTTAGCTCCGGGGACATTTTTTTCTTTGGTGGAAATTTCAAAATTTCTGCAATACTTGTAACCTATTTTTTTCTGGGAAACGTCCAATCCATCATATTTTTCTCTTAAATAATTGTACTGCTGCAGGGTCCAGCAGTCAGGAAGGTTCCCTTCAATGTCTTATTCAGCTCTTCCAGTACCTGATGATGTGCTGGCTCCTTCCTCTGGTTGTGGTGTGGATGATGTGCTGGCTCCAGTTTCTTCGATGGATGATGTGCTGGCTTTGCTTTCCTCAGATTCCAATGGTTGTGGTTGTGACTCTTGGATCTCCTTTTGTTTTCTTGCTGAAGAAAGCAGACAAACTCATTTGCCTTTTCATCTTGGAAATGTGCTGCAAAACAATTTCAACAATGTAGTGGTTTGGACTAGATTGTTGTTGTAAGTTGAGTGGTGAAGGCAGTGGCAAGCAAAGAAAGCAGGTGAGGAACAGAGATCCGTAATATTCAGTTACCTTTAAGAGTCCATGACACTATAGCTAGTTAGGATTTAAAAGATGTTATGAAACAAGTTTCACCAGACAAGAATGAGATGAAACTGAAAGTAGATTTGAAAATGACAGTCTATAAAAAAGATATTGCACTGTGTACACAAAATAATGGCTGATATTTTCATAATTACAATTCATTAATTGAAAAAGAAACACTTAAAATGGAAATACCATGAACAAACCAAGTTATACTTTGCCAGTAGTTGTAGAAAATTTTTTCCTAGCCAAGACTACTTACCTGGACCAACAGTCCCTAATTGAATGTCTCTCTATAGCAGAGAGAGAGAAGCCAGGGGAAGCCATGTTTGGTCTCCTAACCTTTTTAGAATACAGCTAAAAAATATACTGAAGCTTTTTACAGCCTTATGCAGGTATATATAGTAAAAAAAAAAGATAATAATACAAAATCATCTGAGAAGTTAGATTACGAATGGAATTGACAGGCACATTCACAGAGCAATACTGAATTCTTTCTCTGAAATTTATTCCTCGGTTTGAAAAACTGGAATGTATGAATTCAGTATTGGGCACTGCTAGTGTAGCTATTCAAGAGGATGTAGTTTCAAGGTTAGCAAAAATGGTAAAGCAACATATAGATTTAAATTTTAAAACCAGAAATATTCTTGTTGGCACCCACATAAATAAAAGGATTACAATACATATTTAATGTGACATGTGTTAATAGTGGCTAGAATTATGTTTGCACAAACAATGGAAAAACAAAGAGATCCCCAAAGATGAAAATGAAATTAAAAAATTCCAATGTGCAGAAATGGATAGAGATAAGAGGAAGAAATTAGGCGGAGAATGATCTTTGCTAGATATGAATTAAATACAGAAGGTTGATAATTATAAACATGTTGATATAATCAACAAAATTAGAAATAAGTCAATACAAAGAAATTGAAGTAATTTTTCTGTTACACTGCTGTATTTATTGATATTTGTTTCTGCTTTGCTTTTTCATTCATGAAATATTTTATAATACTTTTTAGGTATAATACAATTACAGAGGTAAGGTAAAGTAAGGATTTATTGTAATAGAATAGATTGGTGATGATGAAATGAACATTATAAAGTAGATTAAGCAAAAATGAAGATTTGCTCGCATAAAATGATGTAATATTAGTAGTCTAGAAAGTAATTAATAATAGGAATAATCTTAACATATGTAGTGGATTTATGATAAAAGGATTAATGCAAATTGGAAGGGAAAGACTGCAGAGATTGTGCACAAGTGATTTGTACCAACCAACACACTGTATGTAACTGAAGATGGTTTATATTTTAAGTTTGTTTTGTTTATGTGTATAAATGTATATTTTTGTATATAAAAAATATAAAACACTTTTATTTTTTTAAAAAAATCCATTTATATATGCATGCATGCAACTTCTTGTTACATTGATGTTGCTATATATTGATTTAAGCAGAAACATATCATGTACAACATTAATGTAACAAGAAGTTGCCTACCTCATTTTATATTTATGTATTTATTTATTTTTAATATCTGTTTTTGTTTTTATTAATCATAAAAACAAAAACAGATACTCAAGAAATACAAAAATAAAAATTATTTTAGTATTCATCTTGATGTTTTTTCTCCTCTGCTTAAAGAAACATCAAGATGAATACTAAAATAATTTTTATTTTATTTATGTATTTAATAAATTCTTTAGTATCTGTTTTTGTTTTTATTAATCATAATTTGAATTGCACCCTTTTCAGAGAAGTAAAAGAGGAATAAGGGGAATGAGTACTAATGAGTAGTTGTGCTCATTTTCCCCACAACAACAATTCTGTGAGGTGAGTTGGGCTGCGAGAGATTGACTGGCCCAAAGTTTCCCAGATGGCTTTCATTTCATCCATAGAGGAGGTGGTATTGCTATCTTCTATAAAAAGTCCTTACATCTAAGTTTCCCAAGAATTTGCTCTTCCTCAGACCATCGTCTGTCAACTATCCTTAAATATCACATTTCAGTTCTTACATGTTACAGAGCCCCAGATTATGACATCCAACATGTAAACAAGCTAAATTCACTACTAACATGGACAATATCCTTTCCACATGTTTTATCTTTCTTGTGACTTCAATCTACCTCATATTAACTGGACCCTTAAGGAATGTACAATTGAACGCACACATGCATCCTTCTACAATGCAGTAACAAATCTGGGACTGGAACAACTAGGGGCTTAGAGAGTGGCCCAAAGTTACCCAGATGGCTTTCATGATCAAGGCAGAACTTGAACTCACAGCCTCTTGCTTTCTAGCTCAGGAGCTTTACCAGTAGACCAAACTGGCTCCCTTAGATACTTATCAAGCTTGGCACAATCCTTCATCCAGTGCATCATTTATGTTCTTATACGAGATACTATAATTTATCAAATCTTAAAACCCAGATATTTTTATACTGCTGAAAATATTTCTGATTTCCTCCTAGAAACAACTGTATGTCTAAATACAGTTGTTACTAGGAGGAAATCAAAAATATTTTTCTGGAAATTTGGTAATGTTTAAATAAGATCAAAGTATATCTGCCTGAGAATTGTTATAAATATTCTTTGATAGCGATTTATCAACTCTATTATATTAATGACAACAGAAAAAATGATGAATATGACAAAATGTTAAATCTTCTCATTTTTATGACAAAGATTCAAAAATTATTGGAGTACCATTTTTAAATCAGTTTTGATCCACTTAATTATCATACCATCCACCCCTCACTAACTGGGTTTCTGATCACTTCACAAAATTGTTTGTTACTCTTTCCTGAGATCAAGTGATATCAGCAGTATTTCCATAATGTATTTAGGAAGTGAAATAATATGTGAGGATGACTTGCATAGAGCACATAAGTTACACACACACCCCCTTTCCCACCATCCATTTAGAAAGGGCAGTGATAGAAGGGAAAGACTTTTGGGGATGGAGGAGAGATTCTGCCTGGGGAAGAACCAGATGAGAGGAGGAAACCTACAGCTGCATAAAAAAAGGTCGGTGGGAGATTTGTACTTTCTGACTCCCCAGATCCTGTCAGTGCAGCATTACAGCGAAGTGGGCCTTGCTCAGGTTTCCTCTCTGGGCCTCCTGGGAGAGAATTTCCCTGACAATTTTCCTCCTGACAAATCCATGTTTCTGATAACCAACCTGCTGCTTTCAGGGAGTTCATAAATCTCCTTTTTTCTGTTGTTCAACTATATTTTGTCAAAATCTATATTGTCGGGATATGATTGACAAATTGTTGTGAACTTTTTTCATTCATTTGTAAGATAGTGGTAACACCTATTTTCCTAATGAAGCATGTCTGTAAATTAGACAACTACAGGAGAAAAAATCAAATGTGAAAAAGCATCTGGGATAATAAACAAAGTTTTCTGCTTTTAAAATTGCTGCATGTTCCCATTCTAGTTCCATCCATTCCTGGAGAAGAATGAGTTTGTCAATATTTCAGAGTTTAAACTCTACATGGACCCAAATGGAGAGGTAGCAGCAGATGTGACCATTTTGGGTTTCTTTGTTCTTCCCAGGGATGATCCCAGGGAAGAGACTGTGGCATATTTTAAAAGAAACAGACTTTCTATCAACCAGGATGTTCTTTCACGGCTAAAGGTGCTCAACAAGGTAGGAGAAAGTTTTGGTGCCTTTCCTCTGTTTTCCAAAGCCTGAGGTCCCATTTCAAGAGGACTGATGCTATTCCCCAAAGGTGGTTGACCTTCAGCGAGAATTGAATCTGGGCAGTAGAAACCAGATTTTTCCCCTTAGATTGCTTGGGAGGCTTCAATATTGTTCCATTTTATGGACACTGTACAATTAAGGGTCTCCATCAAAGGTGTGAGAAACCCACAAGGGCTGGGGAATGTGTCGCTAGTAGCTCCTGGTTGTTTGTTGCTTGCACCCAGAATAGCAAAGAAGTCGGCAATTCTGCTGACCAGAGCCTGAATCCAGGTTTGGACTGTATCGGGTGGGATTGAATCGTGAGTGGATGGAGGTCCTTTTGGTCCCACTGGGGGAAATAAGCTTCCTCTTGTCCTGCTTGGGGAAAAGTGTCCCCTGAAGGGGCAGGTCCATCATCTGGGAGGGTCTTAAGGAGGCCAGACCTGGCCAGAGCTCTCCATGCCTCCCTTTCACCCTCCCTGGGATGGAGCAATGGGCCTTCTGCTCCTAGAAAGCAGCTTGAAGGCTTTCAGTTCACCTGAAATTATCAATATTGTTCTGATATCACACCTTAAAATTATGCGAGTAAGAAGAGGGGAGAAATGCATATTAATGGGGTCATGAGAAAGAACTGACTGGTTGTCACTTAATGCTGAAATCTTTTCTCAGTTCCATCCAGGGGTGGGATGAAAATTTTGTAACAACCGGTTCTGTGGGCGTGGCTTAATTTGTGGGCATGGCTTGGTGGTCACATGACTAGATGGGCATGGCCATATGACTAGGTGGGCAGGACCAGGTGGCTATGTGACTGGCAAACCAAATACAAGTGGACCTCACTTAATGGCCAATTGCTTAGCAAGTATTCTAATTTATGACTCATTTCTCCACAGTTCCTTGACCTGTTTTTGGAGTTTTGACAACCATACACACACATACACATACACACACACAAACAGCCTTCTAACCCTGCTATTGTTTGATTCTGTAAGGATCTCCTGCTGGAACAGGGGATTGGACAAGATGAACTCTGAGATCCCTTGTAGGCCAGCCCTAGATTGCTGTGTTGCTTCAGAGTCTTCTGAAGCCAGAGTTTGTGTCCTTCCTTCCTTTCTTTTTTTTTCTCCCTCTGTAGAATCACGGGAAAAAGAGATTCGAGACCAGCATAACTTCAGCTCTTTATTAAAGGTATAGATCTGTGCTGGACCTGTGAGCCACGGCAGCCCTTCTTATAGAGCTTGATGGCGGCTCGGATCCAATGATAGCTTTCTGAATCTCTGCGATCGGCGCGGCCAATCACGGTTGATTCTTTACTAACCAATCACTGTCGTTCTTTCGTCCAATGACAGTGTGGTCTGTATTAACCAATTAGGTGAGGGTATTCCAAGAATGCTAATATGGAACACCCCTCCCCTCTTGGTTTGGTCCATCCTACGTGATGTAGTCCCGTAGGTAGGCGGGGCTTTTAACCTGCCTACTTGACCTGCACAGCTCAGTTGTTGCGTGGTCTTCAGCCGGTTCGGATGGGATCTTTGTTGCTCCTGCTCTTCTGTATGGAACCCCCTGGAAGGGTGAGTCAGGCCTTTCACTGCAACTCCCACCCGGTCTACTGGGGTTGGTTGAGTTGTCAGCTTCTCTGTTCCCTGCTGGTCTTTCTGGGCTGGTTGAATTGGCTTGGCTGTTTCTTCCAGGTGAGGTTCCGCGTGGGTCGTCTTCTACTGATTCTCTATTTATTGGTGTTTGTGGTGGTTGCTCAGTTTGTGTCGGTTGGGCGTGTTTAGTTTGCCGCTGTGCTGTGGTCTCTCTTTCTCTCTCATTCCCTCTTTTTCTCTCTTTCCCTCTCTTTTTCCCTCTCTTTCTCCCCTCTCTGTATCTCTCTCTGTGTGTGTCTCTCTCTCTGCCTCTTTCTCTATCTTCCCCTCTTCCCCCCACCCCACTTTGTGAGTGTGTGTGTGTGTGTGTGTGTGTGTGTGTGTGTAAAAGAGTGTCAGGGAAAAGTCTGACCAGGTCGTGTCTCTTTGAGAACCTCCTCAACTATGAACCGGTCCTTTCAGTGGACTCTTTTCCCCAAGCAGGACGAAGCTTCTCTCCAATGGGACCGAAAGGACCTCCACCCAATCATGATTCAAATTCATCTGAATTCAGGCTGTGGTCAACAGAATTCCCTTGTTCTTTGCTAGTTTGGGTACAAGGAAAAAAGAAACCTGATGCTTTCAGTGACACATTCCCCAGCCCTTGTGGGTTTCTCACCAGTTTGAAGGAGAAACTAAACCATAGATGGTTCACAAAATGGAGCAGTGCGAGAAGGTGACAGTGGGGGATAGCGAAGCGGCCGGGTCCCTATCTTCCCCTCTCTCTCCTCCACTCTGTGTGTGTGTGTGTGTGTGCTCAAAGCTTCGGCTGGGCCAAGCCAGCAAATTCTCCTTGGCGCACCCAGTTGCGGCTTTGAGGAAGAGAGAGAGACACACACACACATGCACACTCACACTCACAGAGAGACCCACAGAGTGGGGGACAGAGAATGGAAGATAGGGACCCAGACTCTTCGCTATTTCCCATCATCACCCTTACCTTCTCAGGCCAGGTGAGCGAGGGGAGGGTGAGGGACAGGGCCAGTTGCTTCAGCAAGGTGAAGAGGTGGCGACCAAAGCCTGGGAATGGCAGCTCCTAAGGGGCTTTGAGGTCAGATGGCCTGGAGCGGCCGAGATATAAGTGAGCATTGCACCAGAGGTTCACCTGATTGCCCACTTTTTTGGTTTTGACTTTATGGAGCTGTGTGGTGAGGCCTGGGCTGACATATGAAAGCAGTGCCTTTAGCTGCGCTCACTTGTAAGAGTCCAAATAACCCAGTGAAGACACTGGAGGAGTCACTCAGTTAGACCTCCCACCTCCGCAGTCCTCCCCCTGCAGAAAACAGCCATTCCCTGAGCTAAGAAGGCAAGGAGCTGCAGCTCGACTCACCCAATTCCTAGGACTACCCCAATGGTCCCAATTCGGCATGGACAAGGCGGCTCCCCCTTGGAATCCCCTTTTCCCTTGGTGCTCTGACTTCCCGTGGCCTGCCACTGGCCTGAACACCAGGTTGGGCCACTATAAGACCACTTCCCTGCTTTTCAGCGGCACTCCTGTGCCAGCCACTGCATGACCCTCCACCTCCTTCCCCAAATTCTCCTTCAACTTTGAAATGATGATATCTGTTGCTGACAGGGGTGCAACTGGGTGGGCGTGGAAAGGCCAACCAGGGTTGATTGTTCTGGGTCCAACAAACAGGCTGCGGGTGGGAGAGGGAAGGGATGGCAGTCAAATGGGCCATGTTCCCTGGTCTCCCACACACACACCTCTGCCCCCTGCAGACAAGGCCCAGCACTGCGGTGAATCCCAGCTAAATTTCGCTGTACCGGAGGACATCTGGAGAGGCTCATGTTCTCCTGCTGCTGTGAAAGCAAGAGAGTCTTTCTCGGCACAGCGAAAAGTTTGCAATTTCCCCTCCAATAGGGAAACTGGTGGCTCTGGGTGGCAGAGAAGCAGCCATCTTGAATCCTGTTTCTCTCTGCTGCCCGGAGCTGTGCTGGGAAAGACTCTTTTGGTCTCTCAGCAGGAGGAGAACTCGAGACTCTCCACATGTCTTCCAGTACAGTGAAATGTAGCTCTGGTCTCCACCAGTCTGTATCTCGCCCCCCACCTGGATTCACCGCAGCTGCTGGGCCTTCCCTGCTGGCACTTAAGGTGATGGGTGGCAGCAGCAAAAAGCAAGTTGGTTGAGAGGTAAAGGTGACCAGCAGTGGTGACTCACCCAGGGAAATCAGGCAGGGCCACAGCGAAAGGCATGCAGCAATGGCTGACCTGGTGAGTGGGGAAAATCTGGCTGCAGACGATGCTGCGCATGCGCGATAAGGAATGACTGGGCACAGAGGGGAAGGGGGGCATAGAGGGGCGGGGCCACTCGTGGTGCGATTTGCCGGTTCTCCGAACTCGGCAGAATCATAACAACCGGTTCTATAGAACTGGAAAGAACCAGTAGAATCCAACCCCTGGTTCCATCTCTCCAGACTTTTCTGTTTAATAAAGTCCTTCTTTTTTTTGGAAATGTGAGATGCCAAAAGCAAAAGAGAGGAACAAAGAAGAATCTTCCAGAAGTTATATCTCCAACCATTTGGAAATAGTGAGAGATTTTGTCTTTACTTCACTGAAGACCAGAGGCTAATATCTAATATCTTGTCTAATGTCCATTTTTATCTCCATTTTCCATGAACGGAGGGTCCTAACACATTTCCTTTGGCAATCTTATTTTTTTTTCTGCTCAGTCCTTTCCTCAATCTGAATGTGTGGAAAATTGTCGTCCTGGTTTTGTCAAGAGGGCTCGTGAAGGAGATCCAGTTTGCTGCTACGACTGCGTTCCTTGTCCGGAGGGGACCTTCTCCACTCAGAAAGGTGGGTGACACCAGAGAAAAGGAAGGCCTGGTGGAACTGGATCCATCCAGATAATTGTCATGAAAGTGTGAATTCACTGTAAAGGAAGGGCTGGATAGAGATAGGTGGCTGTGGCAGATTGGGTAAGCTTTACTACTGCCAGAGAAATATTTCTCCTTTTTAGCTTGGATGTGTCCTTCCTTCCACATTTACTTCTCTAGGAACACCTGAGTTCCTTGAAACATGAGGAATGGTTTTAGGTCCACCTCCTGAAAGGAGGATTGCAATGCAGTCTACATGGGTTCCCTCTGAAGAAAACTGAAAAGGTATTGCCGATATACAAGATGCACAATGTGGTGGCATGGACAGTTATGCCTGTATGTGGCTGTACCCATATCACCACTGCTCCAATGGCCATTCCAAATTGTTTGCAGTAGTCTCTTGATCTGCCAGCCTCATCTGAGGCAAGTATGACAAGAATTACCACCTGGCAGATAGGTTTTTCTGGAAATATTAATTGATTCATAATTTACCTTAAATAATGGAGGTTCCTATCAATATTCTGAACATTTCAAAGGAAATCATTTAATTTAAAGTTTCCCTTAATTTCATAGCCTATCAAAAATATACCATGGCTATATATTTATAAAAAGTGATACACTTATTTTCTGTCTCTAGAGATATTGAGAAATCCATCCCGGAAAATGTTCCTGATAATCACTTGTTCCCAAAGAATGTACAATATATCTTGAAATGCAAAGGACAAAAATATATGTGTTTTTTTCCACTTTCTCAGATACAGAAAAATGCACCAAGTGTCCCGATGAAAAATATCCAAATAAAGAAAGAGTCCAATGTATCCCCAAAGTTATAAACTTCCTGTCTTATAAAAAACTTCTGGGCATCATCCTGGTCTCTTTTGCCCTATTCTTGTTCCTAATCACAAACCTTGTTTTGATCATCTTCATTCAATACCGAGAAACTCCCCTTGTCAAAGCCAACAACCGGGACCTCTCCTACATCCTCTTGGTCTCCCTCTTGCTTTGCTTCTTATCTTCTTCTCTCTTCATTGGTCAACCAAGGAAAGCCACCTGCCTTCTACGACAAATGGTCTTCAGCCTCATCTTCTCAGTTGCCGTTTCTTCTCTCTTGGCCAAAACCATCATGGTGGTGCTGGCCTTCCTGGCCACAAAACCAGGAAACCGAGCAAAGAGATGGTTGGGGAAGACCTTGGCCAACTCCATCATCCTTTCTTGTTCTGCTGTTCAAATTATCATCTGCTCCATCTGGCTGGGAGTTTCTCCCCCCTTCCCTGACTCTGACCTCCACTCCCAGCCTGGAGAAATCATTCTGCAATGCAACGAAGGGGCCGTTGTCCTGTTCTACATCACCCTCAGCTATATGGGCTTCCTGGCTACCATCTGCTTCATGGTGGCTTTCCTGGCCAGGAATCTGCCTGGGGCCTTCAATGAAGCCAAATTGATCAACTTCAGCATGCTGGTCTTCTGCAGTGTCTGGGTGACTTTTGTGCCCACCTACCTGAGCAGCAAAGGGAAATACATGGTGGCTGTTCAGGTCTTCTCCATCCTGGCCTCCAGTGCTGGTCTGCTGGTCTGCATCTTCATCCCCAAGTGCTACATTATCCTTCGAAGGCCCGAGCTGAACACAAAGGAGCATCTCACAGCCAGAACAAATGTAAAAAAATGAGATATAACATTATTATGATAGTGGAAGAATTTTGAATGTTTCTTTTATTTGATTTCCATTTAGATAGTATGCAGGAGTCAAAGAAAATGATATCTTTACGTTTCAAAATGGGGAATTGTTGAAGGATTGGAATTCTTGCAGCTCCCTCCCCTTTCAATAAATATAGCTAAAGAGACCTCTGTAAAATTCAGAGGAATTCAGCTGTCCAACAACAGCTATTGAACAAGATACCTTATAAAAATGATTGATGCACTTATTCCTTCTGACAGCAGCTAACTGGGTGTGTAAGAGAGAGAGAGCAGGAAAAGAGGTTAGGAGGAAACCGTGGGAACCAAACACCAGCCTGGTTGCCTGATCCTCTCCCTAAAATTGCTGGAATGATGTGAAATGCCATGTTTGACTGACTCATCTGAGGAGGGAAACCTTCATCCCTCTTATATGAATGAGTCTTTCTTGATTTCCTGTTATAACCTCCTTTGCAGAAAGAATTCAGGAGAACAGCTGTCTGGGATTTCAGTTTGGGATTGTTTTTATTTTGGTGTGTACTTCACTGCAAAAAAAGTAAATAAAAAAATTAAGTGTGTAAAGAAATTTCCACTGTACATATTTTTTTCTTTCATCAACCAGAGAAATAAAAAAGCAGTTTTCAGGTCCTTCAATTCTCAGTCCCTTTAATTTTCAGGCCCTGTAATTTTCCACTCTACATTTTGTATTTTAAGCATTTCTCTGCTCCTCCAAGCTTGTCTTGTCTGTGAAGGGTTGGAGAAGATGTCCAGAGAAAGGGGACCTTGGGACTCTTCCCAGAAGGAGGTTGCAGGGATCCTGTCTCAAGGCATCCACATCACTGACCAAGTCACAAACTATCAATGCTGCATAATGTTCATCCAGGTCCAAGAAGGGGCTGAATAAGTGGGGGGGGGGGACACTTCTAGATTTCTAGGACGAGGCACCCATGGAAGCTGCTCTACTCTCCAACCACAGGGATTGCTGATCGGTTGGGAATCAATTTTTATGTCTCATAAAGGTTCCTAACTGTGAATAGGATCCCTTTGCAAATTCCATTTTAAGGAGATAAGAGAAGCTCTAGTGGATCAGAAGGTCAGTCTAAGATTCACACAAATCCCTCTGGTTCTCCCAAAAGCAGTAGAAGAAGGCTTGGACTTGTGGCTTTGCACCACAGGGAAGAGGCATTTCTCCAGAGGTGGAATTCAGTAGGTTCTGACCAGTTCTTGAGAACTGGTAGTGGAAATTTTGAGTGGTTTGGAGAACTGGCAAATACCACCTCTGACTGGCCTCACCCCTATCTCTTCTCTGAGTCCCAGGTGATTGGCTGGGTCTCCTTTGGTTGCCCAGCATAGGAGAATCGAACTGGAAAGCAGATTAGTGGGGTGGGGATGGAATGGGATTTTGAAGTAACTTTCCCCTGCCATGCCTACCAAGCCATGCCCACAGAACCGATTTTGAAAGAATTTGAACCCCACCACTGCATTTAGCCCACAATTTCACTTTCCTCCATTACAACACACAATATTGGGAACTTGGCCACCTCACACTCTAGAAATCTCCAATTTTAGTATCTCACATTAATCTGAGAAAATTTTTCCAACTTTCCCACCCCAATTCAATAAGAACTATAGTGGGACTGGAATTCAAAAGTCTCCTGGTGATCCGGTCAAAGTCCCCCAGGAAGTTCTCCTGCCTGAGGGAGGATTAGAACTCAGAGCCTCCTGGACGTTGGCCCATACAACCAACAAGTAATGGGTCATAGATCCTAAATCAATTATTGTCAGGAAGCTCACTCAAGCCCCTGTCACACTGCACCAACGGATGGAGAGGATGTAAAACGGACAAAAACACTTGCCATCCATTGGTTAACGCGATGCATCCGTTCTGTACTCACTGCCTCCGTTTTGCTTCCTCTCTATCCATCCAGCATCCGTCTATTGACATTTCATCCGCTCAAAAAGTTTTGAGCTGCTCAAAACTTTTGAACGGAAAATGTATCCAATGCGTCCGTTCTACATCCGTTACGCATCCTCTATATCCGCTAGGCATCTGCTGCGCATCCGCACAACTTGAATCCACTTGGACTCAGGGAGGAAAAAGAATGGACGTGGAACGGACGCGCAGCGTTAGTAGCACGGATGGAAAAAGGATGAAAGCGGAAGCAGCACGCAAAGAAAGCATTTAAAACGGAAAAAACGTTTGCAGAGGGGACCTATCTAGGATATTAAGGATGTCTAGAGGATGCCTAGAGGATGCAAAGGGACATATAGTGGAAAACCTATACTGCCTACAAAAAGGGGGAGCAACTCATCTTGATCTCACTTTCAGACCAGCAGACCAGCTGTGCAGACCTCTGCAGCCTTCATCTGCCTCTTCCTCTTCCACAGCATCCAGTCATGTCCACCTTGGATCGTAACAAACTCCTTTTGGTAGCCACCATCGTTCTGCAACAGTGCGAAGCCATCTACAGGCTCTGTGAACTCTACTATGGGAAGAAAAGGAGGTGGCCAAGAAGCGTCTGGGTCCAAAGATGGATCGGGAGAAGACCAGAGTACGGACTGTACAACAAGCTGATGGTGGAGCTCAGGAACGAAGACACTCGTGCATTCCAGAACTTCATGAGGATGCCTCCAGCCATGTTTGACGAACTTGTGCAGTGGTTGAGACCCAGGTTGACCAAGTCAAACACCAACTTCCGGCCCAGCCTGGACCCTGGGCTCAAGGTGGCACTGACTCTGCACCACTTGGCCTCAGGGACCACCTAAAGGAACATACAGTACGGCTGGAGGGTGCCACACAACACCATCAGCATTGTGGTCAGAGAAGTGGTGCAGGCCATCATTGAAGAATACATGGATGAGCTCCTCTAGTGCCCCACCACTGAACAAGGCTGGAAGAAAGTTGCAGAGCAGTGGTATTAGAGGTGGAACTTTCCCCACACCGTTGGAGCCATACATGGGAAGCACGTGGCCTGCAAAGCTCCAGCCAAGTTGGGGTCCACTTATTTCAACTAAAAGGGCTTCTTCAGCATCGACCATGGCGAAGAGGACGATGCTGAAGA
>BLBF01000335.1:1155998-1201452 GCA_015471245.1 Laticauda colubrina
CAGCCGACACACCCTCGCTCCAGCCACTTTCTTTTCGGAGCTGTCCCGACTTCAGCAGCTTTGGAGGCTGCCTTTCCATCGCCAGTAAAAGGGCTTCTCCCGGATCAAACCAGAGATTTGCGATATCTCTGGGATCCTGGGACTGTGCCCTTCACAATCCCCGTCTCTACGGGACGGTTTAGGTCCGTTAGGACCGACCGGGGTGAAAATATCAGCTGAGATCTCAGAGCCCCAAGATCTCAGCTGTAGCACCGAGACGAAGCTCCGCCTTCTCCAAAATTTTATTAATTTTCAATAAGCTAACTTAACAAACACAACACAAAACATCAAAATATAAAACTTCTTTTTGGAAAGCGGTTTAATCCCGGGTTAGCATCTTTTTATACAGACATAAATCAAATTCATACTCACCTTATATTCTATTTCATATCTCATTTATCATTCTACATTTTCTATATGTTTTCTCCCCTCTTTTCACTCTCTTAATTCTATTTTATTTATTTCATCTCAATTTAAATAATTTTACTTCTATCTTTTGTCTGTTCTTTTTCAATTATCTATTTTTTCTTTTCTCTTTACTGCTAAATTTTTCGGTAATCACTGGTTGAAGGATGATGACTTTTTATCTTTCCCTAGATTTAACACTTAAAATAAAATATAATTTCCATGCTTATTCTGCTTGGTGCTTTCTACATAGTACATTTTAAAATAATAAAAGAAAAAAAAATAGTAAGCTTATAGTGTAGAAGCGCGGGAAATCGGGAGACAGGAGACCAGCGTAACTTAAAGGCTAGGTCACATCGGCCGACAGATGCAAAACGTTTGTAAAAAGGACACAGCGGACGAGCAAATTTTCCATCCGTTGTTATCTGCTCTCAAAAGTGCCCCAAATTTGCATAAAGAGAATGGACAACAACGGAAAGGAATGGACGTGGGGAGGACGTAGCGAGGATGTTAAGTGTCTGCTCAATGGAAACCTAGCGGATGGAAGCGGATGGAAGGGGATGACACATCCGCAGGGCGTCCGTGGGATAACATCGAAGCAGACGCGCAGCAGAAGGAGCGGATGCAGAGTGGATGCCAAGGGGATGACACGGATGCATCACGGATGCCTAGCGGATGCCTAGCGGATGCCTAGCGGATGCAAAGCATTCACTGTGCATGCAGGGAGGATGCATTGCGTCAGCCCTGCGGATATAAAGGGAAGCAGCTTGCAAGCAGGTCACCATTCAGAGGAAAGACCTGCTGCCAGAGAGATCTTCAGCCAACAACTATGGGGAAGAAGAGGAAGCCTCTGCCTACTCCTGCCAACCCTGGCAAGAAGGACAGGACCATCAACCCACCCCCTGGCGCTGACTCTGCTTCTGCTGGGGCTTCTGCTGCTGGTGCTGACTCTGCTGGTGCTGACTCTGCTGGTGCTGCTCCTGGTGCTGGTGCTTCTGCTGGTGCTGACTCTGCTGCTGCTGCTGGTGGTGCTGTTGGTGCTGCTGGTGCTGGTGCTTCTGCTGGTGCTGACTCTGCTGCTGGTGGTGCTGGTGCTACTGCTGCTGCTGCTGCTGCTGGTGTGGTGGACCAGCCCCGAGAATCTCAAAGCCCTGCTGATGAGGGCCCAGAAGGCCCTGCCAGAGGGAGGAAGAGGCATTGGTGAGAAAAGGGGGAGAGCCGACAGTACTCCATTGCAGAGGAACATGAGGAGGAGGTGCTCGAATGGCTGAGGGAGAACGAGTACCTCTGGAGGAAGGGACACAGGCTCTATCGAGACACCAAGCAGAACCAGGCGGCATGGAGAGAGAAGGCGGAAAGCCTGGGCTACATTTCTGATGTCCTCCTGGGGTGGTGGAAGCACATGCACACCTGGTACAGGAAGCTGCACCTGAAGAAGTCTGGCCAGTCCACGGTCAAGCTCACTGATCGGGAGACCTATGTCATGGCAAAGTGCAGCTTCCTGGAGGGTGAGGTCTGCCACCGAGGAGCAGCCCCTCTGTCAACCCTCTCTCTCAGGCAGCCCACAGAGAGCCAGTCCTCTTCTGGCCAAGATTCAGCTCCTTTGTCCAGGCAGGTATCTTTGGAGCGCCCCACGATGGAGACCCCCCCCAAGAGCTGCACTCCCCATGCAGGAGCACATGGAGGATCCCCTGATGCAGATGGAGCAAGAAGAGGCTGGTGCCACCAGAGACCAACCCACCCCCACCCCCAGCTCCACCTCCACAGAAAGCAGGCAGAGAGGCAGACCGGAGGCCCAGAGCCACACTGTCCTCTTGGAGATCAGGGACACCATCAAGAGCAGTGTAGATCTCCTCTCTCAGCTGGTACACACCGACATACCATCCTCAAACAGAAAGCCCTTCCTCACCTACGTGAACCAGACCCTCATGGAAATGCCTGAAGCCCAGTACCAGGTGATCAAGGAGAGGATCACAGGTCTTCTGCACCACCCTCCAGGCCCAGCTGAACCTGCTCTGACCCACTCCAGGTTTGCTCCTCCACCCCAGGTGATGTCACAGCCCTTCCAAGGCTTTCAACAGCCCCTCACCTTCCAAGGCTACGGCTATCAGGAGTTCCAGCAGCACAGGCAGCCCTTCCCAGTCCAGGCACAGGTACATCACACACCACAAGTGCCAACAATGCCACCTATATCTCCAATGCCACAGACGCCACCGATGCCACCGACGGCTCAGATGCCAACGATGCCAACGATGCCAACGACACCACAGATGCCACCTACACCTCACCTCGCTCAGCTGCAGACCAGACAGCCCCACTACACTCCTCCTTCCTCCACCCCACAGCCAAGCCTGGCCTCAGAACATCTGTCATTGGTCTTGGGACTGACACCCCATGTCATGGAGGAAGGGGCTCTCAACATCACGGGGCTGAGCCAGCTGTCTGAGAGCTTCCTCAACACACTGTCCCCTGTTGTCCTCTCAGGGTCAGGCACCCCAATGGCACCTCAGACCAGCACTCCAGCCACTGCCACCTCCACAGCACCTGGACCCTTCACCCCTGGGCACGCCTCAGAGTGACTGAGAAGAATGCCAGAGACTGGGTTGTTACCTGTTGACTTTATCTTTGCTTGGGACACTTTTCTTGGTTCATTTTGCTTTTTTAAGAAAGTCCTACAGTTTGTTACTAATAAAGGTTATATTTGCTTCACACACTTGGTTCAGTTCTTTTACCTAATAAAGTCTTGGTGGAAACTTTTAGAAATGGTTTAAGCCTTTGCATGCTTGAGGGGTGGGTAAGGATAGCTGTGAGATGGATAAGGATAGCAGTGGGATGGGTAAGGATAGCAGTGGGATGGGCAGGGATACCTGTGGGATGAGTAATAGCTGTGGGATAGATAAGCCTCCAGTGCAAGCATAGTGGGACTGTATGGTCCAACCTCCCAGATGCCACACTTATGGCCCTTTATTATCAATAACAATTTAATCATTCATCAACACATTTCAACATAAACACAACTCTTTATTAAATGCCCTGTTCATTGTCGGGCCACTCAACATACATGGCCCAATCTCATCAGTGTGATGAGACAGGTTCAAGGTAGCATCCATTAAGCATCTACCATCCTGTCTTGCCACTCTACTGCTCCAGCTGGGTAGTTGCACCAATGTTTCTGGAGGTTGCACTGCTTCTTCCCTTCACGTGAAGCTCTGTTGGGGCCTGGCACATCCACAGTGTCTATCAGGTTTAGTCCTTGCCTCCATTCACCAGGCTCCATGTCCCCATTGCCTTCTTGGTGGTCCACAAGCCTGCAACACTGGGTAGCAGGTGTGCATGAGATTGTGCAAGATGCAGCAAGCTTCCACGATTTTCCTCATGGTCTCTGGGCGATGCTGCATTGTGGTGAGAAGTACCTGGAACCTGTTGGCCAGGATGCCAAAGGCGTTCTCCACCACCCATCTTGCCCTGGACAGCCTGTAGTTGAAGATCCTCTCTTCACGGGTGAGGCATCTGGAAGTGTATGGCTTCATGAGGTAGGTTCTGAGTGAGAAGGCGTCATCCCCCACGATGAAGTAGGGGACATCTTGTGTGTCGTTGGGCAGGGGGTCTGGATCTGGGAAACCCATGATGAGGTTGCGTTCCAGCCCCTCCTTGAGGTCACTGGTGTTGTATACCTGGGCATCTGAAGCTGACCCATTGCCTGAAGCATCAATTTACATGAACTTGTAGTCAGCATTGACCATGGCAAAGAGGATGATACTGAAGAAGTCCGTGTAGTTGAAATAAATGGACCCTGAGTTGGCTGGAGCTTTGCAGGCCACGTGCTTCCCATCTATGGCTCCAACGGTGTGGGGGAAGTTCTACTTCTGATACCACTGTTCTGCAACTTTCTTCCATGCTTCTTCAGTGGTGGGGCACTGGAGGAGCTCCTCCACATATTCTTCGATGATGGCCTGCACCACTTCTCTGACCACAATGCTGATGGTGTTGTGTGGCACCCTCCAGGCATACTACATGTTCCTGTACATGGTCCCGGAGGCCAGGTGGCGCAGAGTCAGTGCCACCTTGAGCCCAGGGTCCAGGCTGGGCTGGAAGTTGGTGTTCGCCTTGGTCAACCTGGGTGTCAGCCGCTGCACAACTTCATCAAACATGGCTGGTGGCATCCTCATGAAGTGCTGGAATGCACGAGTTTCTTTTCGTTCCTCAGCTCCACCATCAGCTTGTCATACAGTCCGTATTCGGCTCTTCTTGTGATCCATCTTCGGACCCACACAGTTCTTGGACGCCTCCTTTTCCTCGCGTAGAACAGGTGAAAGAGCCTGAAGAGTCCAAACTACAATGATGTGGGATAATACCCGAAGAAAGCTAAACAGCATATATATAATATTTTGTATATTTTAGAAAGCAACAGATGAGGGGGTTACAGAAGAGAGAATTAAAAGTAAAGAGACAATGGGGTAAAAAGGGGAGGGAGAAGAAGAGAGGGAAGAAGGAAAGGAAAAGAAGTTTTAAAGGACAGAAACAAGATAGAGAGAAACAGGGCCTATTTAGAGATAATGGGTGAAAATTTAATTGAAAAAGGGATTCTGCAAAAGTACATAAGATAGTATTATATTAGAAATAGAAATAATTTTAGAAATTATGAAACAATGTATGATTGTAATAATGGATGAAATAGTTATTGTAAGCTAGTGAAATGTTTGTTAATAAATAAATGAAATAAAATGAATGAGACAATTGAATTAGGAAAGGATGGGGACATTTTAATTATTTAATGTTTTATAAAATATAAGGGAAGAGAAATAGGGGGGAAAGAAATTAAAAATTAATTACGGAAGGCTTATAATGTTCCTAAGGAAGTATGATATTTAATTGAAAAGAAATGTTAAAGATATTAAGATTTTAATGAATATTAATGATCGAACTGAATTGGAATGGAATGAGTGTTTTAATTACATATATTTATAATCACTTTTTAAGGATATAGTGTATATTTTAAGAATAGACCAAGCAGAATTCAATTGGAAGTTATGTATTATATTGAATGTTATCACCTCAAGATATATATTGAAGCTTAAATAAGAGTTGAATGGATAAAATTAAAAGATATAAAGGTGTCATACTCCAATTCGTGACTACAGGAGAAAATTTGTTTGATGAGAAAAGAAAATATGAAATTGAAACAGGACAGACAAAAGTATAAATATAATGGTTTGAATTGAGATGAGATAATTAAAATAAAATTGAGAAAATTAAGAGAGGAGAAAAACTATGTAGAAAATGTAAAACAGTAATAAGATATGGAATAGAACATAAAAGTGAGCAGGAAATTGAGTTTGTGTCTGTATGAAGAAGTGTAACCCAGGACCATGCTATTTTCAAAAACAGATGTTTTATTTGTATTATTATTTTTTTGTGAAAACTCAAATACAATTTTCAAAAAAAAAAAGTTCACTTTTATAGTTAGAATAACAAGCAAAGGAGGGTTGGGTTTAGAAATAGTCCTCGGTTCAGTTGCATCCCAAGAATGACTGCATAGCCATAGAAAAGAGCTGAGTGTTCTGAATAAAAAAAAGTAAAAGAAACACTTGAAAAGGAAAAGCGTCCCAATGAATTTGGGTGAGATCCATTCTCAGCATTTCCCAAGGTTGGCTGGACTATTTTCTTTCTTCACCATTATCTACCATGCACTGAATGCTCTCCTGCCAGTCTTGGTTTCCAAAAGAGAAGCTTTTTCTTGAAGGTTATGGGAAATGATTAGCAATCCAATTGAGAAAGCAAATTTAAAATCCCCCCTGGCTTCCTGGACACCTCTGGCCATCACTCAGCTGAGATCACAGCAGGGCCAGGGCAGCTGAGAATCGGGATGGAACAGATCACAAACACTCAACAAACTTTCCCTGTCACAACAGACTCTTTAGACATGGACTGTGGTCTCTCATACACTCCTAAGTGGTGCCTTCATGTGGCCGAAGGGAATGATGATGGGACCAATCTCACAGCACTCGTCCTAGAGGGCTGCCCCATCTGCTTCCCTGGTGGCATATCGAAGATTGTGAATCCCACTTCTGACAACAGTTTCTGTGGAATCAAAAGCAGGATCCCAAAAAAAAAAACAATGCAGACTTACTGCAGTTATTGTTTATTAAGTGTCCACTGGAGGAATTTCCCTCCAGGAAATAGTGGGAGGAAATCTTACAGACACATTCATGACAGATGCATTCATATTTAGACATTCCAGGAAAGGAAGAGAAAATGACAATCATACATATGCATATTTTATTTAATAGATGATGCAAGCATGAATATTCATAACTAGCAAGACTCACCTTCCCACCCATGTACTATTGCTCCCCTCAAGAAAGAGTTATTGTGTAAATAAAAAGAAACATGCTGCATTGGCAAAGCAGTTTGGATGAAATGTATTGAGAAATGAGGCCATCCATACTGTTAAGCCTGGGTTCCCCAACCAGGGTTAGGTAGACAAGCTAAACAGAATGTGCAGCGTTAGTCAGATAGGCACACAGATAAATGAGTGAGCTAAGCTTGTATGTTTATTAACATACAGTAAAAATAACAGATACGCTTGTGCTATCAAAAATATAGTTTATTCCATTATAAGTTCATGGCATAGTCAAATATCAGTCCAATAGTCATTTACCATGTAGTCAGTCCATTCAGGGGTATTCAGTTAGCAAAGTCCATGTAGAATATCCTATGTCAGTTCACATAAAAATCAGTCCTTTGTTGTCTCTCCCGTTCGAGCAATGCAGTCTTGATTCCAAGCAGTAATCAGGGATCATCAAAGCCAGAGAGAGAGTGAGCAAGCTGTAGTCTTGCTACTTTTATATTGTTTTCTTAGCCACTCCTTTAACTGCTATTTCACAGTTAAAGCTGTATACACTCTAACATACACTAACTATGATTCATAGTTATTATTTCACCTAAACCAGTTAGGGTGAACAATGTTATCCCTAACATTCTCCCCTTTTAGGTTACAAAATAACTATAAATCATTTACATCTTTAGAAAATATTTTTCGCAACTTTCTTTAAACTTAGTTGCTCCTTGAGCTTTTGTAAATTGGTCTGCAATGTTTTCTTCTGACATGCAGTATTCCAATTTTATCAGTTCATTCTTCACTGATTCTCTTACATTCAAATATCTTAAGTCAGTACGTTTTGATCTAGTTTTTACAGCAATACTAGTAGCTAACTTTATAGCTGCTTGGTTATCCTCATACACCATAATGGAATCTTTTACAGTTATACCCATGTCCAACAATAACTGTTTGTAGAAAATCAAGTCAGTGCATAATAATGACAGACATGAAAATTCAGCTTCCATCGTAGATAAGCTAATATGCTGTTGTCTGATTGACCTCCATCCTATTAGTGTCTTACCAAATAATATAGCCATCCCAGATGTTGATTTTCTAGTGTTTACATCAGTTGCAAAACTTGCATCTGCATAAGCACTAAGACTCAAATTACCCTTTGGTTCTATATATAATGCATGGTTCATTGTTCCCTTAAGATATCTCAATATTCTTTTTAAGGATTTCCAATGACATTTTTTTGGATCTGAATTAAAACGTGCCAGCTGATTTACACTATAAGCTATATCTGGCCTTGACCAATTGCTTATATATGATAAGCTACCAATCAAAGATTGATATATGGACTTATCAAATTTGGGACTTTGATCATTAGTTTGGCAAACTTCCTGACTCATTGGAGTCTTTGCCGGTTTACAAAGTTCCATCTTATAAGTTTTAATTAATTGGCAAATTTTATCTTCTTGAGATATCTTAAAACCATTATTTGTTTTATTAATTGTCAATCCTAGATACCTTTTAATTTCACCTAAATGCTTTATTTTTATCTTTTTGGCTAATAATGATATAATCTCATTAGCTTCATTATTACTTTTAGTTATTAAAGCAATATCATCAGTAAATAATAATAATAATGACACCGTTCCATTATTTTCTCTTTTAAACACACACGGATCTGCTAAACCAGATTTAAAACCTATATTGTTTAACTCTTTCACAATATATTGGTTCCACTCAAACCCAGATTGTTTCAACCCGTAAAGACTCTTTTTGAGTTTCCAACAATCATTGCTATTTACATTATTGTCATTTATACCAATTGGTTTTCTTAAATATATAGTGTGCTGCAATGGTGCATGTAGATAAGCAGTTTCTACATCTAAATGGTTAATGACATAGTTTTTCTTAGCTGCCCACACTAATGCTGCTCTTAAAGATGTAGCTTTAAGGCTTGGTGCAAAAACTTCATCATAATCAGATGCAGTTTGATTAAATCCTTGAGCTACTAACCTAGCTTTATGGGTAACAGTCCCATCATTTCCAGTTTTTACTTTAAATATCCATTTGCACCCAATGGATTTTTCTCCTGGAGGTAATTTGGCATCTTCATACACTTTCATTACCTTTAATGAATTTAGTTCTTTTTCCATTGCCTTTTGCCAATTCTCCTGATCGTTAGCAGGATACATCCTAAGTTCATCTACACTAGTTGGAACTTTAGTTACTTGGCAAACTATACTTGCTTGATACCTATCATGTGGTCTAGTTACACGTGTAGTACGTCTAGGTATTATAGGACTTACAGGTGGACTTTCATTTATTAATTGTTCTTGATTATGTAACTCTTCCTGATCAACTATTTCCTTTGTTCTGGTCCTATTTGCTCTTCGTGGACTTCTTCTTTAATTGGACTCTTCTTATAGCTAATCTCATCTTTCTGCCTTTTGTAGGGTTCAATAAATACTTCATTATTTAAATCTTGCTCTAATCTATTCCATCCTACATGTTCTAGGAATTTTGCACTAGCACTGGTGTAAACTCTAGATGTACCTGGTTCCCAGAATCTATAAGATCTATGATTAGATGTATAACCTACAAAAATCAATCTTTTAGCTCTATGCTGTCCTTTGTATCTAAGTTGTGTAGGGATATGCACCCATGCTGGTGCTCCAAATGTGTGCATGTAACTTAAATCAGGTTTTGTACCATGCCACAGTGTGAATGGTAATTCACCTGTTGTTGAATTAACAACATTATTTAATATATGATTACCACACATTATTGCTTCTCCCCATAAATTGTCAGGTAATCCTGAATCAGACATCATAGTTTGTGCCATTGATTGTAATGTTTGGCCTCTTCTCTCTATAAAGGCATTATGTTGTGGCCTATATGGTGCAGACATTTTATGTTGAATACCTAACATTCTAAGTCTGTTTTTAAATTTATTATTTATAAATTCTGTACACAAAATCAAAATTATTTTCATCCCAAATAGGATAATTATATTATTTTCCCTGTGTATCTAATTTGAATGTAACTATCTCTATCATTAATAAATTAATCAAATAAATTACTTCAAATATTTAACCGAAGTGTTAAATAATACTTAACACTCTAATACAGAAATCAATATTCCTTCCCTCAAAAGACAAATTTATATTCGTTATAAAGAGAAGATAGAAAAGGAGAGATAACACCAGAAAATAAATAAATAAGCAAATTTATTAAAAAAAAAAAAAAAAAAAGGATAGCAATAGGAAAAGGGAAAAAAGGATTTTTACAGTCAGTTTTTAATTCTCCATCTCTGGTTGGAATTTTTTTTTTCTCCCTTCAAACATACCGGAAGTGGGGAGGTAAAAAGTGCTGAATAATAGCTACCGCTAATCCATATTTTCGGAGTCTTCTAATTTACTTTTTTTTTTTTTAATGTTCCTAAATTCAATTTCCTGGTTTCTTCCAAATACAACCACTTTCTCAATTGGAATAATGTTCTCTCACAGGTCTATTGAAAGATCTATTAAGCAGTTAATATTAGATATATTTTTAACAGTACTTTCGGAGTTTCTCAATATCTCGTATTACGCTGTGCTATCTCTTCTCCGTTAGCCTCAGTCCTCTTCTCATTCTCACTTCCAAAAGGTTTATCAAAAGGAAATTTATCAAAAGGAAGTTGTCCAAGTAACAATGAAATATACTGTTCCAGTTCCTCCCCAACTTTCGGAGTCTTTTTAAACAATAATTTCCAAACCACAAAGGCTTCCCTTTCAATCGTTGTAATCCACACTTTCACTTCAGTCTGCCAGACCTTTTCCCCCATGCTTCTCTTTCCTCCGCTTTTTAGCCGTTTTCTTTTCAGGCTTCTGACAGAGACTTGCACAAAATACTATAATTTGCCAGTCTTCCTCCTCACCATTAAGTTCCGTGTGCCACACTTTTCTCCAACGGTCACTTACTCGTTTTTTGTTTCGATGGCAGTCCAGACTTAGAACCGCCTTTGACAGGAGGCTAATCTTGCTCGTTGGGCTCTGGAGGGCTCCTTTTTGCTGCAGGGGGGTTGCCTTCCCCACATTGCAGCCCGAGAATCACCCACACCGACACAAATCTCTCCGGGATTTGAGCACCCTCTAAGGATTGCACCAACTGCAAGAAGAGATTAATCAAAACCGTAGATGGGCTTCTGCACCTCTGTTCGTCCTTGTCTTGTCACTGGAAGTCGAGGGTCTATTTTATTAATTAGGGTTCTAGATTCCCCTCCTGGAAAGCTGGGTCTTCCTCTTCCAAGAACTAGCAGATGAACTGATTTCATTCCTACTCTCTAGATTCACCCAGAGGTTCAAGCACTGAACTAGTTCCATGTATCAGTTTCCTGCCCCTTATTTTTATTCGTCCTCTATTTTCTATGCTTTTTGTGGGTTCTCCTTCAACCTAATCACAATTCTGTATTAAGGGATTTCTTCTCCTCCTTTGAACCATTGCTGGGTTTATTTTTGGTTGGGCCTCTGGTTCCTATTTGACCATTTAACAACAACAACAACAATAACAAAAACAAACAAACTTAAAAAGCCCAAAAGCTCTCCATCCCTGATTCTTCAAGAAGATATTTCTCCTTATGGCGGTTGATGACCTTAATTGCTTGATATAACTTTTTATGCATCAATTTTGGGGGATGACATGATGAAAATCTGTTTCAGATGAGAAAAAGCAATGGACAAAAGACAATTCCTCAAATTTCAAAGATCTTTGAATCAGAGAAAGGTTAAAATGGACACATCCAAACTAAGAAGCAAAAAAATGGTTTTCCCTGGGAAACTTATCCAATCTGCCTTACTTTTCTTTCTCTTCCTAGCTCTAGTTTAAGGTCTTTGGGTTTTTCATCGCCTTAGATAAGAAATTGTGCATTTCAACAATAAACAAGGAAACAGTTAAGCTTCAATGTGTCTTTCAACATGTATTTTCATCAAAATGATCTGGATGAATCCATTTCCACCAGGCCTTCTATCTTCATTGGTGTCACCCACCTTCCTGAGTGGATAAGGTCCACTCCGGACAAGGAATGCAGTCATAGCAGCAAACTGGCTCTCCTTCTCAAGCCTTCTTGACAAATCCAGGATGACAACTTTCCACACATCTGGACTGAGGCAGGGACTGAGCAGAAAAAGAAGGAATGCCAAAGCAAGTGTGTTAATACTCACCATTCATGGAAAATGGAGGTAGACATAGACATTAGCCCATCAGCATCTAGTCTTGTCTAAGATAAATTATGAAATCTCTCTCGAGTTCCAAATGGTTATAGGAGACACAACTACAGGCAGGTTCTTCATTTACTGTAGTTCCTGCCTTTTGCTTCTGATATATCACATAGCAAGAAAGGACTTTTCCATGTAATAAAGTTTAGAGGGATGGAATCGAAAACAGATTTAAGCATTGTTTTTCGGTTCTTCCTAATGACCCTCTTAACATGCATTCCTCCCTTCTTTATGAAGCTATGATTTCAAAGTATGCTGATCTATTTCTATTAAATTTTAGAATTTATTACATTCAGAACACATTTTAGATTTATTACTTTTTGTGTACCAAATTTATTAAAATAGAGAAAACCTGTAATGAAGAAATAAACCTTTGACAGTAGAACAAGTAAAGATTTCTTCTTCTGGAGAATCTTCTCTCTGACAGTTGTCCAAAATAGTCTCCCAGTAACATATGAAGGAAAAATTTAACCTATCAACTTTAAACTGGATGTTCTTTGTTTTCTGCATATTTATTTGCTCACTTCATGTAGCTGCCATGCTGGTGAAACAAGCATAAAACACACTTTTTGTTTTCTAGGACTGTAGTGAGAAGAGGTGGAGGTGAGGTCTTGAGAACGTGTCCCTCAAAATGTTGAATAATATTGAAGCCTGCAAATCAGTCAAGAAAATGATCAGTCCCCACATTCAGTTCTCCCTGAAGGTCATCCACTGTGGCCTTTGGGCTTAGCAGACTTGAAATGGTCCCATAGGCTTTGGAAAACAGAGCAAAGGAGCCAATATTTCACACACCTTGTTGAGCAAGTTTACCTGTAGAAGAGCACTTTGTTTGACAATCAGAGCCTCTCTTTCCAAAATCCCTGTGGGCCAATAGACCAGCTTCATATCTGGGAGAACTGCCCAAGTCCTGAGAAGAAGAGCTGCCGCTATATCTCCATTTTGTTCCAAGTATAAATTAAAGTTGGAAAGGTTGCAAAACTGATGCTTCACCAGAAAGGGATGAAACTGAAATGAAAAGATCCAGAAATATTAAAAGCAGAAATTCTGGTTCTTATCTCATGTGTCTTTTCACATTTTTCATATTTTTCACATTTAAGGGGCCTGCATAAGTGCACCATTGTGCCTCCCATCCCTGTCCTATTGTCCCCATTTAATCGTATCTATTTTCTGTATTCTTACTCATGTTTATAGTTCTACCTACTATCTTGTAAGCAATTGACAAATCAAATAAATAAATAAAATTTGAATCTTTCTTG
The DNA here is from genome assembly GCA_015471245.1 of Laticauda colubrina. Lineage (NCBI taxonomy): Eukaryota > Metazoa > Chordata > Lepidosauria > Squamata > Elapidae > Laticauda > Laticauda colubrina. Next base: position 1,169,285 of record BLBF01000335.1, read on the forward strand.
CACATGATTTGCAGGCATTCTAGTTGGAAGAAGAAGAGTTACTATTATCTTCAAAAGTGAGAAAGAAGGATTGAGCAAAAATGTGTCAATCATATTTATCAATATAAAGCAAAATGGACAAAAAATTGTCAATTATATAAAACAAGTTCAGAGCATCAGAACATAAATGAACAAACTAACCAATAAAGAGATTATTCATAAATTCCCTGAAAACTCCCTGAAATCTGGTTTGAGGAGACCCCAACTCAGGTATCAGATCCCCCTGCAGGCATCACAAGACTCTTTGCAGGAAAACAAGGAGGATTCCTGAAGATCAGGAGGAGTCTGGGAGCCCCTTCTCCATGTTAACACAACCTCTCCATTGGAGAAGGGAGGATGGAGTCCCCTTCCAATCACTGAAAGACGTTAGGCAAAAGCTTAAGAACAGCCCATTCTCTATTATTCCAGAGAGTCAGACATGGAAAAATAATCCAGTCACAGGGAGGAGATTCTGGTTGAATGGGAGGAAAAATGTCTTAAAAGGAAGAAGCCATTTTAAAGCAGAGAAGTTCCGTCTCCCCTTCACTGATCCTTTTCCTGGAAAGACCGAGCAGCTTCATTCAGAAAAAACTGGGGTTCTGGAAGAGATAAGGGGTTGGGCTAGATAGTCACGGGGTATGAAGGTAAAGTTCAACAATGGTAATCACAAACCCATAAAGCCAGGAATTCATTTGAAAATGCACATCTCTTTTTTACAATTAGCAGTGTTTAATATCAAAATATATCTATCCTGATGCCCACTCTTTGGAATATGATCCCATGATTGATTAAACTAGCCAAAGCCTTTACCTTTTTGTTCCACAAAGAGGCTCAGATTGTTCCTCTCCGTCTCCTTTGGATACTTTCCCCAAAATAACTAAGTTGGATGGATCCATATTGGGACCCCTTACCTGCCATGGCTGCAGCCTTGGAGCCCCCAACCTCTCTTCGGCCTCCTTGCTTCTCCTTCTGGAAATGGAGTAATAGGCAGCATTCAAGGCCTGGGCCAGTGTGTTCAGGAAAGTGTACAGATGGGAGTGATTTTCGATCTGGATCCTGTTCCTTTTCCTTTGGGTCTCCAGTGGGGCTTTATGGGTACATTTTTTCTGGCCTTTGATAGAAAAGTCATGCTTGGAAAGAGAACAGCAGAAATAGTGATCTTCAATCTGGGGTTCCAAAAATAAATAGGGTTCAAAACAATGATATTTCTCCTTGTATTTCGTATGAAAAGCCCAAAAACTATGGACATATCTCAAAAGTCTGGGCTTTGGAATTGATACATGACCCAGGACTGTCAAGATCCAAACTTTCCCTTCAACGGGTCCTGGCAAACACCTAAGTGCAAAATAGAAAGGAATAATTTTGTCCACAAGGCAAACATTTTCTTTGAAGTGGACAAAGACATTGACTACTCTCCACCTGGAGAGGGCATCTCTGAGGGGTGATGTGTGTCCAGTTGTTGAGAACTGTTGTGATATAACAACCCATTCCTTTTTTTTAAAAAAGCATTTTATTAATTTTTCACAAAAATTAACAAACAAACATAGACAAACAAAACACAAAACATAAAAAACATAAAATATATTTTTGGACGGCAGTTTGATCCCGAGTTACATCTTTTTGTACAGACATAAATTCAAGTTCATGCTTACTTTTATATAGCATTCCATTTCTTATTTACTATTTTACATTTTCTATATAGCTTCTCCCCTCTTTTCACTCTCTTAATTCTATTATATTTATTTCATCTCAATTTAAATCATTATACTTATATCCTTTGTCTGTTCTGTTTCAGCTGTCTATTATCTTTTCTCATTAACACAAAATTTCTTCTGTAATGACTGATTGGAGTATAATGCCTTATCATACTTATCCTTCCCCTAGTTTTAAAGCTTAACATAACACATAATTTTCATTCGGATTCTGCGTAATACATTCTAAAAATAGACTCAATATTTTAAAACAAGAAAAAAAAATTTTTTTAAAATATATAATATAATTAAAACAACAATCCATAGCAATTGAAATTATATCATTAAAATTAATATTCATTTAAATCTTAAACATTTTACACAATCCTTTCTAAATAAGTATCATGCTTCTATGGGAACACTTATAGATTTTGCTTAGTTACTTCCCCCTATTTCACTTATATTTTAAAATATTATACAATGACAATGTTCCCATTTTTCTTTAATTCAATTCTCTCATATTTGATTTCATTCATTTTATTTAAAAAAAAAAATTCGCTAAGTTACATTAAATATTTTGTCCCATTTTATAATCATATATTATTCCAATTTTCTAACATTATTTCAAATACAAAATTTTGTTCACAAGGCAAACATTTTCTTTGAAGTGGACAAAGACATTGACTACTCTCCACCTGGAGAGGGCATCTCTGAGGGGTGATGTGTGTCCAGTTGTTGAGAACTGTTGTGATATAACAACACAAATCCCATTCCTGATAAGCATAGGAGTGAAAGTCTTCATGAAATTCTCTTCCTTCTCTGTGTCTGGAGCAAAGAGGCCAATCAGGGTCCATCTGAAATGGAGGAGCAGTTAGACGATTGCTAGGTATTGGATCCCTTCTTTGGGGAGCAACTGGTGGAAAAAGGGGAAATTACTTTGATCACTCAGGGTCCTGAAACGGGTTTCAACACTGATCTGAAAAAATAATGAGAATGCTGTTACATTTGGAATTGGATCAAGTCCCAAATAGTAGATATTAGTAAATCCTTTTTGGTTCTCATGAACATATTAGAATATTTTTTACTGATCAGCCAATAAGTCATTTCAAAATGTGTAATGCAGAACACAGAACATTAATAAGTCTGTCTGTAAAACAGGATGCAAGAATAAATTAAGAATAGAACATGGACATAATTTCTGTATCACTCCTATAATTTATTGCAATCAGACTCACATATCCAGATCTCAACTGAACTGTTTGCTGTGTTATATATGATTTTTAAAATTCTGAGATCTTAGGGTATATATTATTTTAATATATGGATGTCAATAGGTCATTTGTATAATATCTGGTCCAAGGCACTGATGATTTCTCTCTTTCTTAGATAATTGGCATTCTGATAGTAGATCTTTTCTCCAGTTGTATAAGAGGAAATGAGAATGCGTCTCCTGATATAATTGTGAGTTGTACAATCCAAGATGTCTTTAATTCAAATTTTGCAGTTCTAACACAGAGAATTTGGGAGACTTAACAGGTTTCATACCTTTAATTGTAAGAATTATATGCCCTGATTTTAGAAAAATTGAATAAATTCCCAATTGAGCTCTCAAGATATTATTTTGTCCAACTCCAAGATATTCTTCTAGTGCTGTGATTGAGTTTGTTCTAATAATGATATGCATAAAACCCCAAACCTCAGTTTGATGTAAGGGCTTGTGAATAACTTTGAGATTATATATTGTAATAAATGAAAAAGAAACAAGTGATTTTTTTTAAAGTTCAAGCAATAAATTCACCTGTATCCTTTCTCTAAATGGCTTCTTGGATAATGTGTGAAGCCATACCCAGGGTCAGTGAAGATTTCACCAGGTAAGGAAAGGTGTCACCTGCTCTGTTGCCTCACCATCAAAGAGGCATCTTGACTATGGTGTCGTATTCCAAAGACTATAACTTTTGATTTTGATTGATAAAAAATATTTGAATTATTATGTCAGTAGTTTTCTTAACAGTCTACACTGTTTATATAATAATAATCTCATTTTATCAGCATTCTGATATGTATTTAGCATCTTAGGCATGTGCACTTCAGGATCCTTCTTTAGTGCACAGAAAGTCATTGATATCCAGACTGAAGAATAAGGGTTCAAATATGTTCCTTGTCTTTCCCCTTAGTAAGTGTCGATTCTCCTTCTCGTGGCCCCATTGAACTCAAACCTCCCTCTCAAACAGGGGCTGGAGAAAGGGCCTGGATCAGGGCCAACAGTCTGAGCACTACTTTAAGGGCAATCCATTTCCTCCATAATGCTTCTGTTTAGTGTATCAACTGCTACACTAACTTCTATAAAGCAACAAACTTTGGTTTGTCTGACTGAAGTGTGCGACGAGAGGAGCAAACATATTGGACAAAGTATATACCAACATCAAACATGGCTATAAGATTATACAATTACCATATCTGGGACAATCAGACCATATGTCACTGCTTTTAGCACCAGTGTACATCCCTCCTAGGAGATGGGCTCTGCCTATAATAAAGACAGTGGAATCTTGGCCAGAAGATACTTCCCAATAACACAAATTGGGATGTCTTTTTTCACCCTGACCTCGTGGTGCACACTACAACTGTTCTGTGCTATATCAAACACTGCACAGATACTATCACTGTGGATAAACGTGTTAGGATCTATCCCAATCAGAAACCATGGATGACCAAGGAAGTCCAGCACCTCTTGCGTGACAGGACCAAGGCCTTTAGGTCCGATGATGGGGCAAGATACAGGGTCACCAGAGGTAATCTGAAGAAAGGAATTCAGAAGGCCAAGACTGATTATAAGAAGAAGATTGAGGGTAATTTTTATAGCAATAACATGAGGCAGGTGTGGTGAGGGATTCAACAAATTACAAACCATCAACCGACCAATGTCATCCCTGCTGAGGGGGATGCTTCATTGGTAGAGGAACTGAATCATTTCTTTTCTCGCTTTGATGTGGAGACATCAGAGACAGATAAAACACAACTACCAGCCAATTGTAGTCCCCACGTCATTGTGGAGGAACAGGAGGTGAGGAGCATTCTGAGGGCTGTGGACCCTAGAAAGGCTGCCAGTCATGATGGTATCTCTGGTTGAGTACTTAAAGACTGTGCTGATCAGTTGGCTGGAAGTCTTTACCAGGATCTTCAATCGGTCTTTATCCCAGTCCACTATTCCATCTTTTTTGAAGGCTTCCACCATTGTTCCACTGCCAAAGAAATTCCCTATCAATAATCTCAATGATTACAGACCAGTGGCACTCACTCCTATCATCATGAAGTGCTTTGAGAAATTGGTCTGCCAGCACATCATTTCTGGTCTTCCGCATACATTTGATAAACACCAGTTTGCATACAGAAAAAATAGATCTACAGAGGATGCTGTAGCTGTCACTCTTCACACTGCTCTGACTCATCTAGAACAGCAGGGGGGCTACGTGAGGATGCCTTTTGTTAATTTTAGTTCTGCATTTAACACCATTCTTCCACATAGACTAGTGTCTAAACTTCTGCATCTTGGGCTTTATAATTCAATCTGACTTTGGATTATGGATTTCCTGTCTGGATGCTCACAGAGGGTCAGATTAGGTCTTCTTCTTCAGATCATACTTCTTCAGCCCTTATTCTTAACACTGGTACACCACAGGGTTGCATGTTGAGTCCCTTACTCTATACTCTTTATGTGAATAACTCCATTCCCACTCACGCTAGTAATACTATTGCTAAATTTGCAGATGATACAACAGTGGTGGGACTCCTCTGCGGGGGATGAGTCTGCCTACTCAGATGAGGTGGACTGGTTGCTTTTGTGATGTGGAGACAATAACTTGGTCCTCAACACCAATAAGATCAAGGAGCTTATAGTGGACTATAGAAGCAACAGATCAAACATCCAGTCCTTGCTTATCAGTGGAGACTGAGTGGAGCAAGTGGGCAGTTTTAAGTTTCTGCCTGTTACCCTAAAAGAGGACTTGACCTGGGGTGCTCACATTGCAGCCCTGGTCAAAAGGGCACAGCAGAGATTATACTACCTGAGGCTTCTTGGGAAACAACAGCTGAATGAAAAACTGCTGGTGACCTTCTACTGCTGCACCATAGAGAGCATTTTAACTTACTGCACCTGTGTATGGTTTGCCAATTGCACAGTGACCAATAGAAAGCACTACGGAGGGTGAATGTCATTGCCCAGATCATTGGTTGCCCTGTCCCCTCTTTGGAAAAGCTTTATAAATCCCACTGCCTTAAGAAAGTTCAAAACATTCTCAAAGATCCATCTCATCCTGGGAACCCTTTTTTTGAACTATTACCATCTGGCAGATGGTACAGAATAATAAAAATGAGGACAAATAGACTGAAAAACAGCTTCTGTCCCAGGGCAGTAGCTCTTTTGAATTCTGTTGTGTAGCACAGTGTGGGTGTGGTGTCAGGTGGTTTTCGGTTCAAAGTGTGAAGGGTGAAGGATGTGTGTTTGTCTTTATTTTCATGGTCATGATGATGATGTGCACTGAAGATGGTGTTTGATTTCGTTGTACAGGGTGCAATGACAATTAAATAAACCAAACCAAACCAAACCAAACCAAACCAAACCAAACCAAACCAAACCAAACCAAACCAAACCAAACCAAACTAAACTAAACTAAACTAAACTAAACTAAACTAAACTGACATATTTTCTGATTAGATATTTTAAGACAAAGCTGTTGTCAATAATTGATTTCTTGTACAAATTTATATAATTTTTAACTCTACCTAAAGCCCATGTCACACTGCACCAACGGATGCAAAGAGGATGTAAATCGGACAAAAAAGCTTGCCATTCGTTGGTTAACACAATGTATCCGTTCTGTACTCATTGCCTCCATTTTGCTTCCTATCTATCCGTCCAGCATCCGTTTATGGACGTTTCATCCGTTCCAAAAGTTTTGGGCTGCCTAAAACATTTGCACGGAAAATGTATCCAGTTCGTCCGTTCTGCATCCGCTACGCATCCGCTATGCATCCGTTACGCATCTGCTATATCCGCTTGGCGTCTGCTGTGCATCCGCGCAACTCGCATCCGCCCGGATGCAGGGAGGAAGCGGAACGGACGTGGAACGGATGCAGAACGGATGCAGCACAGAAACAAAGCGGAAAAAACGTTCGCAGAGGGGATCTATCTCGGATATTAAGGATGTCTAGAGGATGCCTAGAGGATGCTTAGAGGATGCAAAGGGACACCTACACTGCCTATAAAAAGGGGGAGCAACTCGTATGCATCTCACTTTCAGACCAGCAGCCCACCTGTGCAGACCTCTGCAGCCTTCATCTGACTCTTCCTCTTCCACAGCGTCCAGTCATGTCCACCGTGGATCGTACCACATTCCTTTTGGCAGCCACCATCCTTCCGCAACAGTACGAAGCCATCTACAGGCTCTGTGAACTCTACCACAGGAAGAAAAAGAGGCGGCCAAGAAGCGTCTGGGTCCGAAAATGGATCGGGAGAAGAGCAGAGTACGGACTGTACAACAAGCTGATGGTGGAGCTCAGGAACGAAGACACTCGGGTGTTCCAGAACTTCATGAGGATGCCTCCAGCCATGTTTGACGAAGTTGTGCAGCGCCTGACACCCAGGTTGACCAAGGCAAACACCAACTTTCAGCCCAGCCTGGAACCTGGGCTCAAGGTGGCACTGACTCTGCGCCACCTGGCCTCAGGGACCACCTACAAAAGCATGCAGTATGGCTGGAGGGTGCCACACAACACCATCAGTATTGTGGTCAGAGAAGTGGTGCAGGCCATCATCGAAGAATATGTGGAGGAGCTCCTCCAGTGCCCCACCACTGAAGAAGGCTGGAAGAAAATTGCAGAACAGTGGTATCAGAAGTAGAACTTCCCCCACACCGTTGGAGCCATAGATGGGAAGCACGTGGCCTGCGAAGCTCCAGCCAACTCAGGGTCCACTTATTTCAACTACAAGGGCTTCTTCAGTATCATCCTCTTTGCCATGGCCGATGCTGACTACAAGTTCATGTACATCGATGCTTCAGGCAACGGCTCATCTCCAGATGCCCAGGTATACAATGCCAGTGACCTCAAGGAGGGGCTGGAATGCAACCTCATCATGGGCTTCCCAGATCCAGACCCCCTGCCCAACGACACGCAAGATGTGCCCTACTTCATCATGGGGGATGACGCCTTCTCTCTCAGAACCTACCTCATTATGCCATACACTTCGAGACTCCTGACCCGTGAAGAGAGGATCTTCAACTACAGGCTGTCCAGGGCAAGGCGGGTGATGGAGAACGCCTTTGGCATCCTGGCCAACAGGTTCCAGGTACTTCTCACCACCATGCAGCATTGCCCAGAGACCGTGAGGAGGATCGTGGAAGCTTGCTGCATCCTGCACAATCTCATGCGCACCCGCTACCCAGTCTTGCAGAACAGGCTCGTGGACCGTCAACAAGGCAGTGGGGACATGGAGCCTGGTGAATGGAGGCAAGGGCGAAACCTGATAGACACTCAGGATGTGCAAGGCCACAACAGAGCCTCACGGGAAGGGAAGAAGTAGCGCAACCTCCTGAAACACTGGTGCAACTCCCCAGCTGGAGCGGTGGAGTGGCAAGACAGGATGGTAGATGCTTAATGGATGCTTCCTTCAGCCTGTCTCATCACACGAATGAGATTGGGCCATGTATGTTGGGTGGGCCTACAATAAACAGGGCGTTTAATAAAGAGTTGTGTTTATGTTGACATGTGTGGATGATTGATTACATTATTATTGATAATAAAGGGCCATAGGTGTGGCACCTGGGAGGGTGGACCATCCAGTCCCACTATGCTTGCACTGGAGGTTTATCTATCCCACAGCTATTAGCCATTCCAAAGGTATCCCTGCTCATTCCACAGGTATCCCTGCCCACCCCACTGCTATCTTAACCCATCCCACAAGCATGCAAAGGCTTAAGCCAATTCTAAAAGTTTTCACCAAGACTTTATTTAAAAAAAAGAAATGAAGCAAGTGTGTGAATCAAAGATAAACTTTATTGAACAACAAGCTGTAAAAAAAAAATAACCCAAGTCAAGTGTCCAGTAAAGTCCACAGGTAGCCAGCTAGCCGGGCTCTGGCACTCTTCTTGGTCACTCGGAGGTGTGCCCAGTCTCAGGGGTGAAGGGTCCAGGTGCTGTGGTGGTGGGTGGTGCTGGAGTGCCTGGCCTCGAGAGGACAACAGGGGACTGTGTGTTGAGAAAGGTCTCGGACAGCTGGCTCAGCCCCATGATGCTGAGAGGTCCTTCCTCCATGCCATGGGGTGTCAGCCCCAGTACTGATGACAGATGTACTGAGGCCTGGCTTGGCTGTGGGGTGGAGGAAGGAGTAGTGTAGTGGGGCTGTCTGCTCTGCAGCTGGGTGAGGACTGACGCGGGTGGCATCGCTGTCGTCGGTGGCATCATTGGCGTGGGTGGCATCGGTGGCATCAGTGAAACAGGTGGCAACGGTGTCACCCGATGACTCTGTGCCTGGACTGGGAAGGGCTGCTGCCTGTGCTGCTGAACCTCCTGGTAGCCGTAGCCGTGGTAGGTGAGGGCCTGTGGGAAGCCTTGGAATGGGAGGGACATCACCTGGGGTGGAGAAGCAGGCCTGGACTGGGTGGGAGCAGGTTCCTCTGGGTCTGGAGGGTTGTGAAGCACCTTGGTGATCCGGTCCTTCACCAGCTGGTACTGTGGATCCGCCATTTCCTTGAGGGTCTGGTTGACATAGGTGAGGAAGGGCTTGCAGTTGGAGGATGAGGAGTCGGTGTGGACCAGCTAAGAGAGGAGATCTATGCTGGTGCGAATGGTGTCCCTGATCTCCAGCAGGACATTGTGGCTCTGCCCCTCCAGCTGTCCGGCTCTCTGCCTTTCTGCGGAGGCGGAGCTGGGGGGGGTGGATGCGGCTAGGAGTGTGGTGGACTCGATGTCTCCTTTCTCCCACCGCACCAGGTGGGAGAAAGGAGACATCTACGCACTCCACGATGCTTACCACACCTGTCCGCGGGTTCTCCACCATGGCACGCTCCACAGAAACCTGCCTGGAGATAGGGACTGACTCTCGGCCGGAAGAGGACTGGGTGGCAGCAGGCTGCTGGAGAGAGAGGGTCGTGAGAGGGGCTGCTGGTGCTCCTCGGTGGCGGACCTCACCCTCTAGGAAGCTACACCTGGCCATGATGTAGGTCTCTCTGTCAGCTTCACAGTGGCCTGGCCAGATTTCTTCAGGTGCAGCTTCCCGTACCAGGTGTGCATGTGCTTCCACCAGCTGAGGAGCACCTCCGAAGTGTAACCCATACTCTCTGCCCTCTCTCTCCAAGCAGCCTGCTTCCGCTTGGTGTCCCTGTACAGCCGGTGTCCCTTCCGCCACAGATAGTCGTTCTCTCTCAGCCACTCCAGCACCTCATCCTTGTGCGCCTCCGCAATGGAGTATTGCCTCCTCTCCCGTTGTCACATACGCCTCTTCCTCCCTTTGGCAGGACCAGATGGGCCCTCATCAGAGGGGCTCCCAGGTAGTAGGGGCTACTCCTCCACACCACCAGCAGCAGCAGCAGCACCAGCAGAATCATCATCATCCTGACCAGCAGGATCATAATCAGCATCAGCATCCTCACCAGCAGGATCATAATTGGCATCAGCAGCAGCAGCAGCAGCAGGACCAGGAGCAGGATCAGCAGCAGTAGAGTAAGCACCAGCAGGGCCAGCAAGTCCAGGAGCACGAGCAGGACCAGGAGCACGAGCAGGACGAGCAAGACCAGGAGCACGAGCAGGACGAGCAAGTCCAGGAGCACGAGCAGGTCGAGCAGGACCAGCAGGACCAGGAGCAGCTTCAACAGAGTAAGCACCAGCAGAAGCCCCAGCACCAGCAGAAGCACCACCGCCAGGAGCAGCTTGAGCAGAAGCCCCAGTAGAAGCAGAGTCAGGGGCAGGGGGTGGGAGGTTGGCCCTGTGCCTCTTGCCAGGGATGGCGGCAGGTTTCTGAGGCTTTCACTTCCTCCCCATGGTTGTGGGGTTGCTGGCTGGTAGGGAGGCTGGTTGGCACCAAGGCTGGCAGGAAGCCTGGCAGGAAGCCTGGCAGGAAGGCAGGCACCAAGGCTGGCTGGAAGGCAGTCTTGCAGGGTAGGCAAGGAACTCGAAGTGTCGAGCAGCAGGTCTTTCCTCGGAATGCTGGCCACGTGCAAGCTGCTTCCCTTTATATCCGGGGGGCTTACGTAATACTTCCCCCCCGCATGCGCAATTAATGCTCGGCATCCGTTCCGCTGTGCATCCGCTTTATCCGCTGTCCATCCGCTTCATCCGTTCGGTGTCCACTCTGCATCCGCTGTATCCGTTCCGCGTCAGCTTTGCTGTGGCCCCCCAGAAGCCCTGCGGTTGCGCCATCCGCTCCCATCCGCTTCCATCCGCTGTGCTTCCGTTCCGCATCCGCTTTCCATCCGCCCTGCATCCTCCCCACGTCTGTGTTATCCGCTCCGGTTATGCAAATTTTTGCCCCTTTTGAGAGCAGATAACAACAGATGGAACATTTTGCTCGTCCGTTGTGTCCGTTTTGCATCCGTTGGCCAGTGTGACATGGGCTTAAAACTCTTATTGTTCTGCAAAGAAGAATTCTTGCTACCTAATCTCAAGTTTACTTAAGAGGATCTTGGCATATATTTTAGCCACAACATCTGTTAGCCACAATATCTGTTAGGCAATGCCTATAATCCCTAGACTCCCTGTTCATTAATACAGTGAAAGTAGCTCTTGAATTATATGTAGAAGATGATTGCATCTATTCCTCACCTACCACCACCTCACTCAGTTTATCATATTGAGCAAAACACACACAAACCTGTGGAACTTTGTAGGTGCCTTCAAAGGTTGACATCTGGATGGAGATTTCCCTGTGAGATCTACAATAAGAGCCAGAAGGTTCTCCTTCCTTCCACAGCTGTAGTTGGGGACATTGGCTTCTCCAGTAAATAGAACGTTCAGCAAGGCATCGGAAGTGTGTAATGTGCTGAAAAAGTTGTCATGGAGGTTGTAACCAAATATGAGATTGTGCAGCAGCTTTGAATTCTTGTTGACCACTTGAATGCCAAAAAAAAAACAAAAAACCGGAGTATTTTTTTAAAACCAAAAGAAAGGCTACTGTAAAAAGAAAATATTCATGTCATTATCATCTACAGCAATAACAAATTCTTTTAGTAAATTCAATCCTCCGTTTCTACAAGCCTACTGAGTCTTAAGCCAACATTGATCCAAAACCCAGGATGAGTTAGTTTGGTCATCAAGTGATGAACCCAGGATTATACAGGGAAAGGAAAATGATGTTCCTACAGGATTTTTCCAGCCCCCTCTTTGGATCTGAGTTTCTTTCACAAAATAAGACAAAAGAGGGAAGCCATGGAAATAAAATAATATTCAGGAAATTAAACAGACCCTGTAATTTAGAAGTAAGTGAAATAAGAAGAACACGAGAAATGCAAATGGAGGGAATGTAAACCCATCACCTAAATGGCTTCCAAAGCTGACACTTACGTACGACCAGAAGGTGCAGAAGGAGGATTGTTAAAAAGGAGCATTATATGCAACATTTTTGTCACAGTGTTGATCATAGCTATGAGATGGTCTCCTGGGTAGTAATAGCTGCATGGACTGTGTTCTGTTGCGGGAAAAGAGAGACGCGAGACCAGTGTGACTTTCAGCTCTTTCAGATCGAGTAGTCTATGCAATGACTCCGCCGTTGTTGCCTTCTGTGGCAAAAAGACATTATCAAAGTTAATGAGTACCAAAAATGCTTGTAATTCTGTTTTGTTCTGTGGTCTGGGACTTTTATGGCTTTTCTTTTCTTTTCGGTGGGGTGAATTCCTTTTTTGTCTATTAGGTACCCCAGGCATTCAACTTTCTCGGTGGCTAGCTGGCATTTTTCTTTTTTCACCTTGAGTCCTGCCTCTTTAAATCTTTTTAGGACTTCCCTAAGACAGCTTTCCAATTGGTTTTTGTTCTTAGCGGCTACCAGCACATCATCGAAATAGGGCACCACCCCTTTAATTCCTTGTAAAAGTCATTCCATCAGGCTTTGGAACACCCCTGAGGCCACGCTGACTCCAAATTGTAATCTGTTGCATTTAAATGCCCCCCTGTGAGTCACAATGGTTTGTGCCTCCGCTGTTTTGGAATCAACGGGCAGTTGCTGGTACACCTGTGCCAGATCGAGCTTTGCAAAGATTTTTCCTCCACCCAGTGAATGTAATAGATGTTGCACCACTGGGATGGGGTATGTGCTTTGTTGCAGTGCATGGTTGAGGGTGGCCTTATAGTCTCCACAGATTCGCACTGATCCATCTGGTTTTATCGGGGTCACAATTGGGATTTCCCACCTGGCATGGTCTATTTGTTCAAGTACCCCCTGTGCGATGAGCTTATCCAATTGCTCATTGATTTTTGGTTTGAGTGTGAATGGAACCCGCCGTGCCTTTAAATGGATTGGTGCTATGTTTGGGTTCAAGTTAAATGAAATAGTGGACCCTCGGTACTTGCCTAGGTTCCTGTCAAAAACATCCTGGAAGTCTTTCATCAGGCTCTCTTCCCAACATCAGTGATGCTGTTTATGCCGGTCACTTCAATCCCTAGAAGCTCAAACCATTCTAGCCCTAGCAGGCTTGGGTGATCCTTGTCCACTATTGTCAATGGGATGATTTCTGAGTGTTCCTTGAAGGTTATTTGAAACTGTCCAATTCCAACTACGGGGATCCTGTTCCCCTGGTAGTCCTTCAAGGTCAGTCTTTGGTTTTCTAGTTGTCTTCTTTGTATGCTGGGCACGGTGTGCCAGGATACCATTGACAGGTATGATCCGGAGTCCACTTCTATGTTACACTGTTGGCCTTCAATGTTGACCTGTACGTGTACTTTACAGGCATCCGTTGCACTTGAATGCCCAATGGTAATTGTCTGATGGGTCTCTTCCTTTCGGTATGGTTCGCTGAGCTGCTTATTTCTGCTTTCGCGGCTCCAATGATTCCCTGTCTGTCTCTGGTCGGGGGGGGGGGGGGTGCTGTCTCATCACCTTGGGCTGTAGCTCTTTTTATTTTGGCAGACTCTTGTAATGTGTCCCCATTTCTCACAGTGACGGCAAATAGTGTCTAGAAAATGGCACTCGGATCGGGGGTGGTTTCCTCCGCACCCAGCGCATTTGAAACCTGACTTGTGTTCTCTCCTTTCTTGCCTGTACCGTTCTGACTGGAGCCTGTGTATCTCTTCTTCCTCCTTGTCAGTCTCGGATAAGGATTCGATGTCCTCATGGTGTGCAGTCGTGGTGGTGGTCTTTTGGTTCCCCTCTAGTTTCCTTTCTTGGTGTTGGCCTGTTTCTTCCCATCTTTCTGCCCATGTTTGCTGGGCAGAAATGTTTGCATTCATTTTCTGCATGGTTGCTGCTGACTTCTTTGTGGCTTCAGCTGCGGTTGCCTCGGCAATGGCCTCAGTAACAGTGATGTTGGGCCAGGTCAGTAGTTGGCTCTGTAATGTGAGATCCCTTAGTCCCAAAACCACGCAGTCTCTCATGGCTTCGTCCATATTGAGAGACTCACATGCACCTCCAATGTCCCTCAGAGCTGCTACGAATTCCCCAACACTCTCACCTTCTCTCTAGTCCCTTTTATAAAATTCGTGTCTTCTAATAAGGTTGGAGACGCCCGGTGCATAATGGGCTCTCAACAGTTGATCCAACTCTGGCCACGCCATCTGTTTGACATCCTGAGGTTTGGCCAATGTTTTGGCCATTTTGAACACTGTGGGCCCACAGTGTGTCAGGAACACAGCTCTCTTCCTGTTAGCGGAGATCCCTTGCAGATCATTGCTTTCGAGGAACATGACGAATCGGTCGATATACAATTCCCAGTCCTCAGTCATCAGGTCGAATGGTGCGGGTGGTGAGTTGCTGCTGGCCATCTCGTCGGTTGGCCAGTCCTCATTGCCACGTGCTCGACTGGTCTCCTTTGTCTCAGTATCCCACCTTCGTTGCCAGTGTTCCGTAGTGGGAAAAGAGAGATGCGAGACCAGTGTGACTTTCAGCTCTTTATTTGGTTCCTTGATTCAGTTCTAACCACGGAGCCGCAGCAGCCCCTTTATAATGGCTGCTCGCGGCTTGTGGCCAATGATGGCTCTTTAAAACTCCCGCTGATCTGGTGGGCCAATCACACAGGGATAATGCGAACCAATCAGGCTCACGCATTTTAGCCAATCAGCAAGCGGTATTTATGGAATAAATCGGAAAAGGGTATTTCGAGTACGTTAATATAGAACAGACTGTTTCCATCTTGCTGCTTCAAACGCAGCGGGCAATTCCTTCTATCCTTCCCAGAGACCGGCTGGGACACCAGCAGCATCAGAACAACAAGCAGAAGGTCCATAATTCATAAGGGTGAATCAATTCTGCTCTCAATTCTTTACAAAAATAACAGGACGAGGTAGGAGAATTCAAAGCACTCTTACAAGATGGAAACATTAGTGGTTTTTCTGATTCAGTAAGAGACAGTTCATCCTTCACCTGGAAAAGAAAGAGAAGTACATTGAAGAGCACAGCCCCTGCCTGTCTGAAAAGGTCTGTCACACAGGTGCTTCTATCCTTTTTTTTTATGCAAAATCCCTTCCATGTTGCTTCAGTCTGGTGTTTACCTGAAAGGAAGTCACTGAAGAAGGAGCAGAAGAGGTCTCAAAGATTGGATTGGTGACAGGGGGAAGGAACTTTTTCCTCTGGGGACACTGACCCTGAGGGTCCATGTGAGGAGGGTAGCTGGAAAAAAAACATGTTAGTGAAAAAAACACAGAGACTCTGTTGTGTGTTGGTTGTGTCAGGACATGTCCAGAAAGTGAGGCTGGTTCAATAGTTCAACAACAAGGGGATTGACTCCTGCTGTCCTTTAACATGGCCTCTAGTCTGCAGAGACATCTGTGAGGAAGGTCAGCCAGAGCGATGGAGTTTGGTGACACTTTAGTTGGTGGCACTTAACTCTGGTGCTGCCTGTCTTCTGACACCAAAGAAGCCTTGTGCCCTGCCGAATATTAAGAGCCGGGCCTGTCAGTGATTTCCTTTCAGCTCAGAACTTCCTAGGTTAATCCTTAAATTGGAGCCGATTTTAAAACTGCCTGTGCCTGAAGTGAAATTACATTCCCCATCTTTCTAGCAATAAAAACTGTCGGCTGAGAGCTGACTAAGAGGCAGGAAAGGGGCATCCTATGAACTATAATATTACT
Organism: Laticauda colubrina; assembly: GCA_015471245.1. Lineage (NCBI taxonomy): Eukaryota > Metazoa > Chordata > Lepidosauria > Squamata > Elapidae > Laticauda > Laticauda colubrina. Next base: position 1,185,262 of record BLBF01000335.1, read on the forward strand.
GGGTGCTTAGGGAGGAAGTTATAGTGGGTGGAGGGTTTTTTCCCTTACTTTGCCACTCCATCTATGGCCCTACTGTGTTCATGTAGGACACTCGGCTCCTTTCCATTCTGAAGTTCATTGTTTTGTTAGTAAACAAACTCCAAGTGCTGTGAGGTCTGCAGCTGAGACCGTGGAGGGGCCTTTGGTGGGGTGGAGGGTGCAGATTTACTTTTTTCCAGCTAGAAGAACAGTGTTAGGGAGAAGTGGAGGTTCTGGGGGTGGACTTGGTGACATTCCCCTCCCGTGAGGTTGTACGGTGAGCCCTTTCCCCCAAAGGCCCCCAAGGTCTTATTTGGAGGCTCCCTGTGTTCTGATTGTGATCAGTTTTGGAGGGACGACCTGTCTCACCTGGACAAGGGACGTTCATTGGTCCACCTTGGCCTCCAAGGGAGAGCTGGAGAGCTAAGTTATGGGGAGTTGAGGGGTGGGCCAGGGTCTGTCCTGGTGGTGAGGAGAACAGAGTCCAGTACCAGGTCCTTTCCTTGGATGTGGCCCCACTGATCCTCCTTTCCCAGCCACTGGAGGGAGAGACCAAGACCCAACTCCAGTCTGAGGTTCCAGGGCTTTGGGAGTCTGGAGCCTGCTCTTTGGCGGTTCAGAAAAGAAGAGGAGGGAAAGGAAAGAAAAGCTGTTGGTGGCAGAGACCGGGTTGCCTGGGACTCCAGGGGGCCCATGAGTGTCCTCGTGCCAAGGGAAAGAAGTCAGAGTATATTCATGAACTGGAATAGAGCTTGTAACTAGGTCAGCCAATGAATAGGCATAGCAACTAACTCAGCCAATGAGGACTGTTTGGACACTGAAACTAGAAGTAGCCTAGGCACGGCTCTGTACTAAGCTCTGCAACTCTGCAGCTATGTAAAGCTCTGAGTCTTTCTATTAAAGATGAAACCTACTTGCTTGTTTGCTTGCCTGCTGAGCTAAAGTGAAACTGATGTCTTTCTGAGCTCCTGAGTTGCTACTTGCAACATGTTTCTCTCTGAGTTTGCTGCACGTTGGAGAAATCTACAACTGGTTTGTAAAATCTACTTATTATATTTTTGAAAATGTTAAATGAAGCATCAGCCATCTGTGTTTATTTTTCTGGTGCTGAATTAAGGCTGCAAAACCCTGAATAAAAGAGCCTCGGCCATGGGAGGGAGGGAGGGAGGGAGGGGATCTGCTCCAGGGAGACCACGACCCCTCCAGGCAACGGCCTCCGAAATGCCCGGACATCCTCCTGGGCCCCTGAGATGGGGGAGGCTGAAAGGGGAGCTGCTCTTGTGGATGTCCAGGCTGCTGCTGGGCCGGCGTCTGCCTGTCGGGAAGTTCAGGGAAGAAGGGGGGAGGTTCTGAAAAGCACCTGATCCTGATTTTCGTATCCTCATGAGGAGGCCCTCACAGGAAAGGCTGAGAAAAAGAAAATGGACACTGCAGGGCCAGCTTCAGGGTTGGCACTCACGGCCTGTAGAGGCCAGGCTGTTGACCACCCCCTACAAGCAGTCAGAGGGACAGCTAAAGACCCAGCAGAGGAAGGACCCTGAGTGCTGGTTGTGGAATTCTGGGAGTTGCAGTCCACACATCTTCAGGTGGCTCAGGTTGAAGAAACATGCTCTCCTAGTAAACCCTGCACTGGGCTGTTGGACAGATCCCCTCTGACGTCTCTTCCGACTCCATTTTTCCATTATTCTAATAACTTTCCTCTTTGTGGAGGGCAAAAGAATCCTCTCCAAAATGGGACTTTGGGCAACAAATGGAGGATATGAGGTCTTTGCCCAGCTTTAGCTGCCTGCCTGCAGAGAGCAGGTATAATTTAAAGGCCAGATTGTAGATGGCCCCCTACAGGCAATGAGAAAGACAGCTAAAGCTGGCTCGGGCCATGCAGTGTCCACCATTTTGTGGCAGGAATCTCTAGTAGAAAGAGGGAAAGGAGAAAATTGGTTGCAGCTGGAATTGTGTTTGTGGAGGGGGTTTTTTTGTTTTGTTTTTTGTTTGCTTTTCATCTTTTTTTTAACCATGTTCTGTGCATGAAATCCCATTTCTTCTTTTGGCATCTTGAATAAAATTGATCTTGGCTTAAATCCTGGAGTTTCCTCCTGTCCTTCTTGCCCCTCCTTAGGTGGGCTGAGCTCCTGACCCCCAAAGCCAGGCCTGGGTGGGGAAGGGCCTCCCCTCTGATCATCTCCTGGGTTCCCAGAGGGCTGGTTGGAGGGGAGGGAGAAACTGGGGGGGTCAGGAAGGGGATCCCATGGGCCAGTGGCTCTTTTCCCCACAGCACTGGGGGGGGGTCTCAGCACTGAAGGGCCTCCAAGGAGGAGGAGGGTAAAACATAGGATCCCCTCCTCTCCAAGGGCATGTGGGACAGGAGGGAGACATTGAAGACTGAAGGGTCACCAGGCAATCAAGGATTTTCCCCTTTTTATAAAAAATGTTTCTCCTCCTTCTCACCCAGCAGAGAACACACACACCAGCCAAGGGGTTTTAATTTTACTCCGAACAACTAGGAACAATGGATAGGCAAGAAAGTCAACTGAGAAGCCACAAACTTCTTCAGATCATATCCATATACAACAATTAATGTTCCTTCCACACCACCATCCTGTCAGAGCTGAAGAAGCTTCTGGGAGGAGAAGCAAAACATCTTCAAGGAAAAACCAAAAGGTCCAGCTACCTTCTGGAAAATAAAAGCACATTTGGGAGAATCAGGAACTGGATGGCTGAGAATCTCCATAGACATATAACCCGCTTAACCTGGTAACTTCACCTATGGTTGCATTCCCTCTTGTAACTTTTCACCATGGTTTGTTTTCTGAGATTGAGCCTGTTGGCTGAGGAGTTAATCATGGGAACTCCAAAACACATTAATTCAGTTGGAAACAAGATGAACAAGAGTTGACAAAGGCAACAAGCTGGGATTCTTTTCTTCCTGCAAGGACCTTATTCCCACAACCACAAAAAAAAAAAACCACACACACACATACACACAAAGGCTGAGGAAATAATCTCTCGGCCATCCTGAGACACAACGCAGGTCCAGGGGCAGCTTCCTGAGAGCCTTTAACAAGCCACGGATGGTGGTAGCTGCTCCCACTCCTTTCCCCTGGGGTCTCCCCTGAGGCAAACCCAGAAATCGGGTTGCAGAGATTTCTGACTGAGAAGGGGCTTCCTCCCTTCTGGGCACAACCAGCCCTCAGTGAGACATGGCAGAGGATATCGTGAAGTAGAGCAACCTTGTTACACATCAGCCTGGCATTCAGAAGGAAGAGCCTGAACCCAGAGCCACCTAGGACCCGATAGCCAGGCACAGGGAGGAGAATCTGAGGGACATGCAGTAAGTCATCTTCAATGTAGTGGACCATCCTCTGCTCCTCAAGATCAAGAAGGACCTGCCTATTCCCTCAACCTCTCCCTCTCCCTCAACCCTCAGTTCTCCCTTCTTGGCCAAGGTGGACACGTCCATTTCTCCCCCTCCAGATAAGAGACACAAATCCCTTATCAGTGGATCCAAATAATCCAGCACCCCAACGGCACCTTCCAAGCCCTTGGAGGTCTTTTGTGGAGCTTCACACACAGAGCCTCGGAGATGGGGGTGTCACAAGGGTACCCCCACCAAGCCCATCCACACAAGTGAGGAAAGGGCCACCAGTCCCCCAGACAATTTTCCTAGGTGGATGTGACAAGAAATCAGTTCCCATCATCTACCACACTGTGATCTCAACTACAGACCTGACAGCGCCCAGTTTGTCTCATAAACAGATGAACTTCAGAATGGAAAGGAGCCAAGTATCCTACATGAACACAGAAAAGCAACAGGTAGAGTGGTAAAGAGGTCAAAACAATTCTACCCACTCTATAAATTTGTCACTATTTACTCAATGATATAGTCCATAGGCTGTCAATTTCCTGACTATTTGTCAGTTCTCATCCAAAAATGGATATCGCTAGTAAAGATTGAAAATGTAATTTCACTTTGGGGAATAAACAATTTTAAAACCAGCTCCAATATAGGATTCATGTCTGTAGATATAACATGAGAAAATATCCAACAGGCCCTACTCTAAACTTTAGGAAGTGTTCAATGTTCATTGCTTTCTTGGCATTAGAAGACAGGCAGTACTTGAGTTAAGGGACCTCAACCTTGAGTGGCATCAAAGTCCATAGCCATAGCTCTGGTGACCTTCCCTTGCAAACTCAGGAGACAAAAGTCCATGTTGAAGACAGTGGTGGGATTCAATATTTTTTACTACTGGTTCTGTGGGTGTGGCTGGGTGGGCGTGGCAGGGGAAGGATACTATAAAATATCCAGTCACAGGTGGTATTTGCCGGTTCTCTGAACTACTCAAAATTTCCACTACCGATTCTCCAGAACTGGTCAGAACCTGCTGAATACCACCTCTGGTTGAAGGACAGCAGAAGTCAGTTCCCTTGTTATCCAGATCTCTTCCTCCTGCATCACTTTCTGGACATGCCCTGACAGGAAAGATCACAACCACTACAGAATAGAGCCTCCGATTGTCTTTCTGTGGTTTTTCATTAACATGTTTTTCTCCAGCTAAACCTCCTCACATGCATCCACAAAGAAGTTTAGGGTCCCCAGGGGAAAAGTGGCTTCTCCCTGTAGTAATCGCCATCCCAGTTTTCTGCTACTTCTCCAGTGACTCTCTTTGATGTAAACATCAGACTGAAGCAATGTGAAAGTGATCCTTCATCAAAAAAGGATAAATATCTTTGGACACATTTGTATAGCACAAATTTTCAGACAGGCAGTGATTATGCTTTTCAGCTTACCTTTCTTTTCCAAATGAAGCATGGAATGTGTCTGTCTGAATCAGGAAAGATACTGGAAAGTTCACCTTGCGAGAGTGCTTTGAATTCTACGAATTTGTCAATATTTTTCTTAAGAATCAGCAAGGGGATTGATTCAGCCTCAAGAATTATGGACCTCCTGTTTCTGCTTCTGCTTTTGCTGGTGTCCCATCCAGTCTCTGGGAAGCTTAGACTGAAATGCCCACTGAGTTTGGAGCAACAGGATGAAAACAGTCCATGGAGCTATTACAGCCCAGGAGACCATCTCATCACTATGATCAACACTATGACAGAAATATTGCATATACTGTTCCCTTTCAACAGTGCTCCTTCTTGTTCTTTTAGCCATTCGTAAGTCATTCAGAGTGGTGGAGTTGTATTCCCTCCATTTGCATTTCTATTACTCTCCTTTTTTCTGATTTCATTTCCTCCTATATTTCATGACCTATTTAATTGCCTGAATGATTTGGTTTTCCATGGGTTTCCTCTTTTGTCTTACTTTATGGAAGAGACTCAAATCCAAAGATGGAGCTGAAAAGATTGTGAAGGAAGTTGACATTATTTTCCTCTCCCTGTACAATCCTGGGTTCGTCACTTGACTACTAAAATAACTGATGATTTTGGATCAATGTTGGCTTATGGCTCAATAGGCTGGTGGAGACAAAGAAAATAATTTTTTAAAAAGGAGTTTGTTGTTGCTGTTGAAGTTATTAACATAAAGATTTTTATTTTTCAGTAGGCTTTCTTTTGGGTTCAAAGAAAGACTACGTTTCATTTTTGCCATTCAACTGATCAACAAGAATCAAGAACTCCTGTACAATCTCACACTTGGCTACAACATCCATGACAACTCTTTGAGCACTTTACGCACTTCAGATGCCTTGCTGCACATCCTCTCCATTGGAGACGCCAACGTCCCCAACTATTGCTGTGGAAGGAAGGAGAACCTCCTGGCTTTTATAGATGGAGCTGCCAGGGACATCTCCATCCAGGTATCAATATTAGGAGGCACCTACAAAGTCTCTCAGGTTTGTGTGTGTGTGTCTTCATCTATTCAAGTGAGTAAGATAGTGGTGGGTGAGCAATAACTCCAGTTGTATCTTCTCCATGGAATTCAAGAGCTGATTTTCACCATATTAGTGAACATGTCAGCTATTTTTTTATCCTATGATGTTAGTGTTCAAATTCATCATAAAAGGCCAGAAGAGTAATAAGGTCCCTGGAGAGAAGTCTCCAGTAGATGCTCAAAGATATCCCTTGTTTTGGGTTCTTTACTGGCATGTTCATTTCACATACCATATCTGCCACATCCAGTTGGAGTAAAGTTGGCAATAGTAGTGATTATGTATTTAAAAACAGAATATAAAGGTCTCTAGCAATTACAGGCCAATTATTCTAATAGATATTGTGACTAAAACTTGTACTGTGTTCCTCTTTGGTTAACTTGAGTTTGGGTAGAAGAGAAGGTGGATTCCTTGGAGAAGAGCAATAAGGTTAAAGTTAAAAATTATATAAATATGTATATTAAACAATGCAAAGGTTAATAATCTAATATTGACAACAGATTGTCTTGAAATATCTGATCACAAAATATTTCAGTCTCGTAACAAGGGTTTGCTGGTTACATAGATGTTAGTGCAGCATTTGAAATAGTAAATAGAGAAATACTGTGGAGGAAATTGATTGCCCTTAAAATGGAGCTCAGCCTGTTGGCCCTGATCCAAGCCCTTTCTCCAAGCCCTTGTTTGAGAGGGAGGTTTGGGCTCTATGGAGCCAGGAGAAGAAGGATCACTTTTTTTCCCATGGAGTAAGATAAGGGAGCACATTTGAACCCTTCCGATGTGTAGTCTACATTCATGATTTATCATTAATATTATGATAAGTACTACTTATCAGTAATAATGGATCCTGAAGTAGACATGTCTATGGTGATAAATACAAATTGGTACAGACTGGTTTACACTGACAATATTTATTATTATCACACTTATAAGTTGGATTGTATAGATTGTTAGGAAAGCTTGACTCCCACTGATATAATCATTCAATGATTATTGATACATCAAAGCAAAAGATAAGATCTTTGGAAGACAACATCACAGCCATGAGATGTCCAATTGATAGTGAGCCAACAGAGCAAGTAAACACTTCACTGAGATGGGATATTACTTTCCACAGCATCAAAGGAGACACTTTTAAAAAGCGCACTAGTGAATTTACAGCTTAAACTTTAAAAGAAATATAGCTACACAACTTTCTTTCCATTTATTAAAGTATATGACACCAAAGTTACTGCCAAACCATTATATCAAACTGAAGTTTGGGGTTTAATGTATATCACTACTAGAACAAACCCAATCACAGTATTTGAGGAATATCTTGGGGGTGGATGAAAAGGATTACAACAGTTGCCCTCAGAGCTGGATTGGTAATTTACACAATTTGCCTTTTGTCTAAATCAGTGCACATAATTATAAGTGAACAACTAACACATGGAATGATAGTATACCAAAATTCCTTGTGTTAGCAATGTAAAATTTCAGTTAAAGACAACTTGGATTGTACAACTGACAAATTATATAAGGATACATTGCCTTTCTTTCATACAACTGGAGAACACATCCATTATTGGAATGTCAAATGTCTAAGAAAGAGAGAGATGAGTATCTTGAACATCACACAAATGACCTATTGGGATCCATTCATTAAAATAGCATATATCCTGGGCCATCAGAATTTTAAAAAATTACCTCTGATATAGCCTGATATATTTAAGCAAAACAGTTAAGTAGAGATTTGGATATGCGAGTGTGATTGTGGTAAATTGTAGGATGATGCAGAAATGATTCATATTCTTTATTCTTAACTCATTCTTGCATTCTGTTTTTATACATATATTTGTTAATGTTCTGTGTTCTACATTATACATTTTAATCTGGCTTCATGGCTATAATAAATGAACTATACTAATGTGGTCATGAGAACCGATAAGGAACTATTAAAATCTAGTATTTGGGACTTGTTCTGACCCCAAATATAACACCACATTCTTCATTGCTTTTTCAGATCAGTGTTGAACCTGTTTCAAACACTCTGACTGATAAAAGTCAATTCCCTTTTTTCCACCTGATGCTCCCCAAAACAAGAGATCCAGTACCCAGGAATTGTCCAGCTACTGCTCCATTTCAAATGGACCTTGATTGGTCTCTTTGCTTCAGACACAGCAGAGGGAGTGAATTTCATGAGGACTTTAACTCCCATGTTTGTCCTGAATGGAATTTGTGTTGTTATATCACAACAGTTCTCAACAACTGGCCCCCTCAGGGAGGCCCTCTCAAAGTGGAGACAAGTCAATGTCTTTGTTCACTTCATGGAATATAATTCCATTTGGGACAGAATTCTTCCTTTCCATGAAACATTTATGAATTTGCCAGGACCCATTGAAGGGAAAATCTGGATCTTGACAGTCTTGGGTCATTTTGGAATTAGAAGACACAAAATTCTTAAATATGTCCATAGTATTTGGGCATTTGCTTTTCAGTGGAAATTTAAGCAACTATATCATCTCTTTGAACCCTATTTATTTGTGGAGCCCCAGATTGAAGATTATTATTTTTACTGTTCTCTTTCAAAGCACGTCTTTTCTGTCAAAGGCCAGAGAAGATGTATCCAGAAAGCTCCACTGGAGACCTAGGAGAAAAGAAACACAATGTCGGTTGTAAATTACCCCTATTTGTACAGTTTCATTAAGACTCTGGTCCATGCTTTGAATGCTGCATATTCCTCCAGTTCCAGTAAGAGAAGCAAGGGGGTCAAAGAGAGGTTGGGGGCTCCAAGGCTGCGACCATGGCAGGTATAAAGGACAGTCTTCAATAATAACTTCTATTTTTTCCCCCAATTCTTCATATAAAAGTCTTAAAACAATGGTTTTATTCTACATATATTTTAAGATTCTTCTGGATTGAAACATAACTCTGGTTCCCATATTTTTTTTGCCTTATCACGAGTTAGCCACATATCATTAAAAAAATACCTTCTTTATAATTACATTTCCAACAAATATTTGAAACACTATATATCTCTGAAAATATATCAGGTATTAAATACCACAGTACATCACTGTCTACAAATTCACTTGAAATTTACCATAGTTTTTGAGTATTCAACATAAAATTCCAACCGATCATCTTAAAGATCTTCTTAAGGCTTATCTCTCATCCTTCTTCCAGTGCATCAGTAACAAAATTATCAAACTATATGACTGTTTATCTAATAAATTAGTTACTACTACCAGTTTATTGTAAGCAGTGATCAGTATAGATACATAATAGTATCAACAAAGTATAAAGGACACTTTAATGAGAGATCTTTCTTAGAGCTCCCATCCATTTGTTCTTATATGGGATTCCATAGTTTGTCAAGTCCAGATTGCTGAAGATATTTTTCAGGTATTTTTCTCCTGAATTTTATTTATGCACATCTCTCTCTACCGTATTGTGAAATTATGTTTTTTTCTGAAAGCTGTGAATTTTTTAAAGTGATCTAACTAGTTTTATCTAAGAATTGGAATAAAACATCTATCATAATATCATAATCTATTGATTTAATATGCTTGTGTTAATGAATATAGTGAAAAATAGGTAATCTAGGACTAATTATTATTCATATCTCCCCAGTTCTTCAAGAGACAGTGAAAATAATTTGAGTACAATTTTTAAGATAGTCATTTTCCACTTGGTTATCTAACACCTCGCTTAACTTGGTTTCTAATCATTACTTCATGAAATAGTATGTTAATACTTTAATGAAAGCAGGCTATTTTAAAAGCATTCCCACAATCTATTAACAAACTGTAATGATTCGTGAAGATGATCTTGGGGATGAGTGAAGAGATGCTGACTAGAAACGATCAGATAACAGGGAGGGGAACCCTCAGCTGCATAATGGGCAGGGAAAGAAACTCAGAAGATTTTTGACCTAAGAATTCAGTGCATAAAAATTGGTGGGAGATTTCTGCTTTCAGACTTGCAAGATTCTGTTAATGTAGCCTTACAATCAATGAGAATTGGCTCCTCTGATCATGTTTCCCATCTGTTTACCTGGGAGAAGATAACCTGGAAACTTACTTCTAGATGAATCCATTCTGTTGTCTTCAAGGAGTTTATGAATAATCTTTTTATTATTTGTTTCTTCAGTTGTGAGTGCTCAACAATGTTCTATATAATTGACAAATTTGGTTTTATCAATATATGATTGACAAATTTGGCTGAATCTTTTGTTTTTCACTTTTTGTGGTAACTCTTGTTCTCCCAGCTAGGAAAACTTGCAAGTTAGATAACTGTGGAAGTAAAGTTCAAAAGTGAAGAGACCACATGAGATAAGAAACCCAAATTCTCGCTTTTAATATTTCTGGATCTTTCCACTTTAGTTTCATCCCTTCCTGGCAAAGAATGAGTTTTGCAATTTTTCCACTTTTATTTTGTACTTGGACCAAAATGGAGAGTTAACAGCAGATCTGAATATCAGGACCTGGGTGGTTCTCCCCAAGTTGGATCACATTTTTTCTGCCCCCAGGAACTTTTGAAAGAGGGAGACTTATGATCAACCAAGATGCTGTTTCATGGCTAAAGTTGCTCAATAAGGTGAGAGAAATTTTGGTTTCTTTTCTCTGTTTTCCAAAGCCTGATATCCCATTTCCAGTGGGCAAAACCTAGAGTCTCCCAGGTGGTTGGCCTTCCATGCCAGTTGGTGTCTTCTAATGGAAGCTCTTCAAGAGACAGGACCGCAAATGGAGTGGCTTTCCCAAGTTTTATGGAAAACTTTCAAGGTCTTACTGGTCAGAGATTTCTTTCTTCATCACAGTTTAATTTTATATTTAAAAAACTAATGGAATGAAAGTTTCCTAAATCTTTTACAGTAAATGTTACACTCAGTTTTAATATGACTACATCATCATACTTAAATCTTTTTTCACTTCCATCCCGGTAGACTTTATAAAATAGAACAGGGGTGTCAAACTTGATTTCATTGAGGGCTGCATCAGAGTTGTTTGACCTCGTGGGGCTGGGGAAGGTGTGGCTGGGGTGGGCATGGCAAGCTTGACATCACTTGTGTCGGGGGCACCTGTGGTGACCGGGGCTCTCTTCCAGCGAAAATGGGCTCCCGGCCTCCATTTTTGGCTATGATGGCTTCCTGCAGTCTACCAGTGAAAACAGAGCTTGGGAGGGCCATTCTCCTGTTCTGTTTTTACAGAGGGTTGCAGGAGGATGTCGCAGCCAAAAATGGAGCTCAGGAGCCCATTTTCTCTGGCAGACGCACCATGGGCTGATCCTTCACTGTTTCCAGGGCAATCTGTGGGCCAGCTCTAGGAAACCCGTGGGTGGAATCTGGCCCCCGGGCCTTGAGTTTGACACCCCTGAAATAGAAAGTACTTTATTGTAATGTTAAATTCCAAAAGCAAAAGGGAAGAACTAAATGAAGATCTGCCAGTTGTTCTACCTTCTGCATCTGTTTAAAAGTAGTCAGAGATTTCTTATTTACCTCAGTGAACCCAGAGACTGTTTGGCTAATATTTGTCTACCTCCATTTCACATAGATGGAGAGTCCTAACATATTTTCTTTGGCATTCCTATTTTCTCTGCTCAGTCCCTGCCTCAGTCCAGATGTGTGGAAAGTTGTCATGCTGGATTTGTCAAGAGGGCTCGAGAAGGAGAGCCAGTTTGCTGCTACGACTGCGTTCCTTGTCCGGAGGGGACTTTCTCCACTCAGGAAGGTGAGAGGCACAAGAGGCAAGGAAGGTTTTGTGGAACTGGATCCATCCAGAGCATTTTCATAAAGCACGTGTTGAAAAGCACATTGAAGCTTAACTATCTTCTTATTTTCAAAATGCAGTTTCTAATCTAAAGGGAAGACTTATCAAAAAAGATCTTGAAGGAGCAGCTCAATAGGAAGTAAGGCAGATTGAGCAAGCTTTACCATTTTCAGGATAATTCTTCCATGCTTTAGTTTGGATGTATACTTCCATGGTTTTTTTCTAGAAACATCTCTGTTCTTTGAAACTTTAAGAATTGTCTTAGGTTCCTTGTTTTTCCTCATTTAAAGCAGACTTAGCAATAGCTACAGTATTTAGTGCTTTACAGCCCTCTCTAAGTGGTTTACAGAGTCACCATTTTGCTCCCAAGAATCCGCGTTCTCATTTTACCCATCTTGGAAGGATGAAAGGCTGCATCAACCTTGAGCTTGGTGAGATTCAAACTGACAAATTGCAGGCAACCGGCAGTCAGCAGAAGTAGCCTGCAGTACTGCAGTCTAACCACTGCACCACATCATATCATTCTCCAAAAATTATGCATAAAAAGTTGTATATCATATACATTTATGGCTTTTTGGATTTTTCAGATACAGAAAAATGCACCAAGTGTCTGGATGATAAATATCCAAATGAGGAGAGAGTCCAATGTATCCCCAAAGTTATCACTTTCCTGTCTTATGAAGAACTTCTGGGCATCACCCTGGTCTCTTTTGACCTGTTCTTGTTCCTAACCACAAGCCTTGTTTTAATCATCTTCATTAAATACCAAGAAACTCCTCTTGTCAAAGCCAAAAACCAGGACCTCTCCTACAGCCTCCTGGTCTCCCTCTTGCTTTGCTTTGTGTCTTCTTCTCTTTCATTGGTCAACCAAGGAAAGCCACCTGCCTTCTCCGACAAACGGTTTTCAGCATCATCTTCTCAGTTGCCATTTCTTCTCTCTTGGCCAAAACCATCACGGTGGTGCTGGCCTTCCTGGCCACAAAACCAGGAAACCGAGCAAAGAGATGTTTGGGGAAGAGCTTGGCCAATTCCATCATATTTTCTTCTTCTGCTATCCAAATTATCATCTGCTCCATCTGGCTGGGAGTTTCTCCCCCCTTCCCTGACTCTGACCTCCACTCCCAGCCTGGAGAGATCATCCTGCAATGCAATGAAGGGGCCGTTGTCATATTCTATGTCACCCTCAGCTACATGGGCTTCCTGGCTGCCATCTGCTTCACAGTAGCTTTCCTGGCCAGGAATCTACCTGCGGCCTTCAACGAAGCCAAGCTGATCACCTTCAGCATGCTGGTCTTCTGCAGCATCTGGGTGACTTTTGTGCCCAACTACCTGAGCACCAAAGGGAAACACATGGTGGCTGTGCAGGTCTTCTCCATCCTGGCCTCCAGTGCTGGTCTGCTGGGCTGCATCTTCTTCCCCAAGTGCTACATTATCCTTCTGAGACCAGAGCTGAACACAAAGGAGCAGCTTACAGCCAGAACTATTGTAAAAACATAAGACACAACACCATGACATTTAAGGAATTGTAAAATTTCCTTTTATTTCAAAGTAGACACTGATTATTTTAACTTAGTGTGCAAGAATCAAAGAAATCATGTCTACATTTTTCCATGGGAAATGTTTGAATGATTGTACTTCTTGTAACTCTCTTCACCTCAATAAATCTTTCTAAAGGGAACTCTGAAAATCATTCACAGGAATTTGTTGTTCAACCACTGCCAATGAATTTGACACCTTGTTTGCACTGACCACAGCTAAAAGTGTATCTATGAGAGAATAGGAAAAGTGGTAAGATGGTGTGTGTGGGAGCCAATTTCCAACTATATTGTTTGACAATCTCCATGAGAGCAAATGGCCATCCCAGCAAGCGAGAGAAGGCAGAGGCCTCCAGGTCTTCTTGCTTAGATGTTCTCATCCAATGAGACCTAGTTAACACCCCTTTTCCATAGCTGCTCCTGCCCTATGAAAGAAGCTTCTCCATGAGATCTACCATCCTGTCTCCACCCCCTCATTAAAGCCGGTTCTTTTCTCCAATGCGTGAGCTAGTTGAGACCAGAGTCCAGAAGATGTGGAAGGAGGAGAAGCCCCACGGGAGAGTCAGGCTGCAACCTGACCAGATTGGCTTCCTTGTGGCTGCACTGTGTGAATAGTTGCAAGCAGGAGTTTGGGTCCATCTCAAACTCCATCAGAGGAAAGAGGGTCTCTCTCTCTCTCTCTCTCTTTCTCTCCAAGGTGGGAAGCCCAGCAGTGAAGGCCTTGAAGGCCTCATCTGAAGGTTCACCTCAGTCCTCTCGGGCTGCTTCCAGCCCCAGATATCAGTCCTACCAAGGACTTTGCTCCAGGCTCCCCAGAATCGAGCGGAAGGGGGGAGAAGAAAGGTGAATATTCTGATTGCGAGATCCTGAACTTATCTCCAAATTTATTGGAGATAAATTTCAAGGAACTAGAAGGTAATAAAGGCAGTTCTCCACTTATGACCACAATTTTTGTTGCTTCTTCTCTCGTGTCGCTATACTTTTCCCAGGTTGGTGTAGCGTGGTAGAAGGATTCGCAGGTAAACAGATACCTGACAGGGGCCGCGACGTGAACGCTCCTTCTGTGGCTCCTTCTATTTTTGTTGCTAAGTAAGTTCTGTCTCATTTTACCAGCTTTTTTGCCTCAGTTGTTAAGCAAATGAGTGCGGTTGTTAAGTAAATCATGTGGTCGTTAAGAAAGTCTTTTGGTGACCCCAATGACCCCAAGGTACTGTAAGCATCATAAATACATGCCTGAGTTTTGGTCATATGACAATGGGGTGCTGCAACGGTCATTAGTGTGAAAACTGGTCATGAGTCACTTTCCTCAGTGCTGTTGTAACTTCAGTCCCTAAACAAATGGTTGTAAGTGGAGAATCCCGGGATCTCCTCCCAAGCCCCCCAGGACCACCGGGGATCGGATCAGAGGGGGCAAAGCCAGCCACCATCCTGACAACAGGTTGCCTCTCCTGGGTTGCTGCTTGCAGGGAGCCTCACTCTGTTGCCTGAGGCCCCTGGGTTTTTTTCCAGAGCGAGGGGACCCTTCAGACCTCGGCCAGGAAAGCAGGGAATGGGGTGGGGTGGCAAGGAGATAGAGACCCCCCAGCCTCACACAGGTGCAGGGTTGGAGGTATTAACCTCCTTGAAGATGGGCAAAAAGAAAGGCTACCTGCGAGCCATTGCACCCTCTCTGTCCTGGCCAAGCAGGAGATCCCACATGGATCCAGTTGCAAACAGGTCTTTTTATCCAGGGTGATTTGGGTGGGGACCCTGGGTGGACGAGGGGAAGGTCTAAGGAGGAAGGAAGGTTGTCTCCCAAATTCACTGCAGGACCTTCAGGGACGGACAGGTTGCTATCAGGAAAGGGATTCTGGTTTTATTCCCAGGCTGCAACTTCCTGATGACCAATTTGGAGGATTGTTTCGGTCTGATGCAGCTGCTGCCTTGGGACCAGCCCCCTTGCCTCCCCCATTTTGGGGTGGGTGGGTGGGCCCTTGACTCCTCCCCAAATGGCCCAATGTGCCCCAGAAAAGTGTAAAGGAGACCCAGCCTGAGAAAGGAACAGGAAAAGGAAAGGAAAACGAATAGGGAAGAAAAAGGAAAAAAGGAAAGGAAAGGAAAAAGAATAGGAAAAGGAATAGGGAAGGGAAGGAAAGGAAAAAGAATACAGAAGGGAAGGGAAGGATAGGGAAGCTAATGGAAAAGAACAAAAAGAAAGGAAATAAATAGGAGGAGGAAAGGAAACAGAAGAAGCAGAAGAGGAAGATGGGAAGGAACTGAAGTCAATAGATGAAGAAGTGAGGAAGAAAAGAAGAGGAAAAGGAATAGGGAAGGGAAAGAAGGGAAGGAAGGGAAGAGAAGGAAAAAATAGGAGAAAAGGAAAAGGAAGAAGAAAAGGAAGATGGGAAAGAAATGAAGTCAATCGATGAGGAAGGGAGAAGGAAAAGAAAAAAAAGGAAAAAGAATAGAAAAAGGAAAAGGAAAGGAAAGGGAAAGAAGGAAAGGAAAAAGAGTTGGGAAGGAAAGAATAGGAAAAGGAAAGGAAAAAGAAAAGGAAAGGAAAGGAAAGGACAGGAAAGGAAGGGAAGGGAAGGGAAGGGAAGGGAAAGAAGGAAAGGAAAAAGAGTTGGGAAGAAAGAATAGGAAAAGGAAAGGAAAGGAAAAAGACTGGGAAAAGGAAAAGGAAAGGAAAGGAAGGGAAGGGAAGGGAAAGAAGGGAAGGAAAGAAAAGGAAAGGAAAGAAAAGGAAAGGAAAGAAAAGGAAAGGAAAGAAAAGGAAAGGAAAGAAAAGGAAAGGGAAAAGAATAGAGAAGGGAAAGAAGGCAAGGGAAGGAGGATCCCAGAAGGAACCACCATGGTTGCACAAAGACCCCGAGAACCTGAAAGAAGACAAGAGAGACAAATATCAAAGGCAGAATCAGGGAGACGCAACTCAAGCAGAGCCCCCATTTTGAGGGAAACCAGAAAATCGGAGGCTCCGAATGAATGAAGCCAAACGCTGAAAGGTAGAAAAAGAGATTTCTTTCCAAGGGAACGGGGGGGGGG
>BLBF01000335.1:1201552-1213016 GCA_015471245.1 Laticauda colubrina
AGGGGGGGGGGAGGCGGGGGGGCAGCAGGGACAGTCGGGGCGCCCTGGATCTTCCCGGGGAGAAGCGCTCGGGGGAGGCGAGAGAACAGCGGGGAGGAATCCCCCTGGGGAGGGGGAGGCCACCCTCTCTTGGGGGGAGGGGGTCAAGTGTCACCCCCTCCCCCCACCCGCTCCCCTGCCAAGAGCTCCCAACTCCCCTCCAGATGCTCTGAAAGGACCCCCAGCCTTCTCTGCCCCCATAGTCTCTCCTCCGGGGTTGGCGGGGCTGAGCAGCCAGGAGGGGCAGCCGAGAGACCCTCTGCTCCTGCCTTTCGGCCCAGCTGAGGGGCCCCGTGGCTCTCCCACCCCCCCACCCCCGATTCAGGCCCTTCTTCCTCCCGCCAACCACAGACGGCAACCCCGGAGGAGGCGAGGGAGCCTCTGGGGTGGAGAGAGAGGAGAGAAGCTGTTCTGTCCGGAAAGAACGCGAGGTAGACCGGGTTCCAACAACAAAGTCTTTATTCTAACAACAGTCAGTAAAAACGGAACATTGGCTCAAGCCGCGACAGCCTTTTTATACTCTCCTGTCTGCCGGCTTGTAGCCAATGACATTCATTTGATTTTGCTGCCTTTGTGCGGCTTCGAGGATTGGTTCCTTTTTGAACCAATCCCTTTTAGTTTTTAGTAACCAATCAGAATGAGTTATTTGTAGCCAACTATTTTGTACAGAACACCCCTCCCCTCTTAGTTCAGTCCTACGTGGTGACGTAGTCTCGCAGGTAGGTGGGGCTTCTCCTGACTCGACTGGACTTGCGCGGTTCATTTTTGTTGGAGACTTCGACCGGTTCAGATGGGGCTGCCGTGTCTTCCGTCCTTCTCCCTGGAACCGTCTGGAAGGGTGAGTCAGCCATTTTACTGCCGCCTGAGTTGCTTAGGCCGGCGGTTTTGCCGCTCCCTCCTGTTTCCTCCGGGCAGGTCGAGCTGGCCTGGCTGGCCCCCTCCGATGGACTCTTCACGCAACTTCCTTCAAACAGTGAGTCTCTATTTTGCTCTTTTTGTCTGTACTCATTTTCGGAGTTTGATTTAAATGGTTCTTTATTTATTTCTCGCATTTCCCCCCCCTCTTTGGTTTGAATTTCGTTTTTGTATATGCATGGTTGTGTTTTTTCATTTCTTTCTAAATTTCGGGAACGAAGCTATGTGCCGCTTCCATTCCCTGCCGTCGTCTACCGTTAATTGGTCGGACTTGGGGCCTGTTATTTTTGTAATTTGTCCCGGTAGCCATAATGGGTCCCCAGTGAAGTTTTTAGCATACACTAAATCGCCAATTTCAAAACTCCTGAATCGCGTAGAGGAGTCGGGGGGGGGGGGGTTTCTGGTGTGAAATTTGGATGCAGCCTATCTAGGTGCGACCTTAGTTTTCTCCCCATCAGTAGTTCTGCTGGGGTTTTGTTGGTTGTGGTACTTGGTGTTATATGTTGGAGGGTGTCTCCAGTGTCCATTTTTTCTAAACCCTCCTTGGTAAACCTGACCATTCTTTCTGCCCTACCGTTTGCAGCCGGATGGGCCGGCGCGGTTAGGGCATGTCTTATACCTAGGGAGGCTAGGTATTGCTCAAATTGTAGGCTGGTTAATTGTGGCCCATTATCGGACACTAGGACGTCCGGTAGGCCATGGGTTGCAAAAAGTTTGTCTAATTGTTTTATCACGGTTTCTGTTGTTGTTGATGGCATAATTTTTACCTCTAGCCAATTAGAGTATGCATCCACGATAATCAGAAACATGTGCCCCTTGGTAGGACCTGCGAAATCGATGTGGATTCACGACCAGGGGCCTCTTGGGGTTTCCCAGTGCCTTACGGGTGCTTTTGGTGGGGATGGTCTGATTCTCTGGCATTTGTTGCATGAGTTTACCCAGTATTCGATGTCCCTATTAATACCCGGCCACCAGACATAACTTCTAGCAAGGCTTTTCATTTTAACAATTCCAGGGTGGCCCTCGTGCAACATACCTAGTACCCTGGGTTGCAATTTGTTAGGAATAATTACCCGCTCACCCCACAATAAACACCCTTTTTGGATTGAGAGTTCAGTTTGTCTGGTCCGGAAAGGTTTAAAAGTCTCCGTTTTTTGGTCTTCCGGCCAACCTCTACCTAACCAGTTAAGGACGCGGGCAGTCAATGGGTCTTTTGCGGTGGCTCTGGTGACATCATTCGTGGATATGGGTAGATTGGGGCAAGTCTCTATCTGTAGAGCAGTCATCGTTGGTGCCGGGTCTTCTTCTGTTGATGGCAAGAGTGCTCTGCTCAAGGCGTCTGCATGGGAAATTTGTTTCCCTGGCCGATGTATTAGAGTATAGGAATAGGCTGCTAGGAACTCCGACCACCTAGTCATTCTTGGGGACAGAATATTTGATGTAGGCTTGTTTCCCGCCAAAATTCCTAATAGCGGTTTGTGGTCTGTTACGATTTGAAAAGTCCGCCCATATAGGTACTCGTGGAAACGTTTTACCCCAGCGACGATTGCTAGGGCTTCTCTGTCCAATTGGCTGTAATTTCGCTCGGTTTTTGACAGGGTTTTTGAATAGTATGCGACAGGTGCCTCTCTTCCATCAAGTAGTTGGTGGCTCAGGATGGCACCGATTCCAAATGGTGAGGCGTCGCAGGTCACTCTCAATGGTAGTGGGTCGCTAAATTGAATGAGAACGGTGTTCGATGTTAGCAAGTTTTTTATTTGCTGGAAAGCTTTCTTTTCTTTATAACCCCAAGTCCAAAATGCTTTCTTGTCCAGTAAACGGTGCAATGGTTCTGCTATTGTAGCCTTATTTGGTAGGAATACATTATAAAAATTTATCAGCCCTAGAAATGCTTGTAACTCGGTTTTGTTCTTTGGTTCTGGTGCATCTTTAATGGCTTTAATTTTCTTTTTGGTAGGGTGTATACCTTCTCTGTCTATTAAATAGCCCAGGAATTCGACGCTCTTTTTTATTAGGCAGCACTTTTCTTTTTTTACTTTTAGGCCAAATTCCCTGAATTTGGTTAGTACTTCCTTAAGTCTCTTTCTTAGTTGGTTTTCATTTTTTGCTGAGATTAGGACATCGTCGAAATATGGTACGACTCCTTATATGCCATTTAGGAGGCGTTCCATTAGGCTCTGAAAAACGCCTGGGGCTTCACTCACTCCAAATTGGAGTCTGTTACATCTGAAAGCCCCCTTGTGAGTAACTATAGTCTGTGCTTCTGCTGTTTCGGGATCTACTGGGAGCTGTTGATAAGCTTGTGCCAGATCGAGTTTGGCAAAAACTTTTCCACTCCCCAGGGAATGTAGTCATTGCTGCACTACTGGCACCGGGTATGCGCTCTGTTGCAGTGCATGGTTCAGGGTAGCCTTGTAGTCACCACAGATTCAAATGGACCCGTCAGGTTTAATAGGTGTAACTATAGGCGTTTCCCACTTGGCATGGTCCACAGGTTCTAATACCCCTTGTGCTACTAGTTTATTTAGCTGTTCCTCAACCTTTGTTTTTAAGGCAAAAGGAACTTGCCTGGCCTTTAGTCTCCGTGGGGTTACTTGGGGGTCTAGACTAAAAGAAATAGAGTTTCCCCGATACTTGCCAAGTGAGCCATCAAAAACGTCCTGGAATTCCTGGATTAGGTTTTCTTCCCAGTCAGTTGTGGCCACTCGGTCTATCCTGGTCATCCCGATGCCCAATGGCGCGAACCATTCGATGCCCAGGAGGCTTGGTCAGTCTCGGTTGACTATGGTCAGCAGTAGCACTTCAACATGATGTTTGTAAGTGACTCGGAATTGTCCCATGCCGACTACAGGGATTCGGTTTCCCTGGTAGTCTTTGAGTGTTAGCCGCTGCTTCTGGAGTTCTTTAGGTTTGATATCTGGGACTAGTTGTTTGAGGGTGTCCCAAGATACCATGGATAGGAAGGATCCAGAGTCTACTTCCATTTCGCAGGGCTTTCCTTCGATTTTCACAATTATCTTGACTTTCTTTCCGCTTTCCGTCTGAGCGCTTCCTATAGTAACAGTCTGATATGTATTCTCTCGGTTAGAGGTTCGCTTGTTCCGCTGCCACTTTCTCTCAGCTCGCCTGGGCTCGGCCTGTGCGGGGGAGTTGCTGCATCTCATTGGGCTGTAGTTTTTCTTGTTCCTGCAGACTTTCTCGATATGCCCTCGTTTCTTGCAAGTTCTGCAAATGGCATTGAGAAACCTGCATTCGGCTCAAGGATGATTTCCTCCGCAGCCAGCGCATTCCTGCCAATTTCTCCTTTCGCGCTCTTTCTTGTTGGCGTACAGGTGGTGGACCTCGTCATCTTCTTCATCTGATTCAGACGTCTCGCCATAATCTTCGTGGTGAGTGGTAGTGGGAGACTGTTTTTTTCCTCTGGCCAGGCTTGTTTCGTCTCCGTTCGCGTTCATCTGCTTCATTTTGACAGCCGTTTTTTTCGTGGCTTCAATGGCTGTGGCTTCCGCGATGGCCTCGGCTATGGTTATGTTGGGTTTGTTTAATAGTTTGCTCTGTGTTGTCGAGTCTCTTAAGCCCAACACTACTCGGTCTCTCATGGCCTCATCTAGGTTTAGGAATTCGCACTCTCCCCCTATTTGTCAGAGAGCAGCTACGAAGTCAGCGATGGTCTCATCTTGTCTCTGGTCTCTTCGATAGAATTCGTGTCGCTTTATAAAGTTGGACACCATTGGGGCGTAGTGAGCTTTGAGCAGCCTCTGAAGTTCTGGCCACGTCAATTGCTTGACGTCTCGGGGCTTCGTTAGGGCTTTGGCCATTTTGAAGATTGTAGGCCCGCAGTGTATTAAGAACACAGCCCTCTTGCACTGATCTGAGATTCCCTCCATCTCATTGCTTTCCAAGTACATCTGGAAACGGTCTACATAGGAATCCCAATCCTCTTCGTTGGGATTAAAAGGTGCGGGCGGTGCGTTGTTCCTGGCCATTCTGTTTGCCGTCTGGAATTCTATATCACCGTGTGCTTGGTCTCGCGTTTAGGACAATCCCACCCTCGTCGCCAGTGTTCTGTCCGGAAAGAACGCGAGGTAGACCGGGTTCCAACAACAAAGTCTTTATTCTAACAGTCAGTAAAAACGGAATATTGGCTCAAGCCGCGACAGCCTTTTTGTACTCTCCTGTCTGTCGGCTGTAGCCAATGACATTCATTTGATTTTGCCGCCTTTGTGCGGCTTCGAGGATTGGTTCCTTTTTGAATCAATCCCTTTTAGTTTTTAGTAACCAATCAGAATGAGTTATTTGGAGCCAACTATTTTATACAGAACAGAAGCCACTCCGGGGGAAGAAACCTGCCTTGAATTGGGGTTCAGGTGGGGCGGATTCCTCCCCGTCCGACCTCCGCGGGCTCCAGTCACCTGGGCAGCCCAGGAGCCACCCTGCTGAGTGACAGGAGGACCCCCCTACCCCCTCACCCACCCCACGAGGCCTCCGTTTCCAGGTCTGCGAGGCCATCCAGACGATCCCCTGGGGCCTGGAGACTGCGAAGATCCAGCGGGAGTGGAAGCCGCTGCCCACCGCTTGGAAGGCCGGGGACAGGACGGAGGCAGGATACCTGCAGGAGCCCCCCTCCCTGCCCACCCCACCGAGCCAGAGGAGGGGCTGTCTCCAGGTCCCCTCCCTCCAGGACTGCCATCCGGGCAGATGACCTGGCATTTCTTTTCCAGAGCAGCTCCGCTGCTGAGGAAGAGGCTCCCCGGGGGATTCAGCAGCCCCCCCCCCATTATTTAGGGAATTGTGTTTGTCGCTTTTTGTGCTTTTTCCACATAGCAAAACATTTACTATGGGAACCATTATAAGACATGCTGGTGGCTATTGACTTGCATGGATTTTTAAAATTATTTTATTCCTTTATCATACATCAGGTTCCATTTCTGCAGCGACAGTAGACTGTCTGTGTTGGGTCTTTTTTATTTTACACCCTGATTATCACCGTTATTCTCATCGTACAACGGAGCCTCTTTGGAAGAGACTAAGATCGGGCTCTGTTATTATAACCGTTATTCTCCTAGTTCCACCACAAACCCAAAGGAACAAGGAGCACTGTGATTGGATGAGATGCTCAAAAGAAAAGGCGCCTTTTACCGAGACAGGCGCTGAGAAAGAGCAGGGGGGGCTGAGAGCTCCGGCTACCTTCAGAGAGGAGCGGCAAGGGGTCTTGGTGGGGGGGGAGAGACGAGGATTTCGGGGTCCCCGGAAGGGAGGTGGCTGGTCCGGGCCAAGGAAGCAGGGTGGGCAAAAAGGGGGAGAGGCCGCCTGTCTGATGGGGAGGGAGGAGGGGGCGGTCGTTGCTAAGGGCAGAGCGTTTTGGGGGAGGGATCTGGATGGGGGGACAGGGGGAGGAGAGCGCTTGGGGGAGCAGGGGGGCCTTGAAGAAAGGGCGGGAACGAGAGGGAATGTGGCAGCACCGGGCGGGGGAGCAAAGCGCCACTTAAAGGCAGGAGGAGCCGCCGGAGGGAGCGAGCCAAAGAAGCGCAATTTTCTTCGATGGGTCAGCTGGCAGCGCGCCTGAAGCCCCCCTCCCACCTTCTCCAAAGAGGGGCAAGCAGGGCAGAGCTGCGAAGAAGCCAGCCGGCCAGCAGGGGCACCTTTTCCTGCCCCTCCTTCCCTTCCCCATCAGGCCTCCAGAATCCCAGTTCCTCCTCGCCCTCTGCTCTGCCGGACGGTCCCCGAAGTAGCCTGCTAGGACAGCCCCCACCGGCCCCCTTTTTCAGACAGAGCTCTGCCCGGCCCTCCTCCTCAAGGGGACTCCTCCCTCTGTGGAAGCTTCATCGGGAGCCTCCCGGTCTCGGCCTCTTCCCAGCCACCCGACAGACTCGGAGCCGGTTCCTCTACCTCAGGAGCCTCCAGGCACGGGAGAGTGTCTGAATGGGAGCCAGAGAGCGAGACTCGTGTCAGCAAAGGGGGTCTGTGGGGGGCGTCACGCTGCTCCTTTTCTCTCTCTTTGGGGCGTCTTTTCAGAAGCGAAGCCCAAGACTACGACGGGTCTCTTCTCCTTCTGCGACAGAAGGGAAGCGAAGGCGGCGTTTCTGTGCAATCCACTGAGGAGAGAAGGGAGGCGATTCTCACCAACGAGGCAGTTGCACGAACTCTCTGGGTCGGCTGAATGAAGGGAAGGGAATATAGGAAGGGAAAGGGAAGCAGGAGGGGAATTCGAAGGAGGAGGAGGAGGAGGAGAGGAAGATGATCAGCCGGACCCTCTCACAACTTCAGAGGTCGAAGCAACCTGAGGGCTCCCTCCCCTCCCCCCCCCCCCTTCCCCTCTTTTTCCTTCAGCGGATTTCCCCCCCCCCCGCAGCAGCTACCCCAAAGGGTCTGGTGGAGACCAGTGGCGGCATCCTCTTGTTCCGCAGCTCTTACTCAGTGGAGCAAAGCCCACCCCGCAAAGCGACCTCATCCAGCAGCCCAAAGGCCCCGGGAGCGTCACTCGGCCCCAGGAAGGGCGCCATCCCAGCCGCCGTGGAATTGAGTGGGACCCCGAGGGAGGAAGGATCCCCGAGGGGTGCCGCTTTGGGCCCCGCCGCTCCGCCCAGCTGCCGTCCAAAGGGCGCTGGGAGCGGAGCACCTCGAGGAGCCTTGGAGCCACCAGAAGGGGAAAGTTTGGAGCTGCTGGGCGGAGCGAGATTAGCAAAGGGGGGGTGAAATGGGGGGTGAAGATGAGGAAACGCCTCAGCGGCTCTTTGGCTTCTCTGCAGCGATCGCTCCACTCGGCCCTCCAGCTGAGGCCTCCCAGCATCTCTGCTCGGCACCGGAGACGCTCCGGGAGCCTCTGCATGGTTCTTGGGGCCCTTCAGTGTGGGGGTTCCAGGCTCCTCTCGGCCCCCGCAGACACCCCAAGGTCCCACGGAGACCTAGAGCCACCGGGCCCTCGGGCCGCTCTCCTCGGCGGGGGTGGCGCAGCCTCTGGAGACGGAGCCCTGACGTGGCCCGGGAGGGAAGAGGCCCCCCTTGGGTGCCTCCGGGAGAGACCCCATGGCCCGGGAGAGACCTTCCCCTCACCCCCCCTCGGGAATGAGGGGCTGTCCGGGGGACGCTGCCCGACCTGGGAACGGGGGAGGCGAGGGGCAGCAAGGTGGGGCAGCTGCGAAGGAGGCCCTGGGATGGGGAGGGGCCGGGGATGCAGGGGGGAAGGAATTGATGGGGTGGGGTTGAGTCCCACATCGAAGCCAATTGGGCGGCTCTGAGCCAATCAGCAGAGGACCAGGAGTTTGAGTCCCATCTTAGGCCTGAAAGCAGGTGGGGGAGTTTCATCCACCTTCTGGGAGGTTCTGCGTTCTAATCCTTCCACAGGCTCCATGCATTCCTGGGGGGATGGTGGACCAACCCCCACGAGGGCCTGGGTTCCACTCCCACCATGGCTCTAATTGTTTGGGGGTAAAAACTGGGGGTTCCAATTAATGTGGGGGACCAGAGTTGGGCCTTCTTGGGCTGTGAGGCGGCCAGTGTCCCTTCCTGGGGGATGTGAGGGAGGAAAGAGACTGTTGTGGAGAAACACCCCTATTCCCATCAGCCTCTGAGGGCAACCCGAGGCCTCCGAGCGCCCCTGGATCCCTTCATCTGAGGCCCCTTGGGGGGGGGGGGATCCGGAGGGGAAGGAGGGGAACCATCGCAGCTGATCTGCTCACTTCAAGAACTCAGGGAACCAGGCTCCAAAGGGGAAGATTCCAGGGCGTTGGGATATTTAGCGCTGCTCGCTTGAAAATGCTGCCTTCTTTTCCAAATGAGTTCCTGTATGTTGGGGTTTGTGATTAGCATGGTGGAGTTTTACCTTTCTAAATATGAAGGAGACCCTGAGACCATCGAGCCCCACCCCTCCTCTCTGCAGAGATCCAGTTCAAGCTCCTCTGACTGATGGCTGCTCCCTCTTTGTCTTCAGACAATCTGGGAAGGGGAGACTGAACTATGTCAGGGAACAGGCCCCCCCTCCTAGAAGAATGGGCTATTTTGAGGCACATTAAGGAAGGGAGATTGTTATATTTCCCCAAAGGGAAAAACAGGTTGTTCCAGGCAGACAGCAGCCCCCACCTTTTGTCAGAGCCCTCAGCAGATGTCAGCACTGAAGGGATCAAGAGCCCGTGGAGAGAAGCCAAGGACATGGGAGCCTCCTCCTGCCCTGGGAGCCAAGGAAGAGCTGCATCCTCTCCCTCTGCAGCCCTTTGGCCAGCCCTGAGGAGGAGGAGGGAAGGGAGGCCTTTGGAGAGGTGGGCAGGGAGGCCTGGGCAGCTCTGCTCCCCAAGAAGGAGCTTCCTGCTTCTTCCGGTCAAGGGCCTCCCCTCCACTGTCCCAAACCTAGCTCCCATCTCCAGGGACCCCCAACCCCCCGCTCGAGCCTTGGGGCCTCTCCTTGCCCCACTCTGCTGTCCTGTGACCCCCCCTTTCCCTCCAGGGACTGGCATGGCATCAGGAGAGCAGGGAACCCCCTTCAGCCCCCCTCCAGACTGGGAGAAGCTTCCCTTGTGGTCCAGGGGGATCCTTTCCTCTCTCCAGCGGATCACAGTCATCTGGGATGTCTTTTGGGGGAAAAACATTCCAGATTAAAGGGCATTTTGGGGGTGCAGCTGCCCCTCTTCCCGCCTCCCCCCAGATAAGCCGCCTTCCACCAAAGTCAGTCCTGGCTGGGCTGGTTCTTCCTCTGCTTTGCAAAGGGGGGTTTCCCTCCTTCCTCTTGGCCGGAAAGGGTCCACATTCTTGGGCCTCTGCACCCCTGCTCCGTCCCTTTGGGCAGCTCCGTCCCTCCTCCTCCTCCTTCCGGGGTCCCTGGCTGAGAGGGGCATCCCAAGTGCCTGGGATCCGGCCCCTCCAGGCTGGCTCCTCAGAGCCACGGAAGGCATATCGAGGTGCAAAGGGGGGACACACAATGAACCTGGGAATCCTTCGCCCCCTCCTCACCCTGCCCCCCGGACTTTCCATCAGGCTGGGGAGCGACAGAAGCAGACGCGCTTAAGATGCAGTCCCTTTCTTGAGGCACGCAGTCCCTTTCTTGAGGCTCGCAGGCCAGCCACGGCAGCTCCCCTTACGAGCGGAGGCAGGAGAGAGACGCGTCTTTACGCCCCAATCCCAGCGGCGTTGAGACCAGACGGGTGCGGGGAGTGGACACGGGGTAGCTCAGGCCCAGCGCTGGCCCAGTTCATGGGTGACAGAGAATTCTATCATATCTCTCATCTCCTCTTGCCAGAGCTGAGTGCAGTGCAAGGGTTAAGCCCAGAGAGTTGTGACATCCTAGAGCGCAAAGGAGAACCCGCTTCTTTCCAGTGGAATTCTCTCCCCCCTCATAAATCACTGCGGGCAACGTTTTCTCGCGCATGCTCTGTTTGCCCTCTGAAGCCGCCCAGGGGGCTTCTCCTGGGGGTTCAGCAGGGGAGGATTGGAGGCTTCAGGATGGGCAGGGGTGGTGGTGGCAGGAGGCAATCCGGTTTTGCTTTGCTCCCCCCCGACCTGACCCCTCCCTTTGCCCCGACTTGGACTGCTGGGGGGAGCGCTGGCGGGCATGCAGGCATCGCCGGGCACCGTATGGGGGGGTTGCAGGGAGGCGCTGGGGGCCTTTCTGCCCCCCCCTTCAGCAGAGCGGGGGTGGGGTGAGGGGGAGGTGAGACTCCTGGCTGCCCCTCCCTGTGGGAAAGTAGGAGTGGATTCTCCCACGGGGGGGGAAGTCTGGCGTTAGGAGGCAGTGATGGCTTCTGTGGTCCTGGATCTCCGGGGGAGGCTAGAGTTCTGGGCTGAGGACACTGTTGCTCCTCCAGGGCCGCCTTCCCCTCCTGGCTTGGGAGCCAAGGAATCCCCTCCCTCTGCGGCCCTTTGGCCAACCCTGAGCTGGGAGGAGGGAAGGGGGGAAGGGAGGCCTTTGCTCCGTCCGGTCTTGGCCCCAGGACATGCGGGTGGGGGGGCTGAGCAGCTCAGCTCCCCAGGAAGGAGCCTCATTCCACCGCCCCAAACGCAGCTCCCGTCTCCAGGAACAAGAGGGCTGGGAAGGGCTCCAAGTGGGACCGCCAGCCCCCCCCCAGCCTCGGGGCCCCTCATGCTTCGGACACAGAGGGTGGGAAAGGCAGCCACCGTTTCCCAGGGTCCCTCCTGGCACCCCCTTCCCTGAAGTGGGGGGTTGGGGAGCCCCAGACTGGTGCTTGTCCTGAGGCCGGGCCAGAGCCCCCCAGGCCCCCTTTCCAGGAGGAATTTCCTCCCTCTGCTGCACTGAGACCCCCCTTTCTCCCTGGGCCTGGCATGGCGTCTCCGGGGCTGCAGGGAGGAAAGAAGCTCCTGGGGGAGAGCAGGGACCCCCCTTCAGCCCCCCCTCCAGACAGGGAGAAGCTCCCCTGGGGCTCGAGGTGCAGAGATGCCGATGCTCTGCAACCGGGTGGGCTGCCCATGGGTCTCGACAGGTGAGAGTGAAGACAAACACGTGGGTTTTCCTTGAGGAGAGCAAGCCCAGAGCGTGTTCTGAGCCACCCTTTTATTGAGCATC
>BLBF01000335.1:1213026-1225108 GCA_015471245.1 Laticauda colubrina
CACAGTTCCCTACTTGCGTATGTCGCGTTACGTGCTGACTAAACAGTAGCAACTTTAGATATTTTCCCCAGGTACTTTTTGCAGAGGTACTTTCCATTTTTCTAGGTCCCTGGTTCATGTGCTGGCCTTTGGCCTAGTCACACTGCTGGGCCTGAACCGACTTATTCCAACATCTCCTCCTTTTGTTTTTTATTTCATTGGAAAGGCTGTGGTAGGTTAAGCCGGGGTGTAGGCCAGACTCCACCGAGCCTGACAGTCACTCCTACTCACCAACCACTGGGCACAGAGTCAAGTCCTCCGACTCGGCCTGCACCGTTTGACCTTTCCCTTTTGATGCCCGAGGAGATGTTAACAAAATGATTTAGAAGACTGAGCCTTCCTCATCCTCGCTGTTCAAGATGAGGAAATTTTTTGGCAGCTCATACTGTGGCACGGATTGATGGGTACCACCATTTTTTCGGTCCCAGAGGATATTCTGGGATTGCAGTAGTAAGGTCTCTAATGGATCTATTTTACTTTTGATAAATCTAGAAAGGCGGTTAAACAAACATGGGCCAATTGTGCACATCAATACAAGCAAAATTAATGGTCCTATAAGAGCGCTTAGCAGGGTAGTGAGCCAAGGGGAGAGGTTGTACCAGTGTCCAAACCATCCTTGTGGATCCTCTCTCTCCTTCTTTCAGTTATTCAGGCCCTCCCTGAGTTTGGTCATGGAGTCCTGTACTATACCAGAGTGGTCTGCATAGAAGCAGCATTCTTCCCTTAAAGCCACACATAACCCCCCTTCTTTTAGAAAGAGCAAGTCAAGTCCTCTTCTGTTCTGCAGGACTACTTCTGAGAGGGAAGTTAGGGATGTTTGTAAGTGAGAGATGGAAGTTTCTATTCGTTCCAGGTCTTAATCGATGGCCGCCCTAAGTGAGTGGTATTGAGTATACTGATGTGCGAAAGAAGCTATTCCAGTTCCTGCTCCTGTTAGACCAAGTCCCACCGGAAGGGCTACTGTGAGAGTGGAGATAGGTTCTCGCTTATGTCGTATGAGTTCTGACCCTGAGTAGGTGTTATAAATTTCTTCGTCTGTGTGGAGGTATATGCGTGGTATGACCTGGACAAGGATGCAAAACCCTTTGTTGTTTGTCACATGGCCATGGGCACAGGCTGTAAGGCCTGTAGAGCAGGCCCACCATCCATTACTAGGTGGTATGTAGAAGAGTGTTGTGTCAATCTCGTTATGTGTTGTGTTGCAGTATTGTTCGTATAGTGTGGGTACCTTTCCAATGCAGGTTCCCTTACCTGAGATTGACCTCAGTGTTTGTGAGCCATGTTTCCATCTGCATGCTGTGTCATCAGAGGAAGTATTGTAGGGAGAGATGAGCCCAACAGCCTCATAGTACGGAGGCTGGACATTATAGCAAAACCAGCAGGCTATAATAAGGTTAGGATTGGTTTTATTTACCAAGTGATAGGAGGCTTCAACGATGTCCCAAAGAGGGTTCCGAGGGGGGCTCTATGGAGGAGAGTAAGAAGAAACAATAGAAGGAGGCGAACCTTTTTCAGGAATATCTGTGGGTCGTGGGGGTGGCACTTCATGGTCGGTTAGTATAGTCTTGGGGCCTACTGGTACTGGGGGTTCTGTGGGGGTTAGTATTAGTTTGATGGTAAAAAGGTTGCCTGGATCCCCATCTTTATCATAAATACGACCTCCCCAAGTGACCCCAGCCTGCCACCCCCTGTACCTTTTTCCTTGAGGGGTAAAAGACATTTTAACCGGATTACAATTTTGGTATACGCCTCTTTGGTTTCGCACACAGATTATTTTCTCGCCAGTCCGTTTGAGCATTATAAAATGGTTTTTGAGAGGAGGATCCCATGTTATTTCTCCCGTGGAGACACAGTCCCAGTCCACGGAAAAGTATGCGCTGTCCCCCCTGCATTTCTTCCGGTGTGCCGTCTCCTTCTTATAGCCAGGGCAGACATAGAGAGGCTTTCCCTTGATCCATTTGTGGCTAATGGTGGTGTCCATCATTATTCCAAAGTCAAAATACAGGTCAGGAAACCAGGATCCCAGCACCGCTGTGGATGAAGTGGAATTCATGATATCCGCGTGTACGTCCAATACCACCCACGTTAAGTTTTGGGGTTGGTGAGGATTGCGTTGCGCACAGTTAGGTGTGTAGAAGGCAATGTTCAATAGCTGAAGGACAACAGGTAACTACAGCATACTGTTGTCTCAATGTCACTTAACCAAATACGGTCTGGTGTGTCTGGCTGGAACCCAAAGCACTTGGTCCGGTAGCTGGATGGCTGCATAACCTCGACCCCAGGTGATGAGTTGTGCAGGCCCTCACCACGTCAGGTCAGGCAGCTGTCGGTAGTAGACAAGTGGTCGTTGATGGTCAGCGGCGGGTTGCGATGTAAAGTGACGACAAGCGGCAGATGTAGCAGGTTGTCCAGTTAGATTGAGAAAGTTAAGAGTATAGAGACAAAGGTTGAGAATGTCTTGCACAGCTGGGAGGCTTGGGGGCCCTTTCCCCTTTGTTTCAGTGTATCTGTCAAGAGCATGTTTTAAGGTCTGATTTGCTCTTTCAACTATGGCTTGGCCTTGGCTGTTATATGGTATGCCAAACTTATGTGTAAGTCCCCATTTTTGACAAAAGGCAGCAAAAGCACTGCTTGTGTAAGCAGACCCATTGTCTGTTTTGAGTTCTTTTGGGCGTCCCAGCGTTGCAAAGGTCCGAATACAATGATTAATGACATGTTTGGTGGCTTCACCCCTCTGGGGGGTGGCCATGATGAACCCTGAATAGATGTCGACGGAGACATGTAGGTACTTCCATGGGGAAAAGGAAGCATATTGGGTTACATCCATTTGCCAAATCTGACAGCATTCAGTTCCGCGGGGGTTGACCCCCATGGGGACTGAATGTGCTTGCTTGCTACAGGCAGGACATTGTTGCAAAATTGCCGTTGCCTCACCGGTTGAGATTCCAAATTGCTTGATGAGAGCCTTTTTGTTTTGATGGAAGTAGGAATGACTCTCCCAAGGTGTAAGACAGTAGGAGGGAGGATGGGGGGGTGGCAGCCGCAGCTGCAGTGTCAGCAACATCATTTCCTTCTTGGAGCAGGCCAGGAAAAGTTTGATGGCTTCTGATGTGAGAAACGTGGAATGGGTGTGTACGGGCAGATATCAAATGTTGCAAAGACAGAAATAATGACAGTAGGGTAGACTCAATAGAGGGGGAAAGGTAAGCTCCATAAAGTTGGGAAAGCATTTGAGAAACATAGAGACTATCAAGTATAAGATTGAAAGGTTGAGAAAAGAACTCCTGAAGAGCAAGTAAGGAAGCGTAAAGCTCTGCACATTGGGCAGAGGTTTAAGGTGGTGTGATTCTGGTATGCCAGTGGCCATCTAATTGCCAAGCACAAGCTCCATATGTTTTACTGCCGTCAGCAAAGACAGTGATAACATCAGGGATGGGTTGAGGAGAAAAGGGAGAGTGCCATACAAAGGGAGTGGTTTTGAGGAGTTGTATTCGCGGATCAGGGGGAGGGTGGCAAGAGATAGAGCCAGGCCAGTCGGCAAGTGCAAATTGCAGTTGTTCACTGGAAGCAAGTAAGAGCTCCCAGGTAGCAAGAGAACATGGTACATACAGTGTAGAGGGTTCAATGCCAGCCAGGGATTTAGAGCGCTGGCGGCCTTTGCTGATGAGACAAGCGAGTTGAGAGGGTTTAGGAGTTAAGGTTGCACGAGGAGTGTGCGAAAGGTGGATCCATTCAAGGAAGATCAATGATCATCATGTCATAGTTGTGAGGGATTAAATTTGGATTAGGGAGTCCACATTGTAGCGCCCCCATGGGTTTAATAATGGAATTGATCATTCTCAGATCGTGCAAAAATCTCCATTTCCCAGATTTCTTTTTGATTAAAAACACGGGTATTATAGGGGCTTGTTGAGGGTTCAATATGCCCTTTGTCCAATTGTTCTTGAACTAAATTTTTTAAGGCAGTTAACTTTGCATTTGTTAGTGGCCATTGATCTATCCAAACAGGTGTTTGGGACGATAATTCCAAATGAAGTACAAAGGGAGCAGGCATTATTGCAAAATAAGTTTAGCTTGAAATTGAGACATCAAATCCTTTCCCCAGAGATTAGTGTGCAAAGGCAAAACGACAGGCTTAATAAAGGCAGTAACAGAGGTAGAGGAGGAAGTAACAGCAATCCAATTGCTACTGATGAGAGCCAATTGGGTGCCTCCTACCCCTTGAACAATGGGGCAGGGTCAGTGGGCCATTCGGCAGGCCATTCAGCTGAACGGATGACTGAAACGTCCGCTCCAGTATCTAAAAGGCCAGAGAAAGAGCATCCGTTGAGTTTAAACTCGGCCATAGGCCTTTTTGGCTTAACTGGTTGTTCCAGAGCTAAACAGTCAATGGCGGTCTCTAGAATAATCATAGTGGCCACAACATCCCCTTGTTTGATAGTTATCGGGGAGTTGATCATGATTGCCAGAGCAAGGTCAGAAAAGGAGTCTGAACTGTGCAGGAAAGGAGCAGCTATGACCCCTGAGAGGTGAGGTCCAGATTAGGAAAAACAAGGACAGGCAGTCCCGGAGGCAGATTTAAAGGCAGCCGGGGTGAGATAAAGAGATGATAGACATGAGCAGGCAAGGAATAGGTCACAGTATCGTTAGTGATCATTTCAAAGGAATGAGAAAGCACCTCATCATCCGGTGGTTCAATCTTGAGGGTGGGGCTGGTTGAGTGCCCCACACTTAGTTTCCCGAATTTTGTCTGTTGTTTCAGTTTCGGCATTGATTAGTCCAGTGGAAACCTTGTTTGCATTTTGGGCAGATGGTTTTTGGTTTTCCGCCAGGGTTGCCCCCCCCCCCGGTGCACGGCATTGTGCTTTGAAATGACCGGGTTTGCCACAGTTGAAGCAGTTTCCGGTAGGGCGTGACACAGGAAAGGTGTCGGGGGGCTGGGGAGAGGAGGAAGAAAGCGGAAGCAAGGTTGTGGTTATGGTGGAGGCCAGCGCAGCCATTTTGTGACTGGTAGTTCCAACAATGCGACAAGCTTGTAAAAGGTCAGCCAAAGTGATGCCAGGTTTATTCGCTATGGGCTGAAGGACTTTTTGACAGTCCGGGTTAGCATTTTCATAAGCCAATTTCATACACAGTTCATTTCTAGCTTCTACGTTATCAATCTGGCGTTCCAGTGCAATTTGGAGGCGGCTAACGAAGGAAGAATAATCCTCTGTGGGTACCTGAACTATTTTAGAAAAAGTTTGCAAGGTTTATCATCTACTTTACGTAGCGCAGCTAGGGCACAATGATTGATAATAGGAAAAGTGGCTGGGTCTGTATCCTGTTGTTGCGTTATTGTGACAGCTGTTCCTGACCCTAGAATTTGGTCAGCCACTACATTTTGCGGGAGTCCAGCAGCAATGGCAGTAGCCACTTGCTTGCCATACTCCGAGTTCCAGATTACATATTGAGCAGGGGTTAGAATCATGCCAAAAAGCGATTGCCAATCCGCAAGTAACATTGCCGTAGTTGCAGTGGAAAGAGCAGTAAGCAAACCCAAAACATATCGTGATTGCAAGCCATAATCCCTAACAGCATTTTTGATCTCTTTGATTTGCTTGTAGCCTACGTATATATGTACCGGCACACCGGGGGTGCCCGCAGCAGCTCCTGCAGGCACCACCCAACTCACCGGAAACATAGTGCAGGCTTCAAGATCCTCGGTAGAGAGTTGACCTGACTGTCGGGCCATTTGTATAGCTCTTATCACGTGTCCCCCTTTTTGTGAGTTAACATGCAGGGGGATGTCCAGTGCTGTAGGGCTATTGTCCGGACGGGATGTGACGGCCATTGTCGATGCCGGGGAAGACTCGGCCGGCGGAGGGAAGGTGGAATCATAGGGAGGTGGCCTGGATTCCAGGAGCCCAGCTTGGCCAGAGACTTTGTGATGGATCATGAAACATTCCATGACTCCACGCCATGTATTTAGAATTTGAATTGGGGCTCTAGGAGCCGCATGAAAATGTTCTCCCAATTTAGTCCATGTGGAAATCTTTAACGACCCCTTTTCAGGGTATGATGGACATTGTTGCCAAACATAACTTAGAAGGCCAATTAGTTTCTTAGTCTTCAAAATGAGGGAGGGTTTTTCCCCCGTTTGCAGCAATTTTAATAGAAAATTCGGTTAGTTCCCTCAATTCGTTCAGGTGCGACGCCTGACCTTAAGAGAACTTTCTGCCCATACTTACGAAACAAATCCAACCGTGTTTTCAGGAGGATGCAGAGACGTCAGCTACCCCGAGCGGATAAGTAAGGGCGGTCCGAGACATATTGCTCAGATGGCTTCAAGCGAATCACGTCGGGGTCACCACTTGCAGAGATGCCGATGGTCTGCAACCGGGTGGGCTGCCCATGGGGTCTCGACAGGTGAGAGTGAAGACAAACACATGGGTTTTCCTCGAGAGCAAGCCCAGAGCGTGTTCTGAGCCACCCTTTTATTGAGCATCCAAGGCAGGAAGTTTGCGGTGTAACAGTATCATTGGGTACATTTTGCTGCAATGCTTTAAGCAACTTTGTTGGTTAACATATAGCTTTTAACCTTTTATGGTTACAGTTCCCTACTTGCGTATGTCGCGTTACGTGCTGACTAAACAGTGGCAACTTTAGATATTTTCCCCAGGTACTTTTTGCAGAGGTACTTTCCATTTTTCTAGGTCCCTGGTTCATGTGCTGGCCTTTGGCCTAGTCACACTGCTGGGCCTGAACCGACTTATTCCAACATCGAGGGGATCCTTTTACAGCCAATCACAGTGGATCTGGGATCTCTGGGGGAAAAACGCCTCCAGATTAAAGGGTGTTTTTGAAGGTGCAGCTACCCCTCTTCCCCCCCCCCAACATAAGCCGCCTTCTACCAAAGCCCCCCCCCCCAATTGCAGGCTGCCCTCTGCAGGGACCCCCTTCTTAGGGCGGTTCCTCCCTGCCAGACCTTCTTGCAGCGGCTGGGGGGGGGGGTGAAGCCTTCGCCCTTCCCATCAGGCTGGGCCTGGAGAGAAGCAGAGGCGGGCAAGAGGCAGAGGCGCATGCTCAGTTTACTTCTGAAGCTCTGAGGCTGCCAGGACTGTGCGTTGAGGCCTGACGAGTGCGGGGAGTGGATGATGGGTCACAAAGGAGCGTCTCGGGGCTCGAGAAAGGGGCAACGCCAAAAGAAACTGGGTGGTTCATGTGTTCTGTAGTCCGCGTCATCTGTGCCTGACTGATCGAGGTGCAGCGCAAGGGTTAACGCCAGAGAGCTGCGATGTCCTAGAGCGTAAAGGAATGCCTACTTCCGGCCTTCCTTGGAAAAGAGCCTCACATGAGGAATCGTGTCTCTATCCACCTGCGACAGGCAACTTGCTCGCGCATGCGCTCTTCTTCCTCCGAAGCTGCTGCTCCCGGCTTTCTGCGGGGCTTCCCCGGGCCGGGAAGGAGGGGGGCCTCTCTGTGGGGGGTGGGGCAGGATTGGGCTCCTCCCCTTTCCCTGCCTTGAATTGCTCGGGTGGGGACCCTGGAACGATGGTGGGACTTTGTGCGCAGGCAGGGCCGGGGTCTTTTATGAGGGGTCCTAGAGGCTGCTGGGGGGAACCAAAGGGCCTTTCGGCATTCCCCCCTTGGGCAGAGGGGGGTGGAGGAGTGGGAAAGGCAGTGGGAAAAGGGCCTGGGTTCCCCTCCCCGTGGGAAAGGAACGGCGGATTTTCCCACACCTGGCAACCTCCTTTAAAACCTGGGGATGCAGAAACCTATATCCCATGTTTCCCTGCCTCCCATTTCTTTTTTTCAATAATTTGTTTTTATTTTTATATTTTAAAAAAAATCTCTTTGGTGAACAGCTTGGTTCCAGGTTTTTACATTTCAATACAAAATGACCATAGTTACATATTCATCTTTCCTGTTCAATTATCTCATATTATTACTTATTCCATTTTCCTTTAATTATTCTCAAATATTCTCATATTCATTCCACTTATCCAATTCAAATTCATAGCATCTGTTATTTCATTTTTCTTTGTTCTCATATCTTGTTTTACAGTATTATCTAACATTTTTTTGATATTCATGACATATATTTACTTTTATCTGTCACATTTGCAATTTCATCACATGCTATTATTATCCCATTCATTGTTCAATAGGTTCCATCCTAATTCTAATAATCCAGATGTCCCCTTTAATTGTCAATTCGAGCTTGCCACTCCTTTGCCTTATACACTCCCCCAATTTATTCCCTTTAAATCATTATAAAGTTTTACCATACTATAGTCATTTTTTAATTATCACATTCTACATTAATAACAATCTAACTACTACATATGTATGTATGTACGCATGTATGTATACATATGGATATGTATGTATATGTGTGTGTGTGTCAGGTTCCGCATGGTATTTTTTTTCTCAATTACATTCTAAATCTATTTCAAAAATATTTATTCAATTAATTTTAGAAACTGATAATAGTCTTTCCATTACAATTCTCATCTCATTTTAACTTTATTCACTGCTTTATTAAATATAAATTAATATTATGACAATAAATTCCCATTTCCATATCTATTTCAATTAAATCTATATCTGGTTTAGCAATAATCCTTAAAAGAAAAATGTCAGTTCCATTCTTTTCCATTTTTAAATCGATGTTCTTATATATCACGACACGTTACCTTGCACAATCCCCCTTCCTGTTCTACCCATTGTTTCTCATTCTCCTGACTATATAATTTTTTTCATAATTGTTTGCTTTCGACTTCCCATCATTTTCTGGTCCTTTCTCTCAATTCCCTTTTTTTCGTTTATAATTTCTCTCCATTTCTTATTCCAATTATTTATTTTATCCCTCTCCCTCTCTTGATTTCTCCTCTGTATTTCCCTCTTCTGCTGTTTCCTTTTCCTTTGTTTCATTTTCCAAACAATTCCCCTTTTAATTATCACCTCAAACTTCACATTTTTAACTTTAATTCTTTTTTTTCCTGTTTTAATATTGTTCCACTTGTTCTTTAGGGCTGGTTTCCTCTTTATTTCACTCCTCCTCCTCTGGTTCTCTTTGTTCTTCTTTAATCTGCATTACCATTTCTAATTTTTGTAGTATAATGTTGTACATTTCCAAGCTTTCTTTCATCATTTCCTTCCTATTTTGTTGTTCCAATTTTATTTCCACACACATTTCTCCCATTTTGTACACTACTTCTTCTTTTATTTTCCTTTCTTTAATATTTATGTCCAATCCAATTGTCCAGTAGTTTATTGCAACCAGCGTCTTTTATATTAAATTTCAACAGTCAGTGTCTGTAAATCTTTGTTTCCAGCTTCCTTCTGTTGATTTCTTTTCCAACTTTTTCCCAAAGTCACCAAATAATCCCAGAGCAATTTCTTCATGTATCTTTTTTCCCATGTAATATTCTAGTATTTCACTTTTAAGGGTTTTTATTTTATTATAATGGAATTCCTTTTATTTCCTTTCAAATTCCAATTTTAAAAAGACCAAGCACTTTTCAAAGAGTCACTGAAATTTTCCCTTTACCATGAAGTGCCAGGCTCAGTTCTGTTTCCATGTTCCACCCTTTCTTTTCACTTTTTACCCTTTTTTAACTTTCATTAATTTCATTAATTCCAATTATTAGCTATTATTTCTTTTTAACACGTTCAACTTCAGCATTAAATTATGCCTATTTAGTGCCAAAATCCAAATAGTTCCCCTGCCTCTTTTTCCGATGGAGAGGCCAGGCAAATCCTGGGAAGAGGGAAGCCCAAGTCCCATGTTCCACTGCCACTTTTTTTCATTCATGGGGCACTCAGGGGAAAGCAAAGGCCAGATCCATAGAGAGAGCTAGGAAAGAGGAAGGGATTTGAGGGAGGCCCCCATTTCTGGGAAGAGACTAACCTGGTTTATGAGTCCCTGGTTGAATGCTGGGGGGACGTAGCCCCGGGGTTTCTCCAGCCTCGCTTGTGCGTTTCTTTCCAGGAGAGGCTCCTGTTGTGAAGAAGCCTTGCAGGGCTGGGTCTTCAGAGGGAGATCTGGGGTTATCTGGGAGGAAGAGTGGAAGAGGGAGGGAGGGAGACACAGAGAAAGAAAGAAAATATATTGAGCAACCTGTGAGTTAGCCAAGTCTTGGTACAAGGCTTTAACTCCTCACCTGAGGGAAGAAGGTAGACCAGCATTTTTCAAACTTGGAACTTGAAAATGAAGGGACTTTAATTCTCAGAATTCCCTGCCCAGCGTCCATGCATTATTGGGTGGGAAACTCTGGGGGTTGAAGTCCATTCCTCTTCAAGTTTGAAAAACACTCATGCAGACCAACCTCTCTCCACGCGTTGCCTCCATTTTGCGAAACAACAGAGACCTCTGAAGAGACCCTCAGTCATTGGCCGGCTTGTAGAATGCAGAAAATGTGGTTTCTTATGGCTATCAGAAGTGAAACATGCCACTGTGAATTAGACTCACCCACAATATCCCCTCAAGACCCGGATCCTGGTTTAGGAGCCATCCCAGCTGGTTCTGAGGCTGCCCTGAGCTGCCCTGGAGCCAAGCCTGGGATGCCCTGCGAATCTGGCCCCTTCCTGGCTCTTCAGGCTCAGGCAGAGTCGCCCAAGCTCCCCAGATCCTGAGTGAGGCTCTCCGGCTGCAAACCACCACCACCTCCTCCTCCTCTTCCTCCTCCTCCTCCTCCTCCCTGGCCGCTGGTCTCTGGCTGGGATCCCTGAGCCCCCT
Organism: Laticauda colubrina; assembly: GCA_015471245.1. Taxonomy (NCBI): domain Eukaryota; kingdom Metazoa; phylum Chordata; class Lepidosauria; order Squamata; family Elapidae; genus Laticauda; species Laticauda colubrina. The sequence goes on from BLBF01000335.1 coordinate 1,223,789, forward strand.
GGCTCCTCCCTGGGGGAATCGAAGAGCCTCTGCTAGACCTCCCTTTGGGGTCTCTGCTTAGGGCAAGGCTGGGGCTGACGATGATGGAGACTGGAGTCCAGGCCTTTGGGAGGCCCACATGGGAACCCATTCGATCCGGGCAGGACAGAGATCCACCCAGAGGATCTGGAGAAAACCCCTGGGAAGCAGCCCCTCCCTCCTTCCTTCCCCCCAATGCCCGGCAGGAGGGAGAGAAAGACGACCCAGAGAGGGTCACAGCCACGTTCTACCTTTTTTCTCGGTCTTGGAATTTGCCCCCAGCCTTTCTGCCCTGGGGAGCAGCAGCCCAGTATCCTCAGTCCTGGCCTCACTGGGAATATTGGAAACCAGCATCCAAAACCATTTCTGTGGATCCAAGCAGGAGAAAGAGCATCAAAGTCACCAGTTGATCCTCTGAACACCCTAATCTTTATCTAGGTTTGTCCAGACATTGGGGGAGATCACTGACCCCCCTCCACCCCTAAAGCTACCTCTCTGTCCCATTCCCATTGTCCCAACTTTTTCCCTGAATGCCAAACTCTGATCGTGTTCACACATTCCGCCAACCCCCGTTCGCTCAGCCGTAGTTTACTCCAAGTGTTGCAGATGCTGAAAATCCCCAAGGAGCCAGAAATGGATCCTAGGAAAAGCTCCCCATCGTGTGTGCAGACGAGGTGAGTCCACACAACACCCTTAACCCAGGTTGATGGAAGAGAACTGCCAGGTTGGCAATAGGTGCCAGGCCAAAACATAAACCAGATGGTGGCATAGTGTAACAACCTGCTTCACACATGAACACATAACGGGAAGGTTCCCACCTGCCAGTATGCATGAAATGGTGTCAATCTATTTCAAAATCTCCATCCATATTTTCAGGGGCTCCAAGGATGAGACCCCCACCCCTTAGAGGCTCCTTTGTGGGAAGGGAAGGGAGAAGGAAGCAGCTGTGAGACTGGTTCCCTCTAAAGCCCACTTCCTCTGCACCCCCAGGAAAGACTCACAACCGGCTGTGGACAAAGCCCGGCTGAGAGGCACCCAGTTTGCTAAAACTGCTGCAGAAACACCTGGATGCCCCCAGCAAGAGCTGGGAACTTGGCCCACTCAAGGCGGCCCAGGAAAGAAGGTTCCTTCCTTCCCAAAGCAGGTGAAAGAGGACTCAAACTCCCATGATGCTCAAAGGAGTTGGGCTCCCTCAGATCAATGGATTTGAGCCCCTGAAGCCACCTGGAGGGACCTTCACCCAACCCCCTTGCAGGGACTCTGCCGTGGGGTCCTGCAACAGGGACTGAAGCCCCCCCCCCC
>BLBF01000336.1:13311-63334 GCA_015471245.1 Laticauda colubrina
ATATATATATATATATATATATATATATATATATATATATATATATACACCTTTGAAACTCCTACTCGCCAGCCTTTTTGGTTAAATTTAACTCTAGTATTCTTGCTTTTTATTTTAAAGGGAAAGCCTCAGAGTTCTTTCTTTTTTCTTCTCTTTCTTTTTTTTTTCTCTTGCTTCTTTGCTTCTTCCATTTATTTTAATTGGATTAGGGTCTAGAAGAACCTGAAGACCTTTCTTTTTCCTTTTTCCTTTTTTCTTTTTTGGTTTTGGGCTTTTTACTATTGGATTTCTTTTTTTTTGATTTTTTTGGACTATATTTGGTTACTATACCAGCTGGATTTAAAGTCAAAGAGAGCTTGAAGACTTGGAAATATTAAAATGAGCAGGAAGCCAAAACCATTTGGCGTTTTTGCTTCTACCTCTGCTTCCCCACCACTTGAAGGACAACTTTCAATTCAGACAATGTTGAAGCAAGATAAGGAACAAGAAAAAGTAAATTTACAGATGATTATGCAAGGAATTCAAGATATTAAGATAAAAATAGATACCATGGACAAAAAAATAGAGAAAGCTGATGAAAATTTTAAACAAATGATGGGAAAGTATGAGGAGAGATTCCAAAAACTTGAGGAAGAAGGAAAACAAAGAGAGGAGAAGATTGGAAATATTGACACTAGATTAACAGTGATAGAACAAGAAAAAAATGGGATGTTGAGGTGGGAGATGGAAAGATCAGAATTTTATCTTAGATTTCAAAATATAGAAGAGGAAAAAGGAGAAAACTTGGCTGTGATAATGATAGAAATATTGGCAGATCTTCTGGAAATTACTGAGGAAAAAATGATGGACGGAGTAGATGAGATATACCGAGTTTATACAAGATATGCGATGAGAAATAAACTACCAAAGGAAGTACATATTAGATTTACTAAAAAATCCATCAGAACACAAATATTACAAGTGGCAAGAGAAAAAGCATTGAAATATAAAAACAAAGAGATTGTAGTTTTAAAACAAATACCTAGAAGAGTGAGAGAGATGAGAAGAGAATATCGATTTTTGACCAAAATGCTACTGGAAAATGAAGTGAACTACAGATGGCTGATACCAGAAGGACTAATTTTTACGTGGCAAGAGCAGAGACATAGAATTGACTCGATTGAAAAAGCAGAACTTTTTTATGCAGAATTTTTTGGAAGAAAAAAAGAGGAGGCAGAGAAAGAGATCTCATTAATTGAGCTTCTGGAGGAACAACTGGAGATTGAAAAAGAGAAAGGAGTTGTAGGTGGACAGGTAGACAGTAAAGAACAACGTGAAGTGAGAGCTACGAGAGCTGTTAGACCTAAATATAAAGCATAATCATGGAAGAAAAAAAACTGATTACAATGAATATAAATGGACTTAACTCAGCTGTTAAAAGAAGGAAAACTTTTCACAAATTAGAGAAATTAAAATTTGATATAATTTGCTTACAAGAAGTTCATATTAAAAAGCAACATGAGCATTTGTTAGTACAGCCAAAATTAGGGAAAATATTTACTTCTTTGATTCAATGTAAGAAAAGAGGAGTGGTTCTCTACATTAAAGAAGATATTCCAGCAAAACTGATCTACACGGATGAAGATGGAAGAGTATTAATGGTGGAAATAATGGATAATAATAAAAAAATACTCTTGATTGCAATTTATGCTCCGAATGATAAACAAGAAGAGTTTTATAAAAAACTACATATGGAAATAATTAGACTGGACTATGTTAACATAATCATGATGGGAGACTTTAATGGAATTGTGGACAATAAATTGGACTATATAACAACAACAACAAAACAAAATAGAAAGATTCTCCCTAAATCTTTTTTTAAAATGACAGATGAATTAACCTTAAAAGATATTTGGAGAGAAAGAAATGTTAAAACTAAACAATATACTTTTTATTCTAATAGACATTTATTATGGTCCAGGTTAGATATGATTTGGATCTCAACAGAATTAATATCTACTATTCAAGAAACAAATATTGAAATAAGTACTTGGGCAGATCATAGTCCAATGACAATTAAATGGAAGGGACAAAAAAAAAGATCGAGATGGACATTAAACAATACCATTTTAAAAGAGAAAGATTTTATACAATGGATGGAGAAGGAATTGGTCTTTTTTTTTAAAGAAAATAAAAAAGAAGATACCTCAATACAGAATGTTTGGGATACAATGAAGGCATATGTAAGAGGTTTGATAATAGACTATACAAGAAAAAAGAATATTAGGAAAAGACAAACCTTTAAGGCCTTGGAAGATGAATATATAAGACTTGAAAAAGAATTACAGAAAATACCACAGAAAAAAGATATTAAATTGAAACTGGATGTAATTAAGCATAAAATGGAATTAATAGAGAAAGAAGAACTGGCACAGAAAATTAGAAATTCTAAACAGAATTATTTTGAAGATGCAAATAAACCAGGTAGATGGCTAGCATATAAACTGAGAAAGGAGAAGGAATCAAGAAAAATATTGAAACTAATAGATGATCAAGGTCAAGTTTGTTGTGGTAATAAGGAGAAAAAGGAAATTATTCGAGATTATTATGGACAACTATATAAACAAGAGAATATTGATGAGAAAAAAATTAAACAGTATTTACAGAATGTTAACTTACCGAAGATACCTAAAGAGACTGAAGAAATGTTAGAAAGCAATATAACAATGATGGAACTAAATGAAGCATTTAAAAGACAAAATAATGGGAAAGCACCAGGTCCAGATGGGCTTCCGGCAGAATTCTATAAAAAATTTCAAGAATCATTGAACACTCCATTGTTAGAAATTATGAATGAAGTTATGTTAAAAAAGATGACACCCAAAACATGGTCAGAGGCTTATATTACACTTATTTTAAAGGAAGAGGCTGACCCGTTGCAAATTAAGAACTATAGACCTATTTCCTTATTGAATGCAGATTATAAAATCTTTGCTTCAATCTTAGCAGAAAGACTGAAAAAATATTTAAATAATTTTATCCATCCAGATCAAAATGGATTTCTACCAAAGAGATAAATTAGAGACAACATGAGAGTAATTTTGGATACCTTGGAATATTATGAGGCTCATCCTGAAAAACAAATGGCTTTGATATTCCTAGATGCTCAAAAAGCATTTGACAACGTGAACTGGAGATTTATGTTATTATTATTGGAACAGATGGGCTTTGCCAGAAAATTTATTCAAGCAATAGAAGCCATATATAATAAACAGACAGCAAAGGTAATGATGGAGGGAGAATTTACAGATCTTATTAATATAAGAAGAGGTACAAGACAAGGATGTCCCCTATCTCCTTTGTTATTCGTATTAACTTTGGAAGTGTTGAATAGAAATATTAGAGATGACAAAAATATAAAAGGAATGAAAGTTAAAAAGGAAGAATTTAAACTACAAGCTTTTGCTGACGATTTAGCTTTTATTCTGGAAGACCCGTTAGAAACCGCTCCAAAGTTATTGGAAAAGGTAGAGACATATGGTGAGATGGCTGGCTTGAAAATAAATAAAGATAAAACAAAGATTTTGACAAAAAACATGTTATTGAGACAAAGAGAAGAACTGACAGATCTTTTGAAAATTCAAATTACAAACAAGGTTAAGTATCTGGGGATATATTTGACAGCAAGATGTAGCACATTAAAAGAGAATAATTATATTAAACTTAAACAACAGATAATTACAGATTTGAAGAAATGGGAAAATTTACAATTGTCATTAATAGGGAGAATTTCAACAATTAAGATGAATATTTTACCTAGAATTTTATTTCTCTTTCAAACAATACCAATTAGACTTGGAAAAGACTATTTTGAAGATTTAAATAAAACTATGTTGAAGTTTATATGGCAAGGTAAAAAAGCGAGAATAAAGTTAAAACTTTTGCAAGATGCTAGAAATAGAGGAGGTTTTGGCCTGCCTAATTGGGAATTGTATTATCAAGCTGCAAGTTTGATGTGGGTCAAAGAATGGATAACATTAAGAAAACATAGATTGTTGACATTAGAAGGACATGATTTACTGTTGGGCTGGCATGCTTTTTTATGGTACAAGGGAACTAAAACACAGGGGTATTTCAGAAGACATTATATACGGGAGTCTTTGTGGTTAAATTGGGAGAAGATAAAAAAACAATGTTACTTGAAAATTCCAGTTTGGTTATCGACTATTGAAGCATTTTCCTATCCTATGATCTATAAAAAGGAACAAACAGTTAGATATGGGGAACTGTTGGATGAAAAGGGTGGACTTAAAATGATCCAAAATTTAGAGGAACAAGGTATAAGGATGAATTGGTTTTCATATGCGCAAATACACTCAAGATATCTTGAAGATTTTAAAACGGAAGGATTCTATGATAAACAGACTGATTTAGATAAGATATTGATGGGTACTGATGAGAAAGTGATTAAAAAGTTATATGGTTATTTATTGGGAATTAAGCTAGAGGAAGAACAAGTTAAAGAAACTATGATTGCATGGGGGAAGAATTTTGGATATGGAATTGATTTAGAGCAATGGCAAAAATTGTGGTCTCAAAATTATAAAATGACAATGTCAATAGCATATAAAGAAAACTTGTATAAGATGTTTTACAGGTGGCACCTTCCCCCGACAAGAATAGCAAGAATGTTCAAGAATAAATCTGAAAAATGTTGGAAATGTCATCAGATACCTGGCTCATACTATCATATGTGGTGGACTTGTGAGAATGCTAGAAAATATTGGACTAAAATTCACATGTGGTTGGAAAAAATGACAAAGAAACACATAGAATTGAAACCAGAGATCTTTTTACTGGGAATTTTACCTGATATATATAATAAAGACTTGAAATATTTGATTGTAAATGTATTAACAGCGGCTAGGATTGTATTTGCTAAAAACTGGAAGAATGAGAAAATGCCATTGCAGGAAGAAATTATTGAGAAAATATTGGAATGTGCTGAGATGAGTAGATTGACATTTGAAATTAGAGAACAAGAAGATAAACAATTTTATGCAATTTGGGGTTTTTTTTATCAATGGTTAGATGATAAAATACAATAATAGAGCATTAATATTATATATATGAAGAGTTTTTAGGATTGATTTGTTATGATTATATGATAAATTATAGAATAAACTGTTTGAAGTATTGTTATCTCGCAAAGCATGAATGATTAAAGGTATAGTCAGAAAAAGATTTTTTTTATTTTTATTTTTTTTTAGTAATATTAGAATATGGATTGACAATATGAGTGGTTATGCAATATAATTGTAATTGACACTATAAAATGAATGCACAAAACTGATGAACCAACCGATACACCGGAAGTATATATGAGAGTAGATGTTTTTAATGTTTTGTATGTTTGTCTGTTTGTAGAAAATTAATAAAAACTTTAAAAAAAATAAATTAATTAATTAAAAAAAAAAGTAAAAAAAAAAAACGATTATCTTTGCTTCACACACTTACTTCATTTATTTTACTAAATAAAGTCTTGGTGGTAACTTTTAGAAATGGTTTAAGCCTTTCCATGCTTGTGGGTTGGGTAAGGATAGCAGTGGGATGGGCAGGGATACCTGTTTGATGGGTAATAGCTGTGGGATGGGTTAAGATATCAGTGGCATGTGCAGGATACCTGTGCAATGGATAATAGCTGTGGAATAGATAAACCTCCAGTGCAAGCATAGTGGGACTGTATGGTCCACCCTCCCAAGTGCCACACCTTTGGCCCTTTATTATCAATAACAATGTAATCATTCATCAACACATTTCAACATAAACACAACTCTTTATTAAATGCCCTGTTCATTGTAGGGCCACTCAACATACATGGCACAATCTCATCAGTGTGATGAGACAGGCTGAAGGAAGCATCCATTAAGCATCTATCATCCTGTCTTGCCACTCCACTGCTCCAGCTGGGGAGTTGCACCAGTGTTTCAGGAGGTTGCACTGCTTCTTTCCTTCACGTGAAGCTCTGTTGGGGCCTTGCACATCCTGAGTGTCTATCAGGTTTCAACCTTGCCTCCATTCCCCAGGATCCATGTCCCCATTGCCTTGCTGGAGGTCCACGAGCCAGTTCTGCAAGACTGGGCAGCGGGTGCGTATGAGATTGTGCAGGATGCAGCAAGCTTCCATGATCCTCCTCACGGTTTCTGGGCAATGCTGCATGGTGGTGAGAAGTACCTGGAACCTGTTGGCCAGGATGCCAAAGGCGTTCTCCACCACCCGTCTTGCCCTGGACAGCCTGTAGTTGAAGATCCTCTCTTCACGGGTGAGGCATCTGGAAGTGTAGGGCTTCATGAGGTAGGTTCTGAGGGAGAAGGCGTCATCCCACATGATGAAGTAGGGCACATCTTGTGTGTCGTTGGGCAGGGGGTCTGGATCTGGGAAGCCCATGATGAGGTTGCGTTCCAGCCCCTCCTTGAGGTGACAGGCGTTGTATACCTGGGCATCTGAACATGAGCCGTTGCATGAAGCATCAATGTACATGAACTTGTAGTCAGCATCGACCATGGCAGAGGATGATTCTGGAGAAGCTCTTGTAGTTGTGATAAGTGAACCCTGAGTTGACTGGAGCTTTGCAGGCCAAGTGCTTCCCATCTATGGCTCCAACGATGTGGGGGAAGTTCCATTTCTGATACCACTGCTCTGCAACTTTCTTCCAGCCTTCTTCAGTGGAGGGGAATTGGAGGAGCTCCTCCAGGTATTCTTTGATGATGGCCTGCATCACTTCTCTGACCACAATGGGGATTGTGTTGTGTGGCACACTCCAGCTGTACTGCATGCTCCTGTATGTGGTCCCGGAGGCCAGGTGGCACAGAGTCAATGCCACCTTGAGTCCAGGGTCCAGGCTGGGCCAGAAGTTGATGCTCTGCTTGGTCAACCTGGGTCTCAGTCACTCCACAACTTTGTCAAACATGGCTGGCGGCATCCTCATGAAGTTCTGGAATGTTCCTCAGCCCCACCATCAGCTTGTTATACAGTCCGTACTCTGCTCTTCTCGCGATCCATCTTCAGACCCAGACATTTCTTGGCTGCCTCCTTTTCTTCGCATAGAACAGGTGAAAGAGCCTGTAGAGGGGTTCACACTGTTGTAGAATGATGGCGGCTACCAAAAGAAGTGTGTGATGATCCATGGTGGAGATGACTGGATGCTGTGGAAGAGCAAGAGCAAGAGCAAGATGAAGGCTGAGGAGGTCTGCACCGCAGGGCTGCTGGACTGAAAGTGAGATCCAGTTGATTTTCCCCCTTTTTATAGGAAATATAGGTTTTCCGCTAGGTGTCCTTTTGCATTATCTAGACATCCTGCAGACATCCTAAATATCCGAGATACGTCCCCTATACAAACGTTTTTTCCATTTTAATGCTTTGTATATGAGCTGCATCCGCTTTCATTCTTTCTACGTCCATGCTACTTACGCTGCGTGTCCGTTCCGCGTCCGTTTTGCTTCCTTCCTGTGTGAGTGCAGATGTGAGTTGCGCGGATGTGCAGCGGATGCCTAGCGGATAGACCAGACGCGTAACGGATGACGATGGACATCTAATGGATGTTCCCTGTATGCGTAGTGGATGTCTAACAGACGTTGGATACATTTTCCACTCAAAAAGTTTTGTGCAGCTCAAAACTTTCTGAGCGGATGAAATGTCAGTAGACAGATGCTGGACGGATCGAGAGTATGAAAAACGGACGCAGTGAGTACAAAACGGATGCATCGCGTTAACCAACGGATGGCAAGTGTTTCTCTCCGTTTTACATCCTCTTTCCATCCATTGGTGCTGTGTGACAGGGGCTTTACTTGTTGCTCAACAGACAATTGCAACCCACATCCGTAACAGAAACATCGTTGAGTGTTGCTCTCATCTATCATGGACCATCCTTGAAAATTTATTCTTGTGGCCTTTACCACAGATGGTCCATCATCCCCCTCTCCCCTGCTGTCGTTGACATCTCAACATCTTTCCCTTTTCCCTCTTTCTGTAAATTTCCTTCTGCTAGTTCTGTAGTTTGAGAATCAAATAAAACTCAGCATTCAATTCAAGTGTTTTGATTTTTTCATTCCCCTCCTGAAACCATCCCTTTCACGAAACCCACAGGTAGAGAGTTTTTCTCCAGGTTTCAGCAGGAAGTGATGCTGGGATGAGCAGGATTAGGTCCAATCCCTGTTGAATCTTGGCTTGGATTGCCTAACAGGTAATAATCTTACATTCAGACAGGGTAAAGAAAGAGGAGAAACCCACAATTGAGTCTTTCCTCAGTAAAACCTTCAACTTCAAAGACTTCCTTTCTTCTCTCTGGGGAAAGCTGAGGGGAAGAGGAAGATGCTTTGAAACAGAGGACGGGGATTTGGGGTGAAGGATGGCAGGCCTCTTCTCCATTTTGCCTACCTGAAAGATCTTGATTCAGCAGTTGACTCTGCAGGCTCTTCTCAAGATTTCTCAATCCTGAGTTCAGGTTTTGGCAGTTATACCTGAACATCGGGGCTTCACTGGCCTGATCTTTCCTCACTCCATTGGGTAGACTGGGTTGAAGCTTTGCTGATTTTCCTCTTTGCAGCAGGTTGGCTGGCCTCCAGGTTGCCTGACTTGCTTTGCCACAGTGGCTGCATCCCAAACAGCACTAGGAATCTGCATGGCCACACTGGCTGGGAGAACGCTCTCCCCATGGGTGGGAAGCCACATGGCTGTGCTGACAAGGAGAACAAATTCCCCAAGGATTTCTTTGCCTACCTGATTTCCAGCTCCTTCGTATTTCTCACCACCATGTGTAGAGAAACGAAAGTGTGGGGGGAGGGGCTAAAAAAATGCACTCAATCAATTCCAACTTCTTGCAAAAGAAAAAAATCTCACAAGGTTTAATTGAATTCAAAGATTTTTCTCTATTACACAGGGTAATACAGTGGTTCCCAAACTTTTTCAGTCCACCACCCCCTTGATGCTACAAACTCATCCTCGGTGGCCCACTCCCAGAGGTGGGATTCAAATTTTTGTGGGTGTGGTCTAATTTGGGGATGTGGCTTTCTAGTCCCATGACTGGTTGATGTGGCTTTCTGTCTGGGCATGGCTTGCTGATCATATGATTTATGCCATCAGAAAAAGACTGAATTCACCAATTATCACATTAAACAAAAGGAAAACCTTCCACGCACCAATTCCACCTATGCTTTTTACAATTTTGTAAACAACAAACTAAAAGACTCAAGGTCCATCCCACCCCTGATAGGACCTAATGGTAAAGATTGCAACAATGACCCTATTAAAGGCAACCTCTTTGACATGTTCTTTGGCTCAGCATTTGTAAACAACAATGGATCATGCCCAGTATTTCCTAACCAAACCACAGAAAACTACAATGATTTAATACATATCAATTTTACAGAAGACAATGTTGAAAAAGCACTACGCAATCTAAAACCATCTCTGTTGGACCGGATGGAATATGTGCCTATTTCTTTAAAAAGCTATCAACTGCCATAGCCAAACCTATAAGCATAATCTTTGAAAATTCTTTCAGGACCAGTTCCTTGCCTAACCAAAAGTCAAAAGCCACGGTCATCCCCACCTTCAAAAAGGGAGACCCCAGCCGAGTTGAAAATTACAGACCAATCTCCTTATGCTGCATCCCCTGTAAAGTAATGGAATCAATTATTAACCAATCCATTATCTTCCACTTAGTGTCAGCCTTCAAGATCTTCTACTGTTGCTTTGCATCTTTCGGCTATCATAAGAAACGGGGGGAGGGGAGGTAGGGATAAGTCTAGGAAGTGAGCTGGAGGTGTTACATTCTTCTGTTGTGTAAATGAGGGGGGGAGCATACAATAGAGTTAGGTTTCTATTTCTCGCTTAGCTTTCTTTTCTCTGCGCAACTGCAACCCGTTATCAAAGTATGCCAAGGTCAATGGACAGAGGCCTCATCATCACCCGAAGATGCCCACATGATCATATTCACAACTTCTAATTGGAAGGGTCATTTGAACTATTGGGGGTGGGAACACTTCCATCACTTTGTATATGTGAATTGCGCGCTTAATTTCTCAGATTCAGAATTCTTTGGTTGCTACCACTTCACTTTCAGTAAAAGATGTCTTTTCTCTAAACTAAAGAGTCGAAGTATTTCTTTCCTGGACTTTGAATGGAGCTCCGCCTGACACTTAGAGACAAACAACCTACTCTCCAATGAAGAATTTGGTTTCAGAAAAAAACTATCCGGTAATCTGCAACTCTTACACTGCAAAAACATATGGATTACACAACTTGATCAGGGCAGAACAATAGATGCAACCTACATAGACTTCTGTAAAGCCTTTGATTCAGTGGTACACGACAAACTACTCCTAAAACTAAAATCTTATGGTATCTCTGTACTACTGCATTCCTCTCAAGCAGACAACAAATGGTCAAAATTGGGAGCGTCCTATCAAATTCTGTACCTGTCAGTAGTGGTATCCCCCAAGGCAGTGGTCAATGACCAACTCTCTTCATACTCCACATAAATGACCTCTGTGATCATATTAAGAGGAACTGCATTCTTTTTGCTGATGATATAAAGCTATTCAACACCACAGACAATACTGCTACCCTTCAAAAAGATCTTTACTATGTATCAGAATGGTCAAACAAATGGCAACTTCAAATCTCAACAAATAAATGCTCTGTCTTACATATTGGGAAAAAAATCAGAAAATAAAAAACAAGCTGAATAGTCAAGACCTTGTGGATGATCCAAGCTCTGAAAAGGACCTTGGAATACTCATCTCTAATGATCTAAGTGCGACAGCCCACTGTAACTACATAACCAAAAAGGCACTAAGAGTTGTTAACCTAATCCTATGTAGCTTTTTCTCTGAAAATATCACATTACTAACTAGAGCATACAAAACATTTGCTAGACCAATACTCGAATACAGCTCATCAGTCTGGAACCCACATTACGTATCTGATATTAGCACAATTGAGAAAGTCCAGAAATATTTCACAAGAAGAGTTTTCCATTCCTCTATTTGTTGTAGAATACCTTATGCCACCAGACTTGAAATTCTAGATCTAGAAAACACCGTCTTCAGTCTGATCTAAGTATGGAATATAAAATCATACATTGCAATGACTTACCTGTCAATGAATACTTCAGCTTCAATCATAACAACACAAGAGCACACAATACAATTGTTTGTACACAATACAAACTCAAAGTTAACCGCACCAAACTTGATTGGAGGAAATATGACTTCAACATCACAGTGGTCAATGTCTGGAATACTCTACTTGACTCTGTGGTTTCTTCCCCCAACCCCAAAACTTTAACCTTAAACGATCTACTATTGACCTCAGCCCTTTCCTAAGAGGTCTGTAAGGGGCGTGCACAAGCGCACCAACTTGTCTGCCGTCCCTGCCCTATTGTATCTTTTATTTATCTTATATGTACCCATTTCATGTACTCATAACTATGTATATACTTATACCTATTATCTTGTAAGCGATTGACAAATCAAATAAATAAATTAAATTTGTTCTGCTAACCAGCACAGCCATGTGGCTTCCCAGCCAGAGGAAGAGAGTTCCCCCAGCCAGCACAACCATGCAGATTCTGCAGATTGCTGCAGTGAAGCAAAGCAAGCAAGCTGGAGACCTGGAAGACAGGGACGGGGACGGCATCTTGCTTCGCCATGAGTTCCACGGCCCATATAGAGCTGCGGTGGTGAAGCAAGCCAAACAAGCTGGAGGCCAGAGACAGAGGGGTTAGTGAGATTTCCAGACTTACTTTCCTTGGCAGGCAGATTACGGGCTCTCAGTTGGGTCATAGGCACCATGTTAGAAAGCAGGCAAGCCGCAGAGCAGAGACTGTTTAGTCGATGTGAGGAATCACACAGTGTGCTATGCCAGAGAGGTTACATTGTGGGACAGGGAGAGTGGACAGCATGGGAGGGTCAAGTGGTGACTGGGTAGGCGGGGGTGCGGCCAGCAAGAGGTAGTCACTGCCGGTTCTCTGAACTAATTAAAATGTCTGTAACTGTTTCACCAAACCAGTCTAAACTGGCCAAATACCACCTCTAGATGTACATAAAGGAATAGAATGGGAACTAAAGGCTAGGTCTCACTGGCCGATGGATGCAAAACGTATGCAAAAAGGACACAGTGGATGAGCAAAATTTTGGGGGTGGCTCCATCCATTGTTATCCACTCCAAAATGTGGCCCAAATTTGCATAAACAGAATGGAAAGGAACGGATGTGGGTAGTATGTAGCGGGGATGTTAAAGGGAAGTTCATGGGAAGTCTAGCAGATGACAGCGGATGGAAGCAGATGACACCTCCAAAGGGCTTCCGGGGGAGAATTGCGAAGCGGACGCATAGCAAAAGGGGCGGATGCGTAGCAGATAATGCGTATGCATCACGGACGCCTATAGGAAACAAAGGGAATGCCACGCGGATGTATATCGTATGCAAAGCGTTCACTGCGCATGCGGGGAGGATGAATTGCATAAGCTCCGCGGATATAAAAGGATGCAGCTCGCACGCAGTCAGCATTCAGAGGAAAGATGTGCTGCCACAGACATCTTCAAATAACACCATGGTTCGTCAGTCAGGGAAGAAAAGAAAGCCTGTGCCTACTCCTACCAGCCCTGGCAAGAAGGACAGAACCACCATCCCACCCCCTGGCACTGACTCTGAAGCTGCTGCAGCTCCTGCTGCTGGTGCTGCTGGTGGTGCTGCTGGTGGTGCTGCTGGTATTTCTCCTGCTGCTGGTGCTGCTGGTGCTGCTGCTACTGCTGATGCGGCTGTGGTGGACCAGCCCCAAGGCCCTCAAAGCCCTGCTGCTGAAGGCCCTGCTGCTGAAGGCCCTGCCAGAGGGAGGAAGAGGCAAGGGAAGGAGAAGGGAGAGAGGAAACAGTACACCGTTTCCGAGGACCATGAGGAGGAGGTGCTGGAATGGCTGAGGGAGAACGAGTACCTGTGGAGAAAGGGCCACAGATTCTATCGTGACACCAAGAAGAAGCAGGCAGCTTGGAGAGACAAGGCAGAGAGCCTGGGGTACACTGCAGAAGTACTCCTTGGATGGTGGAAGCACATGCACACCTGGTATGGCAAACTACACCTGAAGAAATCTGGGCAGGCCACTGTCAATCTCACTGACCGGGAGATGTACGTCATGGCCAAGTGCAGCTTCCTGGAGGGTGAGTTCCGCCACTGAGGAGCAGCCCCTCTGACACCCCTCTCCCTCAGACTGCCCACAGACAGACAGTCCTCTTCCAACCAGGAGACAGCTGCCCTGTCCAGGCAGGTGTCTTCAGAGGGCCCCACGGCAGAGACACCCCCCCCAGCTGCACTCCCCATCCGGAGGACTTGGAAGATTCCCTGTCACAAATGGAGCAAGAAGAAGCAGCAGCCAGAGGCATCCCAGGTACTTGATGAAGGGCCTCTCAACCTCACGGGACTGAGTCAGCTCTCTGAGACCTTCCTGAACACACCATCCCCTGTTGTACCCTCAGAGCCAAGCACTCCAGTGGTGCCTCAGACCAGCACTCCAGCCACAGCCACCTCCACAGTCCCTGGCTACTTTACAGCTGAGACCATGGACATGACTCAGAGTGACTGAGAATAGTGCCAGAGACTGAGTTGTTACCTGTTCATTTTATCTTTGCTTAAGACACTTTACTTGATTCATTTTGATTTTTTAATAAAGTCATACAGTTTACTTGAGACAGTTATTAATAAAGGTTATCTTTTTTTTACTTAATATAAGTGTTGGTGTAAACTTTGAAAAAATGGTTACTCCTTTGCATGCTTGTGGGATAGGTAAGGATAGTTGTGGGATAGGTAAGGATAGTTGTGGAATAGGTAAGGATAGTTGTGGGATAGATAAGGATAGTTGTGGGATAGATGAACCTTCAGTGCAAGCAGAGTGGGACTGTATGGTCCACCCTCCCAGCTGCCACACATATGGCCATTTTTTATCAATAACAATTTATTCATTGATCAACACATTTCAAAATAAACAAAGCTCTTTATTAATGCCCTATTCATTGTAGGGCCACTCAACATACATGGCACAATCTCATCAGTGTTATGCCAAGGCTCAAGGAAGCATCCATTAAGCATCTACCATCCTGTCTTGCCACTCCACTGCTCCAGCTGGGGAGTTGCACCAGTGTCCCAGGAGGTTGCACTGCTTCTTCCCTTCACATGAAGCTCTGTTGGGGCCATGTACATCCACAGTGTCTATCAGGTTTCGTCCTTGCCTCCATTCACCAGGCTCCATGTCCCCATTCCCTTGTTGACAGTCCACAAGCCTGTTCTGCAAGACTGGGTAGCGGGTGCGCATGAGATTGTGCAGGATGCAGCAAGCTTCCATGATGCTCCTCACAATCTCTGGGTGATGCTGCATGGTGGTGAGAAGTATCTGGAACCTGTTGGCCAGGATGCCAAAGGCGTTGTCCACCACCCGTCTTGCCCTGGACAGCCTGTAGTTGAAGATCCTCTCTTCATGGGTGAGGTATCTTGAAGTGTAGGGCTTCATGAGGTAGGTTCTGAGGGAGAAGGCATCATCACCCATGATGAAGTAGGGCACATCTTGTGTGTCATTGGGTAGGGGGTCTGGATCTGGAAAACCCATGATGAGGTTTCGTTCCAGCCCATCCTTGAGGTCACTGGCATTGTATACCTGGCTATCTGAAGCTGACCCATTGCCTGAAGCATCAATGTACATGAACTTGTAGTCAGCATCAACCATGGCAAAGAGGATGATACTGAAGAAGCCCTTGTAGTCGTTATAAGTGTACCCTGAGTTGACTGGAGCTTTGCAGGCCACGTGCTTCCCATCTATGGCTCCAACGGTGTGGGGAAAGTTCCACTTCTGATACCACTGTTCTGCAACTTTCCTCCAGCCTTCTTCAGTGGTGGGACAATGGAGGAGCTCCTCCACGTATTCTTCGATGATGGCCTGCACCACTTCTCTGACCACTTTGCTGATGCTGTTGTGTGGCACCCTCCAGGCATACTGCATGTTTCTGTATGTGGTTCCAGAGGCCAGGTGCCGCAGAGTCAGTGCCACCTTCAGTCCAGGATTCAGGTTGGGACAGAAGTTCGTGCTCGGCTTGGTCAACCTGGGTCTCAGACGCTCTACAATTTCATCAAACATGGCTGGTGGCATCCTCATGAAGTGCTGGAATGCACGAGTGTCTTCACTCCTCAGCTCCACTATCAGCTTGTCATACAGTCCAAACTCCATTCTTCTCCCGATCCATCCTCGGACCCACACAGCTCTTGAACGACTCCTTCTTCTCCTTGTGTATAAAAGGTGAAACAGTCTGAACAGGGCTTGGTTCTGGTGTTGAATGATTGCAGCTACCATAAGGACTGTGTTATGATCCATGGTGGAGAACAATGTATGATGTGAAAGAGCAAGACCAAGGGTGAAGAGTTCTGTATACCACAGCTGCTGGACTCATACTGAGATCCAGGTGATTTTCTCCCCCTTTTTATAGAAAATATCGGTTGTCCGCTAGGTGTCCTTCCACATACTCTAGACATTCTCCAGACATCCTAAATATCCAAGATACATCCCATATACAAACGTTTTGTCCGTTTTAATGCTTTATATACGAGATGCATCCGCTTACATCCTTTTTATTTCTGTGCTGCTAATGCTATGTGGACGTTCTGTGTACCTTTCATTTCCTCTCTCTTTCCATTTTCAGCTGCAGCAGATGTGAGTTGCGAGGATGCCCAGAGGATGCCAAGAGGATACAGCGGATGTTTAACGGATGATAACGGACATAGAATGTTTGTTGCCCGTATATGTCACGGATGTACATCATACGCAGCGGAAAGTTCATCCGTTCAAAAAGTTTTGTGCAGCTCAAAATTTCTTGTGCGGTTGAAATCACAGTGGACAGATGCTCAAAGGATAGAGCGTATGAAACACGTACGCAGTGAGTACACAATGGATGCATCGCATTTTCCAACGGATGGCAAGTTTTTTTGTCAGTTTTACATCCTCTTTGCATCCGTTGGTGCAGTGGAACAGGGACTTAAAGGATTTCCAATCTCCAAAAGTCAAGATCAGAGTGGATGGACAGGGTTGGTCAGACAGAGCAGTAGGGTTTCTGTAACAAAACTACCAGCAGGAACAGCACAGGACCTTTAGTCATAGGTCAACAATTCTTACAAAGAAAAGGGCCACATCAGGGCAGTGATTGACATCGGGGGTCTGGGGGAAGCGTGACTGACTGGGTAGATGTGGTCAACTGAGTGGGTGTGGCCATCTTGATGCCACTCTCCAAACTGCTGGCATGTTTCCTCTTCACATTGGGTAGACTTGGGCGAAGTTACACTGGCCTGCTCTTTCTTCACACTTTTACTCAAGACATTAAAACAAATTTCTGAAGCATTTGGAGATCTAGAACAGAATGGTGTTGTCACCCATAGAAACACTTAATCATGAAAGGTTTTCATAAAGATCTTTATGGATCAATCCTAGCTTTTATTTCGCACAAGTCATGGTCATACAATCCCTTGACTCAGGTCAAGGTCAACACAAGGTCAAGGGTGTCCTGAGGTATTCTCATCAAAGAGACATAAACTGAGCATTAGAAAGTTAACTAGAAAAGTAGTTTTGTCATACCATGAAGGGGAAGTCAGAGGGTCAGTCAGAAGTCCCAGATAATCTTTTATCAAGAAATAAACAACTTATTTTACAGAACCAGAGAAAAAGGAGATTCCTCCGGGCCTGGAGGGAAAGCAGACCCAATGACAATGACAGTCACAATATATTCCAGGGTGGGATTACTCAGAAGAAGACTCAGGAAGGTTTTCCACTTAACTAGGGAAGTGGTTTTGTCATATCCCAAAGGGGAAATGAAATGGTTAGTTAGGGGTCCCAGATAATCCTTCATCGAAGGATAAACGACTTCTTAGGGCTGTGAGGAAAGCCAGAGAACCAGGGAAGAAGGAGGATCTGCTAGGCCCAGAGGCAAACTAGCCCTAAAGAAAGAGCCAGAATCTGTTCCAAGGTGGGATTACTCAGAAGAAATCTCAGGAAGATTCTCAGAACTGAACTCAGTCACCATCAAACAAACCTGTTCCTCCGAATTTCCTCCAGTGATTCTAGGAATCTTTTAGCTGAGATTTTGCCAGTAAGAGCAATTTGGCGTAAGGGAGAAAGATCCTAACTGAGAGAGCCAAAGAAGCTTAAAATGTTGGAAGAGGGTTGTGAGATCCTTTCTTGAACCCCAGCGAGGGTAGGAATTCACCACAAATGGTCAATGTGGACTTCACTCCATTCCTAAGAGATCAGTAAGGGGGCATGCATAAGTGCACCAGCGTGCCTACCATCCCTGTCCTACTGGTCCCACTTATCCATGTATTTGTACTCATTTATTATGTATACACTAATACCTGTTTATACTTATATGTTTATATGTTATGTTCATGCTTATACTTGTTTTCTCACACATGCTTGACAAACAAAATAAATTAAATTAAATAAATAAAATGTGAGCATAATGTAAAGCCCATGTCACACTGAACCAATGGATGCAAAGAGGATGTAAAACGGACAAAAAAGCTTGCCATCCGTTGGAAAACGCGATGTACTCACTGCCTCCGTTTTGCTTCCTCTCTATCCGTCCAGCATCTGTCTATTGACATTTCATCCGCTCAGAAAGTTTTGGGCTGCCCAAAACTTTTGCACAGAAAATGTATCCAGTTTGTCCGTTCTGCATCCGCTACGCATCCGTTACGCATCCGCTATATCCACTAGGCATCCGCTGCGCATCTGCGCAACTCGCATCCGCGCAGCTCGCATCCGCTCGGACGCAGGGAGGAAGCGGGACGGACACAGAACGGATGCAGAACGGATGCCTAGCGGATGCAGCACAGAAACAAAGCGTTTAAAACAGAAAAAACGTTTGCAGAGGGGACCTATCTCGGATATTAAGGATGTCTAGAGGATGCCTAGCGGAAAACCTATATTTCCTATAAAAAGGGGGAGCAACTCATCTGCATCTCACTTTCAGAACAGCAGCCCAGTGGTGCAGACCTCTGCAGCCTTCATCTGACTCTTCCTCTTCCACAGCATCCAGTCATGTCCACCATGGAGTGCAACAAAGTCCTTTCGGCAGCCACCATCGTTCTGCAACAGTGCGAAGCCATCTGCAGGCTCTGTGAACTCTACTGTGAGAAGAAAAAGAGGCAGCCAAAAAGAGTCTGGGTCCAAAGATGGTTCACTAGAAGAGCAGAGGATGGACTGTACAGCAAGCTGATGGTGGAGCTCAGGAACGAAGACAGTCGGGCATTTCAGAACTTCATGAGGATGCCTCCAGCCATGTTTGACGAAGTTGTGCAGCAGCTGACACCCAGGTTGACCAAGCAGAGCACCAGCTTCCGGCCCAGCCTGGAACCTGGCCTCAAGGTGGCACTCACTCTGCGCCACCTGGCCTCTGGGACCACCTACAGGAGCATGCAGTACGGCTGGAGGGTGCCACACAACACCATCAGCATTGTGGTCAGAGAAGTGGTGCAGGCCATCATCGAAGAATACAAGGAGGATCTCCTCCAGTACCCCTCCACTGAAGAAGGATGGAAGAAAGTTGCAGAGCAGTGGTATCAGAAGTGGAACTTCCCCCACACCGTTGGCGCCATAGATGGGAAGCACGTGGCCTGCAAATCTCCACCCAACTCAGGGTCCACATTTCAACTCCAAGGGCTTCTTCAGCATCATCCTCTTCGCCATGGTCGATGCTGACTACAAGTTCATGTACATTGATGCTTCAGGCAACGGCTCATCTTCAGAGGCCCAGGTATACAACGCCAGTGTCCTCAAAGAGGGGCTGGAACACAACCTCAGCGTGGGCTTCCCAGATCCAGACCCGCTGCCCAACGAAATGCAAGATGTGCCCTACTTCATCGTGGGGGATGACGCCTTCTTCCTCACAACCTTCCTCATGAAGCCCTACACCTCCAGACGCCTCACCCATAAAGAGAGGATCTTCAACTACAGGCTGTCCAGGGCAAGGCGGGTGGTGGAGAACGCCTTTGGCATCCTGGCCAACAGGTTCCAGGTACTTCTCACCACCATGCAGCATCGCCCAGAGACCATGAGGAGGATCATGGAAACTTGCTGCATCCTGCACAATCTCATGCGCACCCGCTACCCAGTGTTACAGGACAGGTTTGTGGACCGTCAGCAAGGCAATGGGGACATGGAGCCTAGGGAATGGAGGCAAGGGCGAAACCTGATAGACACTGTGGATGTGCAAGGCCCCAACAGAGCCTCACGTGAAGGGAAGAAGCAGCGCAACCCCCTGAGACGCTGGTGCAACTCCCCAGCTGGAGCAGTGGAGTGGCAAGACAGGATGGTAGATGCTTAATGGATGCTTCCTTTAGCCTGTCTCATCACACTGATGAGATTGGGCCATGTATTTTGGGTGGGAGTACAATGAACAGGGCGTTTAATAAAGAGTTGTGTTTATGTTGACCTGTGTGGATGATTATTACATTATTATTGATAATAAAGGGCCATAGATGTTGCACCTGGGACGGTGGACCATACAGTCCCACTATGCTTGCGCTGGAGGTTTATCTATCCCACAGCTATTACCCATCCCAAAGATATCCCTGCTCATTCCTCAGGTATCCCTGCCCATCCCACTGCTATCTTAACCCATCCCACAAGCATGCAAAGGCTTAAACCATTTCTAAAAGTTTCCACCAAGACTTTATTAAAAAAAAAGAAATGAAGCAAGTGTGTGAATCATAAATAGACTTTATTAACAAAAAACTATAAAACAAAAATGAGTCTCTGGCACTCCTCTTGGTCGCTCAGTCTCAGGGGTGAAGGGTCCAGGTGCTGTGGAGGTGGCCTCTGCTGGAGTGCTTGTCATCTGCTCCTCCAGAAGCAGAAGCAGCAGAAGCGCCAGCCCCAGAAGAGCGAGCCCATGCTGCAGAAGCCCCAGGAGGACCAGAGTGAGCGCCAGGGGGCGGGGTGGTAGCTCTGTCCCTCTTGCCAGGGCTGGCAGCAGATGGCTGAGACTTGCTGTGCTTCCGCATGGTTGTGGGGTTGCTGGCTGGCAGGGAGGCTGGCAGGAACCAAGGCTGGCAGGAAGGCTGGCAGGCAGGCAGGCACCAAGGCTTGCAGGCAGGCAGACAGCAAGGCTGGCAGGAAGGCTGGCAGGAAGGCTGGCAGGCAGGCAGTCACCAAGGCTGGCAGGAAGGCTGGCACCAATGCAGGCACCAAGGCTGGCACCAAGGCTGGCACCAAGGCAGGCACCAAGGCTGGCAGGAAGGCTTGCAGGCAGGCAGGCACCAAGGCTGGCAGGCAGACATGAACCAAGGCTGGCAGGAAGGCCGGAACCAAGGCTGGCAGGCAGACTGGCTGGCAGCAAGCTTGCAGGCAGGCTGGCAGCAAGGCTGGCAGGGAGGCTGGCAGGGAAGCTGACAGGGAGGCTGGCAGGGAGGCTGGCAGCAAGGCTGGCAGCAAGGCTGGCAGGGAGGATGGCAGCAAGGCTGGCAGCAAGGATGGCAGGGAGGATGGCAGCAAGGCTGGCAGCAAGGCTTGCAGGCAGACATGCAGGCAGGGCAGGCAAGGCAGCCAATCTGTCCGGCAGCAGGTCTTTCCTCTGAATGGCGACCTGCTTCCGAGCTGCTTCCGTTATATCCGCAGGGCTGACGCAATGCATCCTCCCCGCATGCGCAATTAACGCCAGGCATCCATTAGGCTTCTGCTGTGCATCCGCTGTGCATCTACTGTGCATCCGCTTCATCCGCTAGGCTTCCGCTCTGCATCCACTGTATCCGTTCCGCGTCCGCTTTGCTGCGGCCCCCCGGAAGCCTAGCAGATGTGCCATCCACTCCCATCCGCTTCCATCCACTGGGCTTCTGTTCCGCATCCGCTTTGCATCCACCCTGCGTCCTCCCCGCATCCGTTTTATCTGCTCCGGTTATGCAAATTTTTGCCCCTTTTGAGAGCGGATAACAACAGATGGAACATTTTGCTCGTCCGCTGTGTCCTTTTTGCATCCGTTGGCCAGTGTGACATGGGCTTAATGTATATTATGCATATAATAAACATATTTTGTTGTTCCCATTGTTGTAGGATAAGAACATTCAACTTCATAAGTGTATTTTTCTCATAATAAGTTTCAAGTCTTCTAACCTCTCAAGTTGTTAATGTGCCTCTTAGTTCTTTCTACAAACATGGCCTTGTTTGAGCAGATCTGAGCATGAGGGGTTCTCCCCCAAACCAGTTCGTGGACTTGAGTCTTGAGTTCCAAAAGTCAGGATAGGCACAGATGAGAGACAGAAGTTGGTCAGACATGGCAGTAAAGTTTCTCCAACAAAAGCACCAGCAGGTGCATCAGGACAGATAATGCCAAGAGAGGTGTGGAGTCCAGTTGGTGCAAAATGCAGCAGCCTGCATGGTTTTGTGCAGATCCCAGTGTGCACATATATCACATCTTCTGCGGGAGCTGCCTTGGTTGTTGATTTGCATCTGGGTGCAATTCAAGGTACTGGTTGTCACCTTTAAAGCCCTTCATAGCTTGGGACCAGGTGATCTGAGGGACCGTCTTTTGCCAGTCACCTCTACATAACTCACTTGAGTGGGGAGGCAGGGAATGTTGCAGGTCCCATTCCCCTAGGTACACCTGGTGGGACCCAGAAGAAGGGCCTTCTCTGAAATGGCTCCCTCTCTCTCTCTGGAACATCATCCCTGTTCCGTCTGGAAAAACGCGAGGTAGACAGGGTTCCAACAACAAAGTCTTTATTTCAAGTACAGTTGCAAAACGGAACATTGGCTCAAGCCGCAACAGCCCTTTTATACTTTTCTGTCTGCCGGCTTGTAGCCAGTGACATTCATTTGATTTTGCCGCCTTTGTGCGGTTTCGAGGATTGGTTCCTTTTGAACCTATCCCCATTAGTTTTTTAGTAACCAATCAGAATGAGGTATTTGGAGTCTACTATATTTATACAGAACACCCCTCCCCCTTAGTTCAGTCCTACGTGGTGACGTAGTCACGCAGGTAGGTGGGGCTTCTCTTGACTCAACTGGACTTGCGCGGTTCATTATTGTTGGAGACTTCGACCGGTTTGGATGGGGTTGCTGTGTCTTCAGTCCTTCTCCATGGAACCGTCTGGAAGGATGAGTCAGCCATTTTACTGCCACCTGAGTTTCTTAGACCAGCGGTTTTGCCGCTCCCTCCCGTTTCCTCCGGGCAGGTCGAGCTGGCCTGGCTGGCCCCTTCGGATGGATTCTTCTCGCAACTTTCTTCAAACAGTGAGTCTTTTATTTGCTCTTTTTGATTGTTATTATTTTCGGAGTTTAATTTAAACGGTTCTTTATTGATTTCTCGCATTTCCCCCCCCCCTCTTTGGTTTGAATTTCGTCGTGTTTTTCTATGTGTGGTTGTGTGTTTGCATTTCGTTCTATGTTTCGGGAGCGAAGCTGGTCTATGTGCCGCTTCCATTCCCTGCCGTCGTCTACCATTAGTCGGTAGGATTTGGGGCCTGTTATTTGTGTAATTTGTCCGGGTAGCCATAATGGGTCCCCGGTAACATTTTTTGCATAAACTAAGTCGCCTATTGCAAAGGTCCTGAATCGAGTGGAGGAGTTGGGGGGGGGGGGGTTTCTGGTGTGAAATTTGGGTGCAATCTGTCTAGATGTGACCTTAGTTTCCTTCCCATCAGTAATTCTGCTGGGGTTTTGTTGGTTGTAGTACTGGGTGTGATATGTTGGAGAGTGAGTAATCGATTTATTTTATTTTGGACATCCCCAGTGTCCATTTTTTCTAAACCCTCCTTGGTAAACCTGACCATTCTCTCTGCTCTACCGTTTGCAGCCGGGTGGGTCAGCGCAGTTAGGGCATGTCTTATACCTAGGGAGGCTAGGTATTGCTCGAATTGGAGAGCAATTGGTTAATTGTGGCCCGTTGTCAGACACTAGGATGTCCAGTAGGCCATGGGTTGCAAATAGTTTGTCGAGTTGTTTTATAACGGTTTCTGTTGTCGTTGATTGCATGATTTTTACCTCCAGCCAATTAGAGTATGCATCCATGACAATCAGGAACGTATGCCCCTTGGTAGGACCTGCAAAATCGATGTGGATTCGTGACCAAGGGCCTCTTGGGGTTTCCCAGTCTCTTATGGGTGCTTTTGGCGGGGATGGCCTGATTCTTTGGCATTTATTGCACGAGTTTACCCAGTATTCGATGTCCCTATCTATACCCGGCCACCAGACATAGCTTCTAGAAAGGCTTTTCATTTTAACTATTCCCGGGTGGCCTTCGTGAAGCACACCCAGTACCTTGGCTTGTAATTTGTTAGGAATAATTACCCGATCACCCCACAATAAACAACCTTTTTGGATTGAGAGTTCAGTTTGTCTGGTCCGGAAAGGTTTAAAGTTCTCAGTTTTTTGGTTTTCCGGCCAGCCTTTACCTACCCAGTTAAGTACGCAGGCAGTCAATGGATCTTTTGCGGTGGCTCTGGCGACATCATTCGCAGATATGGGTAGATCGGGGCAAGTCTCTATCTGCAATGCTGTCATCATTGGTGCCGGGTCTTCCTCTGTGGATGGCAATGGTGCTCTGCTCAAAGCATCTGCATGGGAAATTTGTTTCCCTGGGCGATGTGTCAGAGTATAGGAATAGGCTGCTAGGAACTCTGACCATCTAGTCATTTGTGGGGACAGAATATTCGGTGTGGGCTTTTTTCCCGCCAAAACTCCTAGTAGCGGTTTGTGATCTGTTACGATTTGAAAAGTTCTTCCATATAGGTACTTGTGGAAGCGTTTCACTCCGGCGACAATTGCTAGAGCTTCTCTGTCCAGCTGACTGTAATTACGCTCGGTTTTGGACAGGGTCTTTGAATAGTATGCGACGGGTGCCTCTCTCCCATCAGGCAATTGGTGGCTCAGGATGGCACCGACTCCGAATGGCGAGGCGTCGCAGGTCACCGTCAATGGCAGTGTGTTGCTAAACTGGATAAGAATGGTGTTTGATGTTAATAAGTCTTTTATTCCTTGGAAAGCTTTTTTTTCTCTAAGCCCCCATGTCCAAATTGTTTTCTTGTCCAGTAATCGATGCAATGGTTCCGCTATTGTGGCTTTTTGGGGTAGGAACACATTATAAAAGTTTATCAGTCCCAAAAATGCCTGTAGCTCAGTTTTATTCCTTGGTTCTGGTGTGTCTTTTATAGCTCTGACTTTTTTTTGGGTGGGGTGTATGCCCTCTCCATCAATTAAATATCCTAAAAACTCGACGCGACCAGTCATTAGGCAGCACTTTTCTTTCTTTACTTTAAGGCCAGATTCTCTTAATTTATTTAGGACCTCTTTGAGTCTTTTTTTAAGCTGTGTTGCATCTTTGGCTGAAATTAGGACGTCGTCAAAGTATGGCATGACCCCTTTTATGCCATTTAACAGGCGTTCCATGAGGCTCTGGAAAACGCCTGGGGCTATGCTTACTCCAAATTGGAGTCTGTTACATTTGAATGCCCCTTTGTGAGTCACTATTGTTTGTGCTTCCGCCGTTAAGGGGTCTAACTGGGAGCTGTTGGTACGCTTGTGCTAGGTCTAGTTTAGTGAAAACTTTTCCTCCCCCAAGAGAGTGCAGTAGGTGTTGCACAACTGGCACCGGGTACGCACTCTGTTGCAGCGCGTGGTTCAGGGTAGCCTTGTAGCTGCCACAGATTCGAACCAACCCGTCTGGCTTAATTGGTGTCACAATTGGTGTTTCCCATCTAGCGTGGTTGACCGGTTCTAAAACCTCTTGATCTATTAATTTATTTAGTTGTTCCTCTATTTTTGCTTTTAAAGCAAAAGGAACCCATCTGGCCTTTAGCCTGTTAGGGGTTATCTGTGGGTCTAGACTAAAAGAAATGGGGGTTCCCCAATACCTGCCTAGGGAGCTGTCGAAGACGTCCTGGAATTCTTGGATCAGGTCTTCTTCCCAGTCAGTTGCGGCCACCCGGTCTACTCCGGTCATCCCGATGCCCAATGGTGCGAACCATTCGATACCCAGGAGGCTTGGTCGATCTCGGTCGACTATCATTAATGGTAGTACTGCGACATGTTGCCTGTAAGCGACTCGAAAATGTCCCAGGCCGATTACAGGAATTTGGTTTCCCTGATAATCTTTGAGGGTTAGTTTTTGTCTCTGGAGTTCCTTAATTTTGATGTCTGGAATTAGTTTTTTGAGGGTGTCCCACGACACCATGGATAGGAACGATCCAGAATCAACTTCCATCTCGCAGGGGCTGTCTTCGATTTTTACAACTATTTTTACTTTCTTTCCGTCTGAGCGCTTCCGATAGTGAAAGTTTGGTATGCTTTCTCCTGGTTAGTGGCTTGCCTTTTTCGCTGCCACTTTCTCTCGGAGAGTCTTGGCTCAGGCTTTGCTGGGGAGTCGTTTCGTCTCTTTGGGCTGTAATTCTTTTTGTTTCTGCAGACTTTCTCAATATGCCCCCTTTTCTTGCATGCTCTGCAAATGGCATCAAGGAATCTGCAATCGGCTCGGGGATGGTTTCCCCTGCAGCCAGCACATTCCCGCCGATTTCTATTTTCGCTCCCTTTCTTGTTAGCGTATAGGCGGTGGATTTCGTCGTCTTCCTCCCCGGATTCTGACGTCTCCTCGAGTTCTTCATAATGAGTGGTTGTGGGAGGTTGTTTTTTTCCTCTGGCCAAGCTTATTTCATCATTGCTTGCATTCATTTGTTTCATCTTATCTGCCGATTTTTTGGCGGCTCCAGCAGCCGAGGCTTCTGCAATAGCTTCGGCTACTGATATGTTGGGTTTGTTCAGTAGCTTGCTCTCTTTGGTTGAGTCTCTTAACCCCAATATCACTCAATCCCGCATCGCTTCATCTAAGTTGAGAAACTCGCATGCTCCCCCTGTTTGGCATAGGGCGGCTACAAAATCAGCGATGGTTTTGCCTTCTTTCTGGTCTCTCCGATAAAACTCGTGCCGCTTTATTAGATTTGACACCACCGGTGCATAATGGGCCTTTAATGTTCTTTGGAGCTCAGTCCACGTCAATTGTTTGACATCTCGGGGTTTTGCCAAAGCCTTGGCCATTTTAAAAATCACGGGCCCACAGTGTGTCAAGAAAACAGCTCTTTTTCACTGATCTGAGATTTCCCCCATCTCATTGCTCTCTAGGTACATCTGGAAACGATCTACGTAAGATTCCCAATCTTCTTCATTGGGGTTGAAGGGTGCGGGCGGCGCATTGTTTCTGGCCATTTCTCTTTGTCTGGCTTGTCTGTCACCGCGTGCTCAGTCTCGCATTTAGGACGATCCCATCCTCGTCACCAGTGTTCCGTCTGGAAAAACGCGAGGTAGACCGGGTTCCAACAACAAAGTCTTTATTTCAAGTACAGTTGCAAAACAGAACATTGGCTCAAGCCGCGACAGCCCTTTTATACTTTTCTGTCTGCCGGCTTGTAGCCAATGACATTCATTTGATTTTGCCGCCTTTGTGCGGCTTCGAGGATTGGTTCCTTTTGAACCTATCCCCATTAGTTTTTTAGTAACCAATCAGAATGAGTTATTTGGAGTCTACTATATTTATACAGAACAATCCCCCAGAGATTAGAATGGCCCCCACTCTAGCACTGTTCCAGAAGGGCTGTGAGATCCTTTCTTGAACCCCAGCTGGGGTAGGAATTCACCCTAAAATTCAAAATTGGTCAATGTGAGCCAGTGATGGGATTCAAAAAATTTTACTACCAGTTCTGTGGGTGTGGCTTGGTGGGCATGGCTTGGTGGGTGTGGCAGGGAAAGGATTCTGTAAAATCTCCATTCCCACCTCACTCCTTGGGGAAGGTTACTGCAAAATCCCATTCCCTCCCCACCCCACTAACCTGCTTTCCATCTCTGTTCTCCTGTGCAGAGCAACCAAAGAAGACCCAGCCGATCAGTTGGGACTCGGGAGACAGAGAATAGATGGGGGCAAAGCCAGTAAGAAGTGGTATTTGCCAGTTTTCCAAACTACTCAAAATTTCCACTACTGGTTCTCCAGAACTGGTCAGAACCTACTGAATACCAGTTCTTATGTGAGCATGATGCAAGCTGAATAAAATAAATTGCATATGTTAACAACTTCTTAGGGTTGTGAGACCAGGTGTGGGCTGCTGGGAGAGCCTCTAGCTAAGATTCTGTGCAGTTTTGGGGACCCCCCCCCAAAAAAAATCCTACACTTGGATGGCCCTGCCCACCCCACCCCACTCCTCCCAGAAGTCCCCATGTGGCCTATTTTGGATTTAGGTAAGGTTCTGGGAGAATGAAAGACGGCCCTCCCGGAAGTTTGGTAAGGCCAGAAACAGGCCTGTTTCTGACTCCCAGAGAGCCTCTGGAGGCCAGGAAGACCATTTTCACCCTCCCAGAGGCTTGAGAAAAACCTCCAGAGCCCAGAGAAGGCGAAACTGCCCACTCATCAACCGAGCAGAAAACTCTTTGCTAAAATTTTTGAAGCCCGCCCCTGTGTGAGAACCAGGGAAGAAGGAGATTCTTCCAGGCCCAGATGGAAATCAGACCCCCACCCAAAAAAGAACCAGGGTCTATTCCAAGGTGGGATTACTCAGAAGAAGACTCAGGAAGGTTCTCAGAACAAATCTGTTCCTCTGAATGTCCTCTGTTGATTCTAATCATCTTTTAACTGAGATTCTCCCAGCAATTTGTCCTAAATTATCAAGACCCTCACTGAAAGAGTCAAAGAAGTTAAAATGATCAGAAAGGGCTGTCTGATCCTTTCTTGATCCCCAGCTAGAGTAGGAATTCAACCCCACACAACCCCACACACATCCCTCCAAGTATGGCATCTCAGAGGGGTATAAATAAGTGTCTGCTCACAGGTACACTTTGAAGGCTGAAGGGAAGATCACAAGATGAAAACTTTGCTGCTGGTCTTGGTGGTAGTAGGATTTGTGTACCTGGATTCAGGTAAGGCCACCAAGCTTTGATCTTGGATGACCATCAAACCAAAGACAAGGGGGCAGAGGTATGGTATTCGAGGCATTCTGTTGGTGGGTCTGGTTCTGGTCTGCCTAAGGAGAGACCATGGGAATCTTTGGGTGAGAAGAGGGGGTCTCCATTTGGAGAGAAGCCCATAGCTCTGACAGCAGCTGTTCCACACTGGCGTTCTGGAGTGACTCCCTCTGAAAGTAGAGGTTCCTTTTCAACAGTGGATTCTGTTGATAGAATTACTCCTGGGAATTAAATGAAAAATGTTTCCTTTTCTTAGCCTTCCACCTGCCTCTGTCTGGCTTGGTTATTGCTCAGTATTTTCGACTGTATGGCCAAAAGAGATGAATGAGGCCTCTTTCAAGTCATGCCTGGACATTC
The DNA here is from genome assembly GCA_015471245.1 of Laticauda colubrina. Taxonomy (NCBI): domain Eukaryota; kingdom Metazoa; phylum Chordata; class Lepidosauria; order Squamata; family Elapidae; genus Laticauda; species Laticauda colubrina. Next base: position 41,673 of record BLBF01000336.1, read on the forward strand.
CTCAACACCAGCCTGAGATTGTTTGTCATAGCTGAGGTTTCCGATATTGTTGAGTCTAGCCTACAGCCCTGGGGGTCTCCAATCCTAGAATTAACCAGCCCAACCTTGCTTAGCTTCCAAAAAGAAATCAGCTTCTGAGGTTGCCATTTGCTTATATTTATGTCCAGTGGTGGGATTCAAAAATTTTTACTACTGGTTCTGTGGGCATGGCATGGCTTGGTGGCCATGGCAGGAGAAGGATACTGTAAAATCCCCATTCCCTGCCCATCCCATTAACCTGCTTTCCAGCTCCGTTCTCCTGTGCAGGGCAATCAAAGAAGACCCAACTGATCAGCTGGGACTCAATGGGAGGCATAGAATAGATGGGGGCGGGGCCAGTCAGAGATGGTATTTGCTGGTTCCCTGAACTACTTAAAATGTCCATTACAGGTTTTCCACAACTGGTCAGAACCTCTGTTTATGTCCTGTTTCAAAAGAGGTGATTTTTTTTCTATCCCAGCTTTTTTAGTTTTATAATAACCCAAGGAAGCAAAGTAATCTAATCCTCCTTCCTCCTAATTTCCCCACAGCAACAACCCTGAGAGGTGGGTTGGGCAGAAAGAGGTCACCCAGCTGGCTTTGATGTCTAAGTTGGGACTAGAACTCAGGGTCTCCTGCTGATTGAAAGCCACACAGCTGTCTTTCATGGCCAAGTAGGACTAGAATTCACCATTGTTGGGTGATTGGCCCAAGATCACCCAGCTGGCTTTGATGCCTAAATTGGGACTAGAATTCAGAGTTTCCTGTTTCTAAACTATTTGATCTTTCTAGGGAAATTTGCACAACTGACCTTACTGCAAAAAGATCTACCATCTAATAAATAATAAGAGTACAAGATAAGAAAAATAAATAAACTAAGATTTCTGTTTTGTTTCTTTCATCCAGGATACACTCTGCTGTGTCGCAAATGCAATAACATGGTTTGTGATCTCAGTGGGAATTGTGTAGCAGGGGAGAACCAAATGTTATATAGTGCAGAATAATAATGATACAACTGCTAAGCAAAGTTATCTTTTCTCACAGCTTTTCTTCCTGAATCCAAAGTAGATCTCCCAAATGCTGCTAAGAGTTAGTGGTCACGTAGGGCCCTGTCTGGGTTCCTGTCTGGGTTCCCCCTGTTGCTGGACAGTTGAAGGACTCAAGGAAAGGGGGCTTGGAATGGGGAGGTCCATCTGACCCAAAAGTAGCTCAGACTGGAGAGGGAAACTTTATTTAGAGAAAGAAGGAAAGAAAGCCTGGGAGAACTGTTGTTTTTTTCTGGAATTGACTGAGCTTGGACTTGGCACATTAAGCCATGTTATATCCAAGGGAGAAGGAATTGCCCCTAAATCATGTCAGAACAAAGGATTTTCTCCATAAATATATTGTTTATTCATCTACTCCTGAGTATTCCATCAAGGAGGAAGAGTAGTGTGGTGGCCTAGAGGTGGAGCTCTCGCCTCACAATCAGGAGGCTGTGAGTTCAATCCTAGGCAGAGGCAGATATTTCTCTCTCTGGGCACACTGAGAATATATCTGCTGAACAAAACTCCACACTGGTGACAGGAAGGGCATCCGGCCAGTAAACACTCAGCTCCATTCAGTTGCCCAGACTCCACCCCTCCAAGGATTAAAGAAAGAGGATGATTCCGTAGAAGAGGAAGGAGGTCTGCCTTCCTACTGGGAGGGAACACAAGTATCTGTTAGAAGTGGATTGACCATTTTGTTCAGCACCAGCCGCAGATCTGTTCTTTGGTATTTTTAATAATCATTTTGGTCTGTGTTTCCTTCCCAGGACTTTACGCTATCCAGGGATGTACTGAAACCTGCCCTACTGCAGAACCATATCAAAAAGTGAAGTGTTGCAACACAGATTATTGCGATAGCTACAGATAAAACTGGCAAATTTGTTTCATTTCTTTCATCCAACATGGAAAATCCTTGATGATTCATGCTTCTGACCTTTACCACAAGAGAGTCCATAGTCCCCTTTCTGCTTTCTTGGATGCCTCACCATCTTCCCCTTTTCTCTTGTTCTGCAACTTCATTCTGCTAGTTCTGTAATGTAATGATCAAATAAACCTCAGCATTCATTTCAGGTGTGTTGATTTTTTCGAGTTCCCCCCTTCAAAACTGAACCTTCCTTTCATAGGTTAGAGAGTTTTCTTCCATGATCCAGCTGGAATGAGAAAGATTAGATCCAATCTGAAACTCAATTAACCAAAGCGAGAATCCCCTACCTAAACAAGAAGACCACATCAAAATTAATGCAATAAGGAGTAAAGCGCTTCTTTGTAAAAATGACCCCATATATGAACCTAAAGAAGAAAACCAATACACCCAAATCGAACACAATAGTGAAGAAACAGATTCCGTAAATGTGACCCTATATATGAACCTAAAGATGATAATGGAAACATGACTCTTTTAGAAGAAAATAAAAACCAAGAGCAAAGCCCCTACCATCTCCCCTGGCCCACTACAATAAAGCCCCTCTGGAACTGAACAGTCTCTTTCATAGCCTCCCCCCAGAAAAAAATATGCAGATACCTATTAAAAAAAAAAAAAAGCAGTCATCAATAGTTTCTTTTTAAAAAGTTGCACGGCCCAGCATTCCTGTGACAGGAAGAAAAGTATTCCAGACTTCCCTAGGGGATAAAAGGCAAATATTGGTGATAGGAGATTCAGTTCTCAAGTGAATAGAAACTATAGTCTGTAGACCAGACATCCAATTTAGATAGGTATATACAGACTCAGCAGGTTCTGACCAGTTTTGGAGAACCAGTAGCGGAAATTTTGATAATTTGGAGAACAAGCAAATCCCACCTCTGACTGGCCCTGCCCCCATCAATTCTCTGCCTCCCATTGAGTCCCAGCTGATCAGCTGGGTCTTCTTTAGTTGCCTTGCACAGGAGAACAGAACTGGAAAGCAGGTTAGTGGGGTGGGGAGGAAATGGAGATTTTGCAGTAACCTTCCCCCATGAGTGGGGAGGGAATGGGGATTTTAAAGTATCCTTCCCCTGGAGTGGGATGAGAGTGGAGATTTTGCACTATCGCTCCCCTGCCATGCCTACCAAGCCATGCCATGCCCACAGAACTGGTAGTAAAATATTTTTAATCCTATCACTGGATATATTGTCTCCCTGGAGCAATAATCAAAGATGTGGCTGAGAACCTTACTAAAATAATCAACTCCATGGATTACTACCCCTTTCTTCTCCTACAGGTGGGGATCAAAAGATTACGGACAGCTGGGGAATAGCTAGGGAAGAAAGTTAAAGAATTTGGAGCATAAGGGGTGTTTTCATCTATACTACTTTGTGTGTATGTAGACAAGAGGCAGCCCATCCAAGAGCAAAATACAAGACAAAGGAAGTGATTTAGGATAGACCTGTCTAAAAAGAGGCGCAATCCAGCATTCCGGTGATAGGAAGAAAAATATCCCAGGCTTCCCTAGGGAAAAAAAAGGCAAAGATTGGTGATAGAAGATTCAATTCTCGAGGAAACAGACAGAAACTATAGTCTGTAGACTGGGCATCCAATCTAGGAAGGTGTGTGGTTTCCCAGAACAAAAATCAAAAATGTAGTTTAGAACAGGGATCTCCAAACTTGGCAACTTTGAGACTTGTGGACTTCAACTCCCAGAATTCCTCAGCCAGCATGGCTGACCGAGGAATTCTGGGAGTTTAAGTCCACAAGTCTTAAATTTGCCAAGTTTGGAGACCTTTGGTTTAGAAAGTTACTAAAATAATCAACCCCATGGAAAACTACCCTTTTCTTCTCTGACACATGGGAACTAATGACACTAAAAACAATAACAAGAGAGCACAAACAGCTACGGAAGAAAGTTAAAGAACTGGGAGCATAAGTGGTGTTTTTTCATCTATACTTCCAAAAAAGGACAACAACCAATGCCACCACCACCAAGGCCATAAAAGCAGCACTTTCATCTTACCATCTTCTCTGCAGCCTGCAAAATATAGTCCAGGATGGCAACAGGCATTTATTTATACCCTTCTAAGATGTTGTTCTTGGGGTGGAGTGGGGGCTGGACATCAAGGATTAAGAGAGAAGAATTGGGAGAGCCAGGGGAGAAAGAAAGAATGGGGGTTTGTGGTGTCTTTTCCCCCTCTGGAACAAAACCGCTTGAGACCAAATGAAGCATCAACATGTTGTGGCCCATCAGCTGCCAGTAGAGCTATCTGCAGAGTCAGATGAGGAGAAGGTGGAGGGAGGGCCTGGCCTAGCTTCGGAGCCTTTGAAAGGCTCTGATAATGAAATAGCATCAGAGACTTAGGCAGAGCCGGGATCTTCCAACCTTCCCCAGGTGGAGAGGCAGCTGTTTTGGAGCCTGAGCTGACTGAGGGACAGGAACAGATGGGGCCCATTCCAGATGCACATATGCATAGAGAGGAGAGGAGAGCAAAGGAAACCAATAAGCTGGCTCTGGGGAAAAGCAGACACAGATGCTATCCAGCCCCTCCCTGGCTGGGAAATAAATAGGAGGGGTTTGAGAGGGGCCAGTTGTCATAGAAAACCATTCATTTCTAGTACACAGCAAGCAATTTGGATTCTGTTCCATATTAACATATTTCAAATAGGCTATTCCTATTGGACAACAAATACCCGACACTGATTGGCTACTTTTCTTGAAGCTGATTGGCCAATTATAGCAGGGCTATGATTGGCCTATTCAAGTGGTGGGAAAAACAAGAAGCCGTCATTGGACACTAGCAGCGAGCAACCCTCTCTAAAAAGAGCTGCCGCGGTTCCTGGTTAGAACAGACTTTCAGAACTAAATAAAAGAGCTGAAGTTACGCTGATCTCTGAGTCTCATTCCCGCGAACAGAACACTGGTGACGAAGGTGGGATTCTGAGAAAGAGATCAGTTGGGCACATGGCATCGAGAACCGAGCAGACGAAATGGCTGGAACCAACAAACCACCCACACCCTTCAACCCAGCATCAGAGAACTGGGAATCCTACATTGATAGATTCCTCATATTCTTGGAGAGTAACGACCTGCAAGGAATCTCGGACAATCACAAAAGAACTGTGGGCCCACAGTGTTTAAGATGGCCAAGGCACTAGCAAAACCAGACGAGTTAAGCAAATGGCCTGACCAGACCTGGAGAAGCTGCTGAGGGCTCACTATGCACCAACCATCTCCAGCCTCATCAGGAGACATGAATTTTATAAATGGGACCAGAAGGAAGGTGAGAGCATCGCAGATTTTGTAGTCGCTCTCAGGGACATCGAGGAGCATGCGAATTCCTGAACATGGATGAAGCCATGAGGGATCGCGTGGTACTTGGACTGAAAGACCTTACCTACAAAGCCGACTGCTGACCCGACCGAAGATCACCATTACCAAGGCTATTGCTGAAGCCACGGCAGCAGAAGCAACCAAAAAATCAGCAGCAAAAATGCAGCAAATGAACACCAACCCACCAAAAACATCAACTGAAACAAATCAGGGCACCGAGAAGAAAGCAGAAACCACACACAAGACCGCTACACATTTCACAGACAGTGGATCATCCAGAATCGATGAGGACGAGGAAGAGGAAATCCATAGGGTCCAGGCTGAGCAAGAGCGGCAAATGAAAAATGGTTGTATGTCGGGGTTCCAGTGTGCCGGCTGTGGAGGAGACTACCCCCATTTGGAGTGCCAGTTCTTTGATGCCAATTGCTAGTACTGCGAATGGAGGGGCCACATCACATGTGTATGCAGAAACCACAGAAACTACAGCCCCAGAAGAAGGGACAACACACCCCTGAGACAGAAAGAGAGGATGACGTGGAACCGAGAAAATCATGAAGGCAAAGGGAAGTGGCCAATCGATAGCTACAGGAAAGAAGAAACACATCAGACCATCACCATCGGCCATTCCAACATGACTAATGGCCGGAAGGTACATGTGGCAGTCAGAATCGAGGGGCAAGAATGCAAACTGGAGGTCAATTCCGGATCATACCTATCGATGTACTGCACATCAGCAAAGCCGAATAAGAACAACACACACACACACACCAACAACATCACAACAATTACACAAAACCAGCAACAGACCAACCAGAGAGGGGGGAGACCCCTCAGTAATAAATAAGGGGGGGAAGCCTCTGGTAGAAAAAGAAACCTCCCCGGTAGAAAAAGAAACCACAGAAAATCAAAATAATCACAATAAAAAACATTCCCAAATAAACACAAGCAAAAACAGTGACCTACCCATAGAAGTCTTTGGTGAGGAACAAGAAACACAAGTAGACCTGGATGCTTGGTTGGAAAGGAGCAGCCGGGCCGACTCTACCAGCCCGAGTAGGCCGGGCGGGAGCAGAATGGCTGACTCTACCTTCCAGGAGGTTCGACAGAGATGGACAGGAGAAACAGCGATCCCGTCCAAACCCACTGAAGACGATGACACAACTAAACTGTGCAGGTCAGCTAAGCAACCTAGAAGCCCTGCCTACTTACGTGACTAGATACGGTAGGACCGTACCAAGAGGGGAGGGGTGTTCCATATTAACATACTCCAATTAGGCTATTCCTATTGGACAACAAATACCCAATGATGATTGGCTACTTTTCTCGACACTGATTGGCTAATCATAGCAGGGCTATGATTGGCCAATTCAGGCGGCAAGAAAAACAAGTAGCCATCATTGGACACTAGCTGCGAGCAGCCCTCTATAAAGCCCATGTCACACTGCACCAAAGGATGCAAAGAGGATGTAAAATGGACAAAAAAGCTAGCCATCCGTTTGAAAATGCGATGCAACCATTGTGTACTCACTGCGTACGTCTTTCATACGCTCTATCCGTAAAACATCCGTCTACTGCTATTTCATCCGCTCAAAAAGGTTTGAGCTGCACAAAATTTTTTGAGCAGATGAACTTTCTGCCGTGTACGATGTACATCCGCGACACATATGGGTAGCAAATGTTCTATGTCCGTTGTCATCTGTTACACGTCCGATGTATCCTCTTGGCATCCTCTGGGCATCCATGCAACTCACATCTGCTCCAGTGGAAAGCAGAAAGAGGGAGGAAGCGAAAGGTACGCGGAACGTCCACATAGCGAGAGTAGCACAGACATAGAAAGGATGAAAGCGGATGCAGCTCGGATACAAAGCATTAAAACAGACAAAACGTTTGTATATGGGACGTATCTCGGATATTTAGGATGTCTGGAGGATGTCTAGAGTATGTGGAAGGACACCTAGTGGAAAACCGACATTTCCTATAAAAAGGGGGAGGAAATCACCTGGATCTCACTATCAGTCCAGCAGCCGTGGTGTGCAGACCTCTTCAGCCTTGCTCTTGCTCTTCCACATCATCCAGTCATCTACACCATGGATCATCGCACACTCCTTTTGGTAGCCACCATCATTCAACACCAGAACCAAGCCCTCTTCAGACTGTTTCACCTTTTCTACGCAAGGAGAAGAAGGAGACGTCCAAGAGCTGTGTGGGTCCGATGATGGATCAGGAGAAGAGTGGACTTTGGACTGTATGACAAGCTCATGGTGGAGCTGAGGAATGAAGACCCTCGTGCATTCCAACACTTCATGAGGATGCCACCAGCCATGTTTGACAAAATTGTAGAGCGTCTGAGACCCAGGTTGACCAAGCCAAGCACCAACTTCCGTCCCAGCCTGGATCCTGGACTGAAGGTGGCACTCACTCTGCGCCACTTGGCCTCTGGAACCACATACAGAAACATGCAGTATGCCTGGAGGGTGCCACACAACACCATCAGCAAAGTGGTCAGAGAAGTGGTGCAGGCCATCATCGAAGAATACATGGAGGAGCTCCTCCAGTGTCCCACCACTGAAGAAGGCTGGAGGAAAGTTGCAGAACAGTGGTATCAGAGGTGGAACTTTCCCCACACCGTTGGAGGCATAGATGGGAAGCACGTGGCCTGCAAATCTCCACCCAACTCAGGGTCCAATTATTTCAACTACAAGGGCTTCTTCAGCATCATCCTCTTTGCCATGGTTGATGCTGACTACAAGTTCATGTAGATCAATGCTTCAGGCAATGGGTCAGCTTCAGATGCCCAGGTATACAATGCCAGTGTCCTCAAGGATGGGCTGGAACGAAACCTCATCATGGGTTTTCCAGATCCAGACTCCCTACCCAACGACACACAAGATGTGCCCTACTTCATTGTGGGGGATGACACATTCTCCCTCAGAACCTACCTCATGAAGCCCTACACCTCCAGATGCCTCACCCGTGAAGAGAGGATCTTCAACTACAGGCTGTCCAGGGCAAGACGGGTGGTGGACAACGCCTTTGGCATCCTGGCCAACAGGTTCCAGGTACTTCTCACCACCATGCAGCATCGCCCACAGACCGTGAGAAGCATCGTGAAAGCTTGCTGAATCCTGCACAATCTCATGAGCACCCGCTACCCAGTGTTGCAGAACAGGCTTGTGGAATGGGGAATGGGGACATGGAGCCTGGTGAACAGAGGCAAGGACAAAACCTGATAGACACTGTGGATGTGCAAGACCCCAAGAGAGCTTCACGTGAAGGGAAGAAGCAGCGCAACCTCCTGAAACACTGGTGCAACTCCCCAGCTGGAGCAGTGGAGTGGCAAGACAGGATGGTAGATGCTTAATGGATGCTTCCTTTGCCTGTCTCATAACACTGAGGAGATTGGGCCATGTATGTTGAGTGGCCTTACAATGAATAGGACATTAATAAAGAGCTTTGTTTATTTTGAAATGTGTTGATCAATGATTAAATTGTTATTGATAATAAAGGGCCATATGTGTGGCAGCTGGGAGGGTGGACCATACAGTCCCACTATGCTTGCATTGGAGGTTTATCTATCCCACAGCTATCCTTACCCATCCCACAGCTATCCATACCCATCCCACAACTATCCTTACCCATCCCACAGCTATCCTTACCTATCCCACAGCTATCCTTACCCATCCCACAACTATCCTTACCTATCCCACAAGCATGCAAAGGCTTAACCCTTTTTTCAAAATTTTCACCAACACTTTATTAAGTAAAAAAATCAACCAAGTGTGTTAAGCAAAGATAACCTTTATTAATAACAAATTGTATAACTTTATTAAAAAGCAAAATGACCCAAGTAAAATGTCTTAAGCAAAGATAAGGTGAACAGGTAACAACTCAGTCTCTGGCACTCTACTCAGTCACTCTGAGGCATACCCATGGTCTCAGATGTAAACGGGCCAGGGACTGTGGAGATGGCTGTGGCTGGAGTGCTGGTCTGAGGCGCCATTGGGGTGCCTGGCCCTGAGAGTACAACAGGAGATGGTGTGTGCAGAAAGCTCTTAGAGAGCTGACTCAGTCCCATGAGGTTGAGAGGCCCTTCATCAAGTACCTGGGATACGAGGCCCAAGACTGATGACAGATATTCTGACGAAGGGCTTGGCTGTGGGGTGGAGGAAGGAGGAGTGTTGTGGGACTGTCTGGTCTGCAGCTGGGCGAGGTGAGGCATCTGTGGCGTCTGTGGTGTCCGAGGAACCTGGGCCTGGACTGAGAAGGGCTGCCTCTGCTGTGGGAAGTCCTGGTAGTGGTAGGCTTGGTAGGCGAGGGGCTGTTGAAATCCATGGAAGGGCTGTGACATCGCCTGGGGTAGAGGAGCAGACCTGGAGTGGGAGCAGCAGGTTCAGCTGGGCCTGGAGGGTGGTGCAGAAGAGCTGTTATCCTCTGCTTCATCACCTGGTACTGGGCCTTGGGCATGTCCATGTGGGTCTGGCTCACGTACGTGATGAAGGGCTTGCGGTTGGAGGATGGTATGTTGAAGTGGACCAGCTGGGAGAGGAGATCTGTGCTGGCTTTGATTGTGTCCCTGATCTCCAAGAGGACAGTGTGGCTCTGTCCCTCTGGTCTGCCTCTCTGCCTGCTTTCTGTGGAGGTGGAGCTGGGGGTGGGGGTGGGTTGGTCTCTGGTGGCTGCTTCTTCTTGCTCCATCTGAGACAGGGGATCCTTCACGTCCTCCGGCATGGGGAGTGCAGCTGTCAGGGGGGTCTCTGTCCTGGGGCCCTCCAAAGACACCTGCCTGGACACGGTAGCTGTCTCCTGGCTGGAAGAGGAGTGGCTCTCTGTGGGCTGTCTGAGGGAGAGGGTTGACAGAGGGGCTGCTCCTCGGTGGCAGATCTCACCCTCCAGGAAGCTGCATCTGGCCATGACATAGGTCTCCCGGTCAGTGAACTTGACAGCGGCCTGCCCGGATTTCTTCAGGTGCAGCTTGCCATACCAGCTGTGCATATGCTTCCACCAACCCAGGAGGACATCTGAAGTGTAGGCCAGGTTCTCCACCTTCTCTCTCCAAGCTGCCTGCTTTCTCTTGGTGTTGTGAGAGAGCCTGTGGCCCTTCCTCCACAAGTACTCGTTCTCCATCAGCCATTCCAGCACCTCCTCCTCATGGTCCTCGGAAATGGAGTACTGTTTCCTCTCTCCCTTCTCCTTGCCTTGCCTCTTCCTCCCTCTGGCAGGGGCTTCAGGGCCTTCAGCAGCAGGGCTTTGAGGGCCTTGGGGCTGGTCCACCACGTCAGCAGCACGACCAGCAGCAGGAGAAGCACCAGCAGCACCAGCAGCACCAGCAGCAGGAGAAGCACCAGCAGCACCAGCAGGAGAAGCACCAGCAGCAGCACCAGGAGCACCAGCAGCACCAGCAGAAGCCCCAGCAGCTTCAGAGTCAGCACCAGAGGGTGGGATGGTGGTTCTGTCCTTCTTGCCAGGGCTGGCAGGAGTAGGCACAGGCTTCCTCTTCTTCCCCATGGTGTTCTCTCAAGATGTCTCTGGCAGCAGGTCTTTCCTCTGAATGCTGACTGCTTGTGAGCTGCATCCTTTTATATCCACAGAGCTTATGCAATTCATCCTCCCCACATGCGCAGTGAACACTTTGCATCTGCTATGCATCCTATAGGCGTCCGTGATGCATCCGTGTCATCCGCTACGCATCTGCTCCTTCCGCTATGCATCTGCTTCGCTATTCTCCCCCAGAAGCCCTGCGGATGTGTCATCCGCTTCCATCCGCTTCCATCCACTAGGCTTCCTACAAACATCCGCTTTACATCCCCGCTACATCCTCCCCCCATCCATTCCTTTCCGTTGTTGTCTGTTCTGTTTATGCAAATTTGGGGCACTTTTGAGAGCTGATAACAACGGATGGAGCCACCCCTGAAATTTTGCTCATCCGCTGTGTCCTTTTTGCATATGTTTTGCATCCGTCGGCCAGTGTGACCTAAGAGCTGCCGCAGCTCCTGGTTAGAACAGACTTTCAGAACTAAATAAAAGAGCTGAATTTACGCTGATCTCTGAGTCTCATTCCTGCGAACAGAACAGATTTCTTGGCTAAATCCAGGTTTGTTGGGACTAATTATATATTTTGTTTTTCCCTGTGAATAAAAGACTGCTACTATCCTGTTATAAAAAGGGATTTGTTTTACTCATGAGGAAAAGGCTTGTTATTATTTGTGAAGGCTGGGTCAGAACACAACCATTCCCTGTCTTCAAGGCAAACACTACGACTCCATGAGCAAAATGTGGGCATCTCTTCCTGAATGCCTACAAGATTGCACAATCTCAACATCAAAGCCTGCTTGTCATTATATATAACTCTACTATTAAATCCATAACGAGGTAAACTACCTTCAGCCACTGAATGAATAAACTGCTCTACGTATTTCCACTACTTCCTACAGACCTTAGAAGCAGTAGTGGAATTCAAATGTTTTTACTACCGGTTCAATGGGCACTGAAAAAAGTGACTTATATCCATTTTTCACACTTCCGACTATTGCAGCATCCTCAGTCACAAGAGGCCAGGAGATGTGAGTGATGTTGAGTTGGCCATGCCCAGCCAATAACATTACCATCAAGCCACACCCACCAACTAAGCCACGTCCACAGAACTGGTTGTTAAAAAAATTGAATCTCACCCCTGGACTCCTACTGATTATCTCACTGTGTTGCCTTTGTGCCATGCCCCTTTGTGCCATCACACAAGCAAAGTACCAGCAAAGGAGGGGAAAAAAACTCTAGAGAAGTTCCAGAGACAGGAAGTCCAGTCCTGCCAAGAATGTAATAAGGGTTAACGGAGAGGCAGTTTCTGTAAGCAACACCAGAATGTTTCCTTCCTGCCTTCCTTACAGGATTAGGCCAGTAATTTCTTCTAACAACCGGTTCTCTGAACTGCTTAGAATGTTAACAACCAGTTCTAGCAAATAGGTGCGAACCTGTAGAATCCCACCCCTGCAGAAGTCCCTTTATTAGCTCTAACATTGCCCCCAAGGTCCAGGTTACCTTCTGGCTAGAGAAAAAAATCTCCCAGGAACAACCTTTGGCTGCAGAGAATTAAGCCCAAAACATGATCAACACAAACTGTGACTATGAATCCAATCAAACCAAACTGAGGAAATTAGTTTGGCAGGTCAGGAGCAAGAATTCCAGATGTGAAGGCACGGCAAAATTCACACGGTTGGGAAGATGCCATGAACACAGATAAGCAAAGACAACACAGAATAAAGTCACGTTTCCTCCCAGCAGCTGCCACAATCAGCATTCAGTTCTTTTAAACTTTCATTCCCAGGTGTGGCTAATGAAGGGAATCAGGGCCCTTTCCTCCCCTGTAAGCCACGCAACCCACGTTGCTCTCTTCCGTTCCTCTCTGCATGTCCTAGGATGAAGAGAGAGTGGGCCTTGGTCTTCCTCTGAATTCCCTCTCCCTTGTACTATCTCTTCCCTGCTCTGCCCAGCCGGGCTTTGCCCTTCCTCAGCCTACTCCACAGCCAATGGAGCCACACTCCTGCTCCCTGTCAGCTCTTTGTCTTCCTCCTCAGATTCAGATTCTGACAAGGACATGATAGGGGGTTGTAGAGATGAGGGGGAATATTATGACAAGTTGGCATTCCTTCCTGTGGGAATTGAGAAGGTGCTTGCAGCTGGAGGAAGGTGGCATTGGAGTCATCAGACTGATGGACTGAGAATTGATTGGAGATTGTGACTCTGGGAGAAATTTTAAACTTTTGCTTTTTACTGAGTATAAGTCTGCTCAGAGTCAGAATGACAATTTGGCTAATTTGATATGTTCCTAATTAACAGATTTCAAAGAAAAATGGAGACATATTACTTGGAACCTTTACAGGGGTATACATAGCAGAACATCCATTTGTAAGCTGGAGTCTCTTTCAATGTTCTTTGGAAGGAGTCCCTCTTGCATGTCCATCTAACAAACACTTGTTTCCTGCTTTGGATTTCATATTGCTCTTCCATAATCACTCCACTTGTAGAATCAAACACAGGTTCCTAAATTTCATTGAGGGGTATCCCAAGGGGATCAGGAAAGAGTTGGCCCATAACCCACAGCTTGCTTGTAACCTCCCCACTTGAAGCTCCTGCTGCCTTAAGAAAGTTCAGAACATTCTCAAAATTCCATCTCATCCTGGGCACCCTTTTTTTTTTTGAACTATTACCATCTGGCAGATGGTACAGGACAATAAAAACAAGGACAAATAGGCTGAAAAACAGCTTCTATCCCAGGGCAGTAGCTCTGTGGATTTTACTGTATAGTGCAGTGTTGGAAGGGTGTTGGGGGTTTTCAATTCAATGTGTGGAGTGTGAAGTATGTGTGTTTGTGTTTATTTTCATGGTCATGATGTGCACTGAAGATGGTGTTTGATTTCATTGTATGAGGTGCAATGACAATAAAGTAAATTAAACTAAAGATCAGCTACAATCTGCACCATCTGTTGCAAGGGTCTTTGCATGATCTTAGTCTGCTGCAGCTTTTCCTAGTCCCAGAAGTAGGGGTGGTATTCTTCCAGTTTGGCCCAGTTCGACTGGACCGGTAGCTCCAAGAATCATCTGTGAGCAAACCGGTTTGCTCCGATGATCAGCTGCTGAGACGGCTCTATTCTGACCTTAATTTCCTACTTTTCAACCTCAGCTGCTTCACGTGGTACATCCAATTGCCATGCATCAGCTGTTGAACACACAGGGAGAGTGCAGGATTGCAAGAGGTCAGTATCAAACCCTCTGTGTGCATGAAAAGTGTGCCCACCAAGCCAAACCCACAGAACTGGTGGTTAAAAAAAAAGTTGAATCCCACCACTGCCCAGAAGTCGTGTTCATGATCACTCGTGCTTAAGCCATCTTTGTCTGAACTGCTGCAATGCGCCCAAAGTCTAATTCCATCTGAGAGGGCAGAGAAGACCTTCTTGGTGGGGAATGGCAGAGACAAATATAGCAGGAGGTCAGAGGCAGACTGGAAACCTGAAAGTGTCCAACTATTAGCTTCTATCCTCAGTCCTGGTTATCAGTTCTTCTATTGTCTTGCCTATTGCATTGCTTTTGAATGCCAATTCTGCATGTGATAAACACACCTATGATTTTATCAGGGAGGAAGCTGCCAACTTTGCATGTCTTATGGAAACCAGGTTGTTAAGGGTACAGGCACAGGTGGGCTTCAAAAATTTTAGCAAAGGATTCTCTACCTGGTTGCTGGGTGGGCATGGCTAGTTGGCCTCCTGCACCATGGCGGGGGGTGTCTTTTCCCTCCCTGGACTCTGGAGGCTTTCCTTAAGCCTCTGGGAGGGCAAAAACAGCCTTTCCAGGCTCCAGAGGCTCTCTGGAAGCCAGAAACGGGCTAATTTCCAGCCTTCCCAAACTTCCGGGAGGCCCATTTTTCACCCTCCCCAAGCCTCTGCGCACATCCTGCACTTACCTGCATCCAAAATGGGCCACGTGGCAACTCCTGGGAGGAGAGGGGCAAGGTGGGCAGGGCCAGCCAGGGTGGGATTTGAGGGATCTCTGAACTGCACAGAATCTTAGTTAGGGGCTCTCCCAAACACTTGTGAACCGCCAGCATCCCACCCCTCAGGACAGGCGAATCTTGGTTTTCCTCATCATAGCTCCCATCTTCATTCTGATATGGCACATGCAAAATTTTGAATGATACCATTAAAGCCATCACCCTCACTCTTGAACCCTATGTTGTAGATACCCCCGTTAGCTGGAGTCAAAGTTAATAGTTAAATTAGAGCCAGTGAAGAAGAGAACTGAGTTTTCTCCTGCTTGTGCTGTGGATATGAGTTTGCAAACTGGGATATTAATGAACATCGACACAATGCTTTATTAATATATAGTGCAGATCACAGAACCGTAGCAACAAAATGAAGTTTCAAATTTCAAAGCCAGTTGCAAAATCATGGAAGTTGAAAAAAGAGAATGTCAGAAGAATAATGTGGGGTTCCAACTCGAATGGGTGTTGTGCAAGAAGAGATCAAAATGAAATCCAGACAGCTGTGAGGAAAGGAGATTTATTTATTCCCAAAGCGTAGAAGTTTACCTCTGGGGGGAGCTACAGAGAAAATGAGACACAAAAAGGCTGATTTATTGTCCTTGGTTTTAATTCAGATTAAACTAAATTAATAGTTTAATTTTAATCTATTTGTGTTTACAGACCTTCTTCTTTGATGCGTGAATTAGGTCTGGGTAACCTATTTGGAGGGTTTGTGGAAGTTTGAAAGAAGGTTTTCCCCCACTTGCTATTTTTGCTTGATTAACTGACTTTCAGCTTGACTGTCAATTATCTAGTGGAGGCGCTGATTCTCAGTTCATTGTTAATACTTAAAGGAAAGTGGAGACAGTAACAGGAGTAAAATATCATTTGATTAAAACTTCCCAGAAGATCACAGGATACAGGGACCTTCTAAGTAGCCATAACCACATCCTCTCACGTCCAAGCTTGCAATCCAGGGTTAATCATCATCACTTAGAGTTAGCTTTTTCCTAAACTCTTGCAGTTGTACCCTTTTCATACCAGGTGGATAGGACCATCATTAACTCATCTCTTGGAAAGTGTGGGGGGAAACATTAATAAGAAGAAAATGTGGTTAATGATGCCCTTTGAGTGCAATGAAGTAGGAAGTTATTTTTAATTAAACTGGTTTTGCAAAATCATGTTATTGTGTAAAGAGGAAGAAAGATGCTACATCAGCCAGCTGCCTGAGGCCTTGACAATCTTTAATAAATGCTCTCACTATCAAGCTTCCCAGGATTATTATGGTGAGGCAAAAAAGAGTTGTGCTAGACTTAGATACAAGTGCATACATACTAAATAAAAATACTATTTAATACAAAGGTCTTCTCTATGTACAAAGAGGAACTTATATTCTGTACTATGGAGACCAATTTTCCCGTAGGAGAACCAAGAATCTGTTTGGTGTATTGTGTATTGTTCAGGAGAGCCTCTGAGATGCTTCAGGAGTTTGGATGAAATTTGCTAGTCTCTCTTTCTCGTAATAAGTATGAGCAATCCCTTATTTAGACTGGAAGATGTAGAAGAAACTGCCCAGGATTCCCAAAACCAGCACCATATTGCTCAGTTTCACGCTGGCAGCCCCACTGATGTTACAGAAGGAAAACTGGCAGCACTTCGTAGCGATGGATGATGACCCAGTGTCCATGAAGTTTTGATCACAGGTTGGAGCACAACTCTTGCTGATCCGGTAGTCACTGGGCTCACCTTATGTAGCAAAACAAAATCAAGTAATTGTATAAAAATGCAAGAAATTAGAAGCCACCAAAAAAGGGGGATTTCAGCCCTATCTAAACTCAGCTTCTCATTCCAGTTGGCCCTTCTAACTTGGTCACTTGAAGATGGGTGGACTTCAACTCCCAGAATTCCCCAGCCAGCAGAGGTTGAAGTCCACCCAGTTTCAAATTGCTGAAGTTGAGAAACAATGTTCCTGGGTCCCTTTGCAGATATTTCCTCTACTTTAAAAACTTCACAGCATATGGAAAGAACATTAAACATTCCTCTTTCCCTGGTACATCCATTCTTCCTCCAACTTTCTTAACCATGGTTGAACCTCTCTGGTCTAAAACATTGAGGCTCAAGTGTATCTGAATCCACCCTCCTCTTGCCAGCTACTCCTTCCACTCAGACCTCTGGAGCACTAGTAATGTGGAAATTAAGTAAGTTCAAAAGAAACTTTCTTCTGTTCATCATAACATTCAAATCTGGATCCAAAATCATGAATATTGACAACATGACATCTCTGCCCCCAGTATTAAAGAGCAATGATCAATATTTTTAAGAAGAAAATAATCTTGGTATTAGATCATCCCCATAAACTGCTTTCCAGTTCATTCCAAAAATAACCCATACCATAATTATTTCTGCTTCCATGTCGCAAAGGTGCTTTTTTTTTCAAGAAGCAACTGGGTTTTCTGTTTTTTTTTTTCCTTTGAAGACATTTCACTTCTCATTGCAGAAGCTTCTTCAGCTCTGACTGGGATGATGGGGAATGGAAGGATTTATATTCCTTGCAGATGGCTGGTCATTTACATCCTTTTAGAGGGTCGTTGAGGCCACTTGGAGGTTTGTCTGTGTCCTCAGTGGTGCAAATGGGTCCTTCTTGGAACTGTTGAAAGGACCGTGTTGTAGACTGGAGATGGTTTTCAAGGAAAAAAACCCAAAAAGTCCAGTTGCCTCCTGAAAAGGCACCTTTGGAACAACCATGACCTGGATGATGGAGAATCTCCATAGACATTCTGCTTCAATAATACATACCCTGTCTGCCATGGCTAACCGTTTTAACGGTAGTGCAGTATTTGTCTGTTTCTGCGCACTTCTTAACTGACATACAGTTCCAGTTGGAAGGTTCATTTTCACAGTAATAGCAGGCAAGGGAATACACTGAATAAAAGACAGAAAGACACATTTTGTACAAGAGTAACCCAGCTAAACATCTCTCATACTTTGAGAAACTTTCCTTGCTAAGAATCCAGTATTCCTGGGCTTTGTAATCCAACCTAGGAGTGGCTGGGCATTTTAAATCCAAATAGAGGTAGTCCTCACCTTACAACCTCAATTGAGCCCAATCTTCCTGTTGCTAAGCAAGGCAGTGTTTAAGTGAGCTTTGCCACATTTTACAACAGTTCTCACCACAGTGAGTCACTGCAGTTGCTAAGATAGCAACACGGTTGTTGAGTAAATCTGGCTTCTGCGTTGACTTTGCTTTGTAAAAGATGATCATGTGGCTCCCCCCACCCATCATAAATGTGAACAGTTGGCAAAGGTCTGACTTTTGATTACGTGACTATGGAGATGCAGCAATGGTCGTAAGTGTGGAAAATGGTCATAATTATTCAGTGCCGTTGTAAACTCAAACGGTCACTAAATGAACTGTTGTAAGTCAAGAACTACCTGTAAAGGTCAAAATCAAAATACATCAGTACCCTTTTTTCAGACTTTGCTATAATTACAAGGAAGAGTAGTTATTAAATTATTAGACAGAATAATTAGACACTTCAAAAAGCTTTTCGGGTGGATCCCAAATTCAGAACGTCGCAATACAAACTTTACAAAAAAAAAAACCAAGCTCTTCAAATTTTACAAAATTATCAGTTGTTGGTCAATGGTGAATGAAATCTGTATAGGTAATCTTCATTTAGCAACTGCTTCATTTAGCAACCATTTGCAGTTACAACGTTAATTAAAAAGTAGCTTTACAACCAGTTTGGGACATTTGCTGGCCTGTAAAGCAAAGAAAAGTTGAAGCTAGATCATAAGCATAGATGTGGTTCCACTTAGTGACTGATTTACTGAACAATCGAGCTGCTGGTCCCAGTCTTGGCTACTATGCAGGATATACCTAACCCTAACCAGTGTAATAATCATGTGCATGCCAAATACACACTGTGTGCTCGTGCACAGCATTTAAAAATCATCTTCTCCTGCAAGCCCTGTGTGTATCATAGCTTTCTCGCAGCAATCAGCTATGCCACACGAAGCAGCTGAGGTTGAAAAAGCAGGAAATAAAGGACACCCTAGAACAGTGATGGCTAACCTTTCCGTCCTCATGTGCCAAAAGTGCCATCAGTTAATGCTCACGGGGGGCCACGCCCCCCGCACGCATGCGTGCATGACCCTTCACATGCACAATGCATGTCTTGGCATATGCACATGCAACCACCCCTTGCGCGACAAATGTCTCCTAATTGGCCACCAAGTGGCAGCAGCAGGACAGGTTTGTTTTTTTTTTTTACCCTGAATCTCTGATGCCATCTAGTTGAGATCTGAATGTTGGAAACCTAGACGTGTAAGAATTTCCTAAGAGGTTGGTAGGGAGCATGCATAAGCATACCAATGTGCCTACCCTCCCTGTCCTATTGTTTCTTTTTATTTTTCTTATATGTATCCATTTCATGTATTCATAACTATGTTTAACTTATACCTATTATCTTGTAGGCGATTGACAAATCAAAATAAATAAAATAAGAATCCTAGTAATTTAATACAGATATTATGATGCACTGTTTTATGGATAGCACACAAATAATCATCAACTTACAACTGTTTGCTGAGTGAACCTCCTGCGTCTTATACTTATGACCCAGTTCTGAAGTTCTGATAGTTGGACTCCCCACAATCACATGACCATATGTGAAACATTTGGCAACTGGTCTTCATTTACAGCTATTTGGAATTTTTCATAGTCATGTGACTGCATTTCACAACAGTTTCACTGAAAATCAGCATTTAGTTACAATTTTCAGCAAAATTGGCCCATATTGGTTTAACAACTGCAGCATTCATTTAATACAAGGCAAAACAGCTTGTAAAATCAAGTCAGTCATTTAGACGACTCAGTTGATGAGCACCAGGACTTAATGACCATTCTGGTCATAAGTCAAAGACTATCCATAAATGGTTTTCCTCCTGTCACTTCCTCCAGGCAACTTCAGAAGATCTGCTCTCAACAGCTATGGAATCCTGCTTCTATAGGGTCACTATATAGGGCAGGGAAAGGCCTAGATTAGGTAATCCTCTGGTCCACTTCAGCAACCCTCTTGTATCCTCAAGTTACAGAATAATAGAGTTAGAAGGGACCTTGGAGATCTTCTAATCCAGTTCCCTGCCCAAGCAGGAGACCCTATTCCATTCCACACAGATGGCTGTCCAATCTCTCCTTGAGAACCTCCAGTATTGGACGTCGATGGAGATTCTCAGTCATCCAGATCATGGTTGTCCCAAAGATGCTTTTTCAAGAAGCAACTGGACTTTCTGGTTTTTCTATAAAGTGTTTCACTTCTCATCCAAGAAGCTTCTTCAGCTTGGAGCACCCACAACTTCTGGAGACAAGCCATTCCACTGATTATTGTAGAATGTCTCAGTGTGAAAAAAATTCTCCTAGATTGTTTCTCTCCCTAATTAGTTTCCATCCATTTTTTCTTGTCCTGCCTTCAGGCACTTTGGAGAATAAATTGACTCCCTTTTCCCTGTGGCAGCCCCTCAAAAAATATTGAAAGACTGCTATCATGTCACCCCTAGTCCTTCCTTTCATTAGATTAAACATTTCCAAGTTGATCAGCATCTTCTACTACTTTCAGTCATGAAGAGCCAACCAAGCTATTCTCGTTACAATCTTGATGTCCACATCTAATTGTTGGTTGTCCATTTACCTTTAGATCTTCAGAACTTGATGAAATTCTAATGGAGATTTTGACATGTAAGATCTGCTTGTTTGTTTTTCTGCCCTGCCTAAGTTGAAATAACTCATTAGACCCAAATAGCTGGGTGGAGTTACCACACCTTCTGGAATCCAGAAATGAATCCAATGAAGAATAATTCCCTGGGGTGGTTTCATTAGAAGGTAGTAGGTGGTGGGACTGGCAACTGACCTGTGGGTGAAACCTGTTTGCATTGCATCATTTCATCAGAGCTGGGAAGCATGAAAGGCACAGCGAGAAAGACTGGCATTCATTCAAATCAGCCTTATGGTTTTCCCAGGGGATAATTTGAGTCATTAATAGAACTCCTCAAACTTGCCCAGCCAGTCTCTGAGAATCAGACATGATTGAATGAAAGAACCAAAAAATAAATATAAGAGCAAATTTAGTGTAGCAATTTAAAACCGGGAAGCCATAAATTCTAGCCCTGTCTTAGGTGATCTTGTGGGCCAGCCAGTCACTTTCTCTCACCCCTAGGAAGGAGGCAATGGTAAACCACTTCTGAAAATTTTTATCAAGAATGTTGCAGGCAGTTGTCAAGGCAGCCTCTGAGAATTGGACATGAGTGACAGAAGAAGAAAAAAGTGTTAATATTAGATCCTTGATATTTTATGACTAAATTCACTTGCAAGGGGAAAGGTTGGATGTTGAAAGATCTCTGTGAAGAAGTTCTTCCCTTAACTTTGGAAGTTTTTAAGAAGAGATTGGACAACCTTTCCCTTCCAACTCTGTTATTCTGTTAACTTGAAGATCTCAGCTGAATGGAGATCTTCTTTACAAATTTTCATTTCAGCCCTACTACTTGGACAAGCATCCAAAGAAAAGAAGATTGCTTGGATATCTAGACCAGCTTTGGCAACTTTAAGATGGGTGAACTTCAACTCCCATAATCCCCCAGCCAGCATGTACAACATGCAAATATATCAGTAGAGCTTCAATTGCGCCATGATTGAGGGCAACCCTACCAAATGATATCACTTTTTATATTTTTCTCTGTATTGTAGGGTGGGTCTTGTTCAGCACAATTTGGAGGAAGAAGAAGAAAAAAAAGGAGGAGGAGGAGGAGGAGGAAGAGAAGGAGAAGGAGAAGAAGAAGAAGAAGAAGAAGAAGAAGAAGAAGAAGAAGAAGAAG
>BLBF01000336.1:69122-95734 GCA_015471245.1 Laticauda colubrina
TGGAACGGGCAACATCCTGTTGAAATGAGAGAGAGGGAGGGAGAGAGGAAGAGAATCCATTCTGGAATTGACAGCACTCCATTGAATGAATGAATGAATGAATGAATGAATGAATGAATGAATGAATGAATGAATGAATGAATGAATGTTGTATTGTGACTTTATTCAGGAATGGGCAGTGCTCCATTGAAAAATAAATAAAGTATTGTGTTCTATTCTGGAATGGGCAACATCCTATTGAAATGATAAATAGATGGATAGATAGATAGACAGACAGACAGACAGACAGACAGACAGACAGACAGACAGACAGACAGACAAATAGTCCATTTTGGAATTGACAGCACCCCATTGAATGAATGAATGCATAAATAAATATATGCCCAAATAAATAAGTAAATAAATACATGCATAAATAAATAAATACATGAATGAATGAATGAATGAATGTCAAATGGGGCAGATCAAGAGACAGAGCTTTAATGATAAAAATTAGCTGAATGAGTTGGTTCTTTTTTTTAGTTTTGCCTTGCAGGGAAGCCCTGATGGAGCCCCAGGGTTGCCTGGAATATGCCTTGAAAAAACCATTCTATGGACCATATCTCAAAGGTACTTTTCTTTTTTTCTCTCTCCAAAGGCAACTGGACTGTTTTTTTCTTTGAGGAAGATGTTTTATTTCTCCTCCAAGAAGCTTCATCGGTTCTGGTGAGATGATGGGGGTGATGGAGATTTGAGACAACCATGAACAGGATCACTGAGAATCCCCACAGGTGTTTCTATAGATCAGTCTTGCCAACTTTAAGATGTGTTGACTCTAGCTAGCTAGCTAGCTAGCTGTCTGTCTGTCTGTCTGTCTATTTATCTATTTATCTATCTATTTATCTATCTATTTATCTATCTATTTATCTATCTATTTATCTATCTATTTATCTATCTATCTATCTATCTTCTAGGGGTTGCCACAAAGAAGAGGAGGTCAACTTATTTTCCAAAGCACCAGAAGGCGGGACAAGAAACAATGGATGGAAACTAATCAAGGAGAGAAGCAACCTAGAACTAAAGAGAAATTTCCTAACAGGGAGGACTATCAACCAGTGGAACAGCTGGCCACCAAAAGTTGTGTGTGCTCCATCACTGGAGGTTTTTAAGAAGAGACTGGACACTCACTTATCTGAAAGAGTGTAGGTTCTCCTGCTTGAGGAGGGGGCTGGGCTAGAAGACCAGGACTGGAGACTAAAATATATAAAGAATGGTTGCAGAAATTGGGTATGGCTAGAGCAGGGGAGGGGGAGGATGGTAGATTCTTGGTGCTCTCTGAGCTCTGTGGTTTTCTTGCAGGCATTTAATTACCTGACTACATATATGCTCCTTTATTGATATGACAGTTGCAGCAATTGGATATGTCTAGTTTAACTAAGAGAAAGACTAGCTGTCATGATAGCAGTCTTCCAATATCTCAGGGACTGCCCGAAGAAGAGGGAACTTCCACCTATTCTCCAATGCACCTGAAAGCAGAACAAGAAGCAATGGGTGGAAACTAATCAAGGAGAGAAGCGACTTGGAATGAAGAAGAAGCTTCCTAACAACAAAGACAATTAACCAGTGGAACAGGTTGCCTTCAAAAGTTGTGGGTGCTCCATCACTGGAGGTTTTCAAGAAGAGAATGGACAACCATTTGTCTGGAATGGTATAAGGTCTCCTGCTTGAGCAGGGGGTCAGACTAGAAGACCTCTAAGGTCCCTTCCAACCTATCATTCCATGTTTTGTATTCTAAACATGACCTAAAGAAACCTCATCTTTGGCCTCCTGAATCTAAGCCAGCCATGTGTTCTGCACAGGGGTTTCTTCTGTCTTGCTGATCGCAATTCCAACTGTTTCCAGCCCCAAACTGATTTAAAATACCAAAAATGTTTGCAAGAAAGAAAGAGAGAAGACAGAAGTAGTTTTGACTTCTTTTTTTTTCTCTGGTGTTTTAGTTTTAAAGAACTTCAGGAATTAGCACTCTGAAACATTATGTTCTGTTTGGATCATAGAAGGTTATGGTAGAATGTATTATTACTAGTATTATTGGTATTAGTATTATCAGTATTATCATTATTATTATGGTTGGTTGGTTGATTGGTTGTACAACCAGCCATATGTTTAGACTGGATATCAATCTATCAAGTTTTTCCAAAGACTTGGGAGAGGCAGATATTGTCTGATGGTCTAAGTATCATCACAGAATATAAGCTGCTGTTGTTATTATTATTTTGCTGATACTATCCAAACATTTTTTTTCTTTTTGTATTTCTATCCTTTGACATTGCATCTTATTCACCTTCTGGCTATGGAGCAGAATATAAATAAACAGGCATATCTGATTTGTCGTATTTATTTTAAGCATTCTTAATTTTTTTTTAATGTAAGTTGCCTCAAGACATTTGCAGCTCACCAGCCTATAAGAGTACTAAATAAATACATGAATAAACTACCATAAATCCTACATCACCGTAGCCAAATTCGACAACTGAATGTACACTTTCTCACAGACTTGTCCAGCTGTCTGATCGAATTCACTATATCTCTGGAACTTCCAGTCTCAGGTGAAGTCTATCTGACAAAGCTACCTGCGATAAACAGTCAGGAAAGAGCTACCCAATTTGTCGGCTGAGCCAAAATGGAACTCTGGCGCAAACCTAGAAGAAACTTTGATGTCTTATTTATTTGATTATTTTTTATTTTATTTTTTTATTTGGTTGTTTGATTATGTGGCTGCCCATCTGAAATACATGACTCTGGGCATCTTCTTATGTTGTTTTCCTTTTAGGTAACAGATAACAGATACTCAGAATTGGAAGGAACCTTGTAGGTCATCTAATCCAACCCCTGCCCAAGCAGGAGACCCTACACTATTTCTGACAGATGCAGTCCAATCTCTTCTTGAAAGTCTCAAGTGTTGGCGCTCCCACAACTTCCGAGGGCAACTTCTGTTCCATTGGTTGATTATTCTCACTATCAGAAAGTTTCTCCTTATTTCCAGGTTGAATGTCTCCTTGTTCAGTTTCCATCCATTATTCCTTGTCTGGCCTACAGGTGCTTTAGAAAATAGCTTGACCCCCTTCCTCCTCTCTGGGGCAGCCCCTCAAATATTGGAAGATGCTCTCATGTCTCCCCTGGTCCTTCTCTTCTCTAGACTAGCCAGGCCCAGTTCCTGAAACCGTCACTCACATGGGATGCCTTCCTACAAACTGAAAAGCCTTTAAGAACTGCCCCATCTTTTTTTTAAATTAATAAAAAAAAGCCGTCAACACTTAACAATAACACTATCTTCATTTTGTAATGGGATAAAAAAAAGTGGCCATACCTTTCTCTGTGCAAATGATAGCCACCAAGAAGGCAACGAGCAGAGTTTTCATGCTTGCGAAGTTCTCCAGAGTTTCACCAGATGTTCCTGCTAAGGGAAGGTTCTATTTATATCTTGGAGGTGTTGCCTTTTTTGTTGTTGGTTGTTCTTGTTTCTGTTATGGTGTGGGTTGTCTGAATTGCCATCACAATGAACCGCAGGGCAAGAGCAATGCATATCTCCAAGGGAGGATCCCAAATCCAGTGAGGAACACCTAATCTCCTAGCAAGATATCCCAGGCATTTAAATTCTTGCTCTGCCTAATTGTGCTTAATTGTCCAGAGAGAGCTAACTCTGAGTTTCTTTATTTTATTTATTCATTTATTTGTTTTCATTTGTCAATCACTTATAAGATATTAGGTATAAGTGTAAACATGAGTAAGAATGCAGGAAATAGGTACAAATAAATGGGGACAATAGGACAGGGACAGTAGATACGATGGTGCACTTATGCACACCCCTTACAGACCTCTTAGGAAAGGGGGAGGCCAATAGTGGAAAGTTTGAGGTTAAAGGAGTGGGGGTTAGAGGATGTAAGAACAGAGTCAGGTAGTGCATTCCAGGCATTGATCACTCTGTTGCTGAAGTCATACTTTCTGCAATCAAGTTTGGAGCGGTTAACATTGAGTTTGTATCTGTTGTGTGCCCTTGTATTGTTGCAGTTGAAGCAGAAGTAGTCATTGACTGGTAGGACATTGTAGTAGATAATTTTGTGTACTATGCTTAAGTCCAACTGTAGGCAGCGTAGTTCAAGGTTGTCCAGTTCCAAAATTTCATCCCTGGTGATGTAGCGTATTCTGTTGAGAGCAAAAGAGTGTAGTACTCATCTCGTGAAATACTTCTGGACTTGCTCAATTGTATTAATGTCCAATATCCAGTGTGTATTCCAGATGGATGAGCTGTATTCAAGTAATGGTCTAGCAAAAGTTTTGTATGCTCTAGTTAGCAATTCGATATTTCTGGAGTGGAAGCTTTGCAAGATTAGATTTACAACTCTTAATGCCTTTTTGGCAACATTATTACAGTGAGCACTGGTGCTTAGATCATGAGATATGAGTACTCCAAGGTCCTTGACAGAGTGAGGGTCATCAATAAGGTCATATCCACCTAGCTTGTATTTGGTGTACCGATGGATGGAGGGAGAAACAGCCTCAGAAACAGCCCTTCTCTCTCCTCCAAAGGAAATAATTGGCTAGGAGATTGGAAATTACAGCTGAAATTTGCCTGAAAAGGTATAGGGTTTCCTGCTTGAGCAGGGCGGATTGGACTAGAAGACCTCCAAGGCCCCTTTGAACTCCATTATTCCACATTCTGTCTTTTGGACACATGGTGGAAAGCAAGAAGACCCTAATGCTTAGAGAAATTAAAGACCATCCTTGAGTCTGGATGGCTACAAGAAGGAGCTTAACAAGAACTCAGAAAACCGAGAGCAAAAAAACCCCTATTTCTCAGTTTAGTGCAACAATCTTGGTGAGATTTATTCACTGCATCTCAGAGAGTCAGAAGCAACTGACCATGACCAGAAAAAACATAAATACATAAATGAAAAATTTTTGTTACACTACTGTTATTGTTACATGTTGACACTTATGTTTTTCTTTTGCTATTTCCAAATAGGAAAAAAGCAAAGGAGAAACAAACAGATGTATCAACATGTAACAACAATAGTAAAATATTTTTATTTTTATTTTTTTTTAGTATCTGTTTTGTTTTTATGATTAATAAAAACAAAACATATAATAAAAAAAATACATAAAGAAATAAAAAAGAGCAACTTACCAAAAAATAGGCAGGCAAGTTTGCTGGCCAGCTACACCAGGGTCCTTGATTGGGATTAGATTGTAGAGCTTTCTGCGGTGAAGGCGGCTGGGCAACCCGGGAGTCAGCACTCGACCTAGGCTGGTGGCGGCAGGAAGAGGTAGGCGACCAGCGGGGCTTGCTGCTTGCCTCCTAACTCAATGGTGGAAGGCCAGGCAGCAACAGTGCAGTGGGCCATGGGTGGAAGAAGATGGCAGCCAGATAAGGCATGCAGCATTGATGAGGGCATCTGGGTAGTCTCAGAGTCATTTGGACTCAACCGGGGCTGGTGGTGGTGGCAGGTAGTCAACTGGGGCTTGCTTGAAGGTCTCACCAATCTACATCTTCAGCAACAGCAGCCGGGCAAAGATGGCAGCCGAGCGAGGCAGGCTGAGCGAGGCAGGCCAGGCAAGGATGGCCAGGTGAGGATGGCTGGAGGTGGTGGTGACCAGGGCTTGCAGAGCTCTCACTCACACAGATCAGGCAGGGCCATGAGTGGCGGAAGGCAAGCAGCAATGGCTGGCTGGTGGCTGCAGTAGCGGCGGCAGTGGCAGTGGCTTCTGGAAGTGATGGTGGCAGATGGGAAAATGCAGGCAGCGATGTCACGCACATGTGCTATAAGTAGTGACTGGGCGGGGTGGGTGGGGGGAGAATGCAGTCAGCTATGGTCACACATGCACGATAAGGACTGACCAATCAGAGAGCAGAGACATGGGCAGAAAGGGACGGGGCCAGCCAGCGGCCCAATTTACCGGTTCTCCAAACTACTGAGAATCGTAACAACCAGTTCTACCAAACCGATCCAAAACTGGGAGAATCCCACTCCTGCTCCAGCAGCCAAGAGAACACATGTTTTTGCACAGGAACAGGAAACTCAAGTGCAAAGCCCAAGAGAAGGTCAAAAAAAACCCTCACTCTCAACTCCATGTGGTCAGCTAGCTAGAATCACACATGCTTGGTGGTTCTGCTTCATCAATAAATGGACCCCCATTCCAATCAGCCTCCAGCCTCCATTTTGTCTCCAGTGCCTCTCTCTCAGCTTGGAACCAAACCATTGTCTCCAACAAGTCCAAGTGTTTTGTACACAGACCTAAACTAAGCCAGTCAGGTATTGCAAGAGACTCTTTACCATCCTGGTCTAAATGGTTGTCCAGTCTCTTCTTGAAAACCTCCCATGATGGAGCATTGGCGCACCCACAACTTCCAGAGGTGGCTTTGATTTCAGCTTTAAATCATAGTTTTAAACTTCAGCTTTATTATTTCTCCTTCCTGTGAGCAATCTTCTGGTTTGGCTTTATCTAGGGTGGAATGAAGTTGAATTAGCAATTAGCTCATCTTGGTGGACAGCTGATGATAATTTTGGTTTATCCCACAATTCTACATTTACAATTTGACTCAAATCAACATCCAGAGCGGAAATTCAGACTTTGGCAAAGCTCCTTGTGAAAACTAACTGATTTTGACTTCTTCGTTCATTGATCCCAGTAGATTTTTTAAAAATCCTTTTCACTGAAACTGATTAGCCCAGAACATCAAGGTGTTCTAATGTACAACATATGCATTTACAAGGGGCAAACCATATATAATATTTTTTTTATTTATTAAATTTGTATTGCCGCCTATTTGCCATGGCGACTCAAGGCAGCTTACAACATATAAAACCACAATTTTTGTGGTAATGTTGCCCCCTCTAATGGTTTCTGTTTGTTAAGGAGTTGTGATTTGCCATCTTCATGAAGAATTTGATTGATGCTTTTAAGGATACACATATACACACAAAACCCACCTCTAACCCTGGTCATCCTGTTTGTATGGCCATTGTTGCACCTGCAAACATCACCTTGAATTTTTTTTACATTTGAAAATAACTCCTTCTAAAAAATGCAAACAGGATCCTCAACAGTTTTCAGCTTTGTTTTATATCCAAGAATGCCTCTGGGGTGCCAAGTAATCTCCAGATGTTTCCTTAGAAGAGGTGAGAAGATGGTAAACTTATCTTCTGATTAGAAGAAGGTCCAGATGTCAGGAGAGGCAAAGATAAGCAGAAGTGGGAGAGATGAGGTTATCCATTCAGTTGTGTCCGACTCTTGGGGTGACATGATAGTGGTCTTCCAATACTTGAGGAGCTGCCATAAAGAAAAGAGGGTCAACCTATTTTCCAAAGCACATGAAGATAGAAGCAGCAGATGGAAAGTAATCAAGGAGAAAAGCAACCTAGACTGTATGACAGCATGGGCAAAAAATACTGGACATAATATAGATTTAGCAGATTGGGAAAATATTTGGAACAAAAATTACACATTAACAAGATCAGCAGCCTATAAAGGAAATAAGTACAAGATGTTTCATCATTGGAATTTGCCATGAGATTGGCCAAAATGTACCCTAACATAAATCCGACATGTTGGAAATGTAAACAGAATCAAGGTACCTTCTATCATATGTGATTGTCATGCCCGGAAGCCCAAAAATACTGGACCAAAATATGAAAATGGATACAAGAAATAGTGGAAGACTGAATAGAGTTTAAACCAGAGGGGTTTTTTGGGGGGAATAATTAAAAAGGAAATATAGGAAAAAGATTAAATATATTTTACTACATATATTGACAGCAACAAGGGTAGCATATGCAAAAAACTGGAAGCAAAAAAAAATGCCCTCAGAGGAATTAGTAATTCAAAAAATTCTAGATTGTGCTGAGATGGATAAATTGATGTTAAAATTAAAAGATAAAGAAAAGCCAAAATATTATGAAATTTGGGACAATTGAAGGGGTAGGATTCAACTGGTGTTACAACCAGTTCAGTGAGAGTGCATTTTGCGCTTTGTGCTCTTCGGCTTTGCAACAGAGATGAGCACTGCACCCTAGAGCCAGAAATGACTAGCACATATGTGCGGGGGAATCTTTACCTTTACCTTATCTTAGGATCTCAGCTGCTTTTCTCTTCACCACTGTGTACTAGAGACCGTGGTGAGGAGACCCAAGAAGATTAAGGGAAGCCCGCTTCCTGTTATTCAGGATGCTGCTTGTAAGCGTTATGTGCTTAGAGCTTGAAGCATTGTGAGAGACCCCACACACCCACTTCAGCGTGTGTTTCTGTTGCTCCCCTCTGGGAGGAGTTTTCAAAGTATTTCTAGCAGGACTTTTACCAGATTCTGGAACCCCTTTGTTCCCTAGGTCATCCATCTGGTAAACTCACAAGATTTGGTTTTTCTTGCCATGCACATGGATACATCCGAACTAGACTGTTATTTCTCTGTGTCATATAATATATCAGGGTATACGCATATTATTTATTTACTTATTTATTTATTTGTCATGTTTAGGCTTTGTATTATTGGAGGTGGTGACCCTTTGAGAGTGACATGCAATAACATTTCATTTTAATGTATGATTATACATTAAATTAGTGTACATTAGAATAGAATAGTGTACATTAGTGTACACTGATTAGTGTACATTAGAATAGAATAAAATAGAACAGAACAGAACAGAACAGAACAGAACAGAACAGAATAGAATAGAATAGAATAGAATAGAATTCTTTATTGGCCAAGTGTGATTGGACACAGAAGGAATTTGTCTTTGTGCATATCAGAGTCATTTCAGAGTCTGAATCAGAGTCAGAGTCAGGATTCAGAGTCTGAATCATATTCAGCCGGTTCTGACCGGTTCTGGAGAACTGGTAGCAGAAATTTTGAGCAGTTGGGAGAACCAGCCAATCCCACCTCTGACTGGCCCCGCCCCCATCTATTCTCTGCCTCCCAAGTCCCGGCGGATCGGCTGGGTCTTATTTTGTTGCCCTGCACAGGAAAACGGAGCTGGAAAGCAGGTTAGTGGGGTGGGGAGGGAATGGGATTTTGCAGTAATCTTCCTCTGCCACATCTACCAAGCCATGCCCACCAAGTCATGCCCACAGACCTGATAGTAAAATAAAATTGAATCCCACCACTGGTGCATATTCTATCAGTGTACATAAAAGGAGAAAAAAGAAAAAAGAGAGGGAGGAAAATACATTCATCAAGAATCATAAGGTACAACACTTAATAATAGTCATAGGGTACAATAAGCAATCAAATCATAATGGGAAACAGTCAATAAAAATTATAAGGATACAAGCAACAAAGTTACAGTCATACAGTCACAAGTGGGAGGAGATGGGTGATAAGGAGTGATGAGAAGATAAATAGTAATAGTAATGCAGACTTTGTAAATAGTTGGACAGTGTTGAGGGAATTATTTGTTTAGCAGAGTGATGGTTTTCGAGGAAAAAGTGTTCTTGTGTCTAGTTGTTCTAGTGTGCAGGGCTCTATAGCATCATTTTGAGGGAAGGAGTTGAAACAGTTTATGTCCAGGATGTGAGGGATCTGTAAATATTTTCACAGCCCTCTTTTTGACTCGTGCAGGATAAAGGTCCTCAATGGAAGGTAGGTTGGTTGTAATTGTTCTTTCTGCAGTCCTAATTATCCTCTGGAGTCTGTGTCTTTCCTGTTGGGTTGCAGAACCAAACCAGGCAGTTAAAGAGATGCAGATGACAGACTCAATCATTCCTCTGTAGAACTGGATCAGCAGCTCCTTGGGCAGTTGGAGCTTCCTGAGTTGGCACAGAAAGAACATTCTTTGTTATGCTTTTTTGATGTCATTTTTGATGATGTTTTTTATTCAAGTGACAATGAAGTTATTCCAACTCTAAGTCTACTACTGATGGACTAGTTCTCCTTGACACTACTCCGTGGTTCACTTGCAACATCCCCTTCACAGTTTGCTAGTAGATTAATCAGCAAGGCCCTCAATTCACTGCTGAAAAGATTGTGCAATATAAGCACATGGATAAGCCCATATCTTCCCAAGTATTGTGTCATACAAAGAATCTGAAACTGTGTTCCACACTGTAAACTCCCTGGGAAGCTATGCTTGGCATCAGCTGTTTGGCTCTATCAAGGTTTCCATGTTGTGAAAATATATTTAAATAGATGTGAAAACGAAACTAAAAATAGAGGGCACAACCAAGAAAGATGTCTAAAAAGGGTGTGTCTGTACAAACACCTCAATCTGGCCCATCATTATGGTATCTGTCACATGGCCATAGAACAAAACTCAAGTTAAGTTGATCAATCAGAATAGAGCTGAAAGAGGGGTGATATTTTACCAGTTCAGACCGGTTCAGTAGATCTAATTGTTATGATTCTCGGTAGTTCGGAGAACTGGTAAATTGGGCCCCTGACTGGGACCACCCCTTTCTGCCCGCTTCTCTGCTCCCTGCCCAGTCAGTCCTTATTGTGCATGCACATCATTGCACACATGCGTGATAGTTGCTTCCTGCATTCTCCCCCCATCCATCCTACCCAGTCACTCCTTATAGTGCATGTGCACAACATTGCTGCCCGCATTTTCCTGCCCACCGCCATCGCTTCCTGCAGCAGCAGCAGCAGCCAGACAGCCTACTAGGAAAAAGCAAAGGAAAAACAGAAGTGTCAACGTGTAACAATAACACAAGTGTAACAAAAAAAAAGCATATATATATTTATTTATGTTTTTAGTATTATAATTAATAAAAACAAAACATATACTAAAATTTATTAAAAATTAAAAAAAATATTAAATTAAAAATTTAATAATCATAAAAACAAAACAGATACTAAAAACATAAATAAATACATAAACAAAATTGTTTTTTTTACACTATTGTTATTGTTACATGTTGTTATTTTGCTCTGATGGTGCCAGTTTTATGCTTGGGAGAAAATCTGGAGTAAGCACTAGGATAGCCAAAGACTTTCCAAACATCATAAGATGGTACTGCTTAAACCATCGTCTGCAACTTGTTTTAGATGATTCTATTAGGGAAATAAAGCAAGTATCTTTATCTTTATTGATAAAATATATTCTATTTTTCATCAATCCAATAAGAACCGAATTGAACTTAACAAAATTTCCAAACAACTTGAGATTGAAATTATAAAGATTGGCAGAGTTTTTGGACCTATAGTTTAAAGTCATCCCTAGCTGTGTGGCATGCTTATCCAGTGCTACATCAGTTTTTTTTGTTCAAATAAAAAATACTCAAGTATGACTGCCGATCTTGAAAATACATATTTTCTCACTGATTTGGCGTTGATCATTGATGTCCTAACTGAAATATCTCTTCTTTCTAATGCACTGCAAGCCAGAAACATAGACGTTATAAAGGCTGAAAAACTTGTGGTAGGATCAAGTTTGAAATGCTGACAAAGGAAAAGGGTGCATACAAGAAAAAAAAGTTGAAGGATAAATTACTTCAGAAACCTTTAAAAATATAAATTTTGTACAAAATCATCAATTTGTGGGACTTCCTCATGAAAGACTTGTAGAAAGCATTGTAATTAATTTGAAGAAAAGATTGATGGATTGCGAATATTTAAAAACAGGTAGCCAATTTAAAGACACTGATAAATTAAAATTACTAAATTATTTGGAGCCAGATTACTGGAACATTGAAGAAGTGGTGGCTCCATGGAAAGCAGCTGAAGAGCAATTGATTGTGTTTGGTGAAATTTTCCATGATGAAATTAATATTGATGATTTTTGCAATTTCATAGGAAATGTGTTAAAAGATTTGGAGAAATATGCAATTCCTGGCAGCATTAAAAAGACTAGAGATATTGTCAGGACTATTGCAGTCAGCGGAAAGGGGTTTCTTGCAAATGAACATAATATGTTCAGAGGGCAGAAGTCGCCTAACAGTTTCCAATGTAACAAACCTGCTGACTATCAATTTAATTGGCCTACCTCTGCAAGAATGGGACCCTGTTCCTATAGTAAAAAAAATGGTTATGGGCACATCACACATCACACATGCACATGTCAAACAAAAGAAAATTGCAAGTGAGGACACCAATAAAAAAGCAATTTGGAAGTATTTTATATAATAGTTTTATTGTTTTTTGTAAAGTTTTATCTTATGTAATAGTTTTGATTAACATTTTAAAACTTTGTTGGAACAAAATCTAGTTTTGTGTACCTTTTTATTATTTAAGCATTAAAGGCTTGAAATAATAAGCTACCTTTTGTTTTGGCACGTCTTTTCTTTAATACTTAAACAGTCATTAGGGCAAAGAAGTGATGTTGAGTTGGCCGTGCCCAGCTGGTCATGTGACCACCAAGCCACACCCACCCAGTCACATGATCACCAACCCACACCCACAAATTAGGCCACACCCACAGAACCTGTTGCTAAGAAATTTTAATCCTACCCCTGGCTGGAAGGGACCTTGGAGGTCTTCTAGTCCAGCCCCCTGCTCAAGCAGGAGTTCCTATATCATTTCAGACAAGTGACTGTCCAGTCTCTTCTTCAAAACCTCCAGTGATGAAGCACCCACAACTTTTGGTGACAAGCAGTTCCACTGGTTAATTGTCCTCACTGTCAGTCCTTAATTTGTCCTTAATTCCAGGTTGCTTCTCTCCTTGGTTAGTTTCCATCCATTGTTTCTTGTCCTGCCCTCAGGTGCTCTGGAGAATAGCTTGACCCCCTCTTCAGATCAGAACAGAACAGAATAAAATAGAATAAACAGAGCTGGAAAGGACTTTGGAGGTCTTCTAGTCCCTGCTCATTCCTATTTATGACAGTTGCAATGTTCTTCAGTCATGTGATCCCCCAATAACTGAAATTTTTTAAAGCCAATAATTACTATGAACAACAAACCTTGGCAGGATGTAACAAAGACTCCAGTATTTTAAATAAGGGGAAAAGTGCATTACTTTGCCAAGTCGTAGAAAGTTCGGAGTTTGGCCATTTTCCTTTATAAATCGGCTTTTGTGCCACAAATGGTGGATTTTCAATGTTCAAGTTCTCACAAAGTTGGAAACTTTATTCTCACATTCCTGCAGGACAAGAAAGTGATGTTAATGATCTGGGGAACTCAGGCATCTGGGAACAGGTATGGGAAGTTAGCATTCAAGTTTTTCCAGAAATACTTGTTGGAAATCCACTTAGCCAGGCAGGAGCTGGCAAGCACACAGTCCTTAAAAGTCAAATACGCTAATACTAGGCAGTGTTGTAGGTAAAATGCTCCTAAAGCAATTGGATTGACATGTGTTCCTATGATGGCTCTTTGGTGCTCTCTGAGATTAGTAGTTTTCTTGCAGAGGTTTCATTACCCAACTAGGTAACATTATCAGGATGTTGTAAGGAAAAAGGGTTTATGGAGAGGAGGATGAGGATGGGGTCCTTGGTGCTGTTTCCACTTGTTGCACACATTTCATTACCAAACTAGATAACATCATCAGTGCTAGAAGTGTAGAAACAGAACTTCATGAGGACAGTGGTGTCACCCAGAAAGGAAAAAGCCCAAAGGGAACATTAGGCCAGCCATAAAACAAACTTGCATAGGAAAAGAAATCTAATAAAAGAAATTGAAAGGCGCCCCGAGACAAAAGCCAAGCAATAAAGAACATACCAAACCAGCCAAAAGACAGGAATTACAAATAGAAGATTACAAAAAAGCCATCAAAACTAAAAGAGATTCGAGGAAAAAACTGACAATACAGCAAGCTGCCCCGCAGAGTTTATTTTCGCGCCTCGTTAAGGTTGCCTTCTGGCGGAAAGAAAAAATAAACTCTGACAGGATTTTAATGTCTAAACCATAAACAAAAACTTAAGGCTCTGTCACACTGCCCAACGGATGCAAAACGGACACAACGGACGAGAAAAATGTTCCATCCGTTGTTATCCGCTCTCAGAAGGGGCGAAAATTTGCACAACCGGAGCGGATAACACGGACGCGGGGAGGACGCAGGGCGGATGGAAAGTGGATGCAGAACGGAAGCCCAGTGGATGGAAGCGGATGGGAGCAGATGGCACATCCGCGAGGCTTCCGGGGGGGCGCAGCAAAGCGGATGCAGAACGGATACAGCGGATGCAGAACGGATGCACAGTGGATGAAGCGGATGCACAGCGAAGGCACAGCGGATGCACAGTGGATGCACAGTGGAAGCCTAGCGGATGCAGAGTGTTAATTGCGCATGCGGGGAGGATGTATTGCATCAACCCCGCAGATATAACGGAAGCAGCTTGGAAGCAGGTCACCATTCAGAGGAAAGACCTGCTTCCAGACACATCGACTGGCTTGCCTGTCCTGCCTGCATGTCTGCCTGCAAGCCTTGCTGCCAGCCTCCCTGCCAGCCTCCCTGCCAGCCTTGCTGTCTGCCTCCCTGCCAGCCTCCCTGCCAGCCTTGCCATCTGCCTGCCTGCCAGCCTCCCTGCCAGCCTTGCTGTCTTCCTGCCTGCCAGCCTCCCTACCAGCCTTGCTGTCTGCCTGCCTGCCAGCCTTGCTGCCAGCCAGTCTGCCTGCCTGCCTGCAAGCCTTCCTGCCAGCCTTGGTGCCTGCCTCCCTGCCAGCCTTCCTGCCAGCCTTGGTTCCTGCCAGCCTCCCTGCCAGCCAGCAACCCCACAACCATGCGGAAGCACAGCAAGCCTCAGCCATCTGCTGCCAGCCCTTGGAAGAGGGACAGGGCTACCATCCCGCCCCCTGGCCCTCACTCTGGTTCTCCTGGGGCTTCTGCAGCATGGGCTCGCTCTTCTGGGGCTGGGGCTTCTGCTGCTTCTGCTTCTGGAGGAGCTGATGACAAGCACTCCAGCACCAGCCACCTCCACAGCACCTGCACCCTTCACCCCTGAGACTGAGCGACCAAGAGGAGTGCCAGAGACTCATTTTTGTTTTATAGCTTCTTGTTAATAAAGTCTATTTTTGATTCATACACTTGCTTCATTTCTTTTTTTTAATAAAGTCTTGGTGGAAACTTTTAGAAATGGTTTAAGCCTTTGCATGCTTGTGGGATGGGTTAAGATAGTTGTGGGATAGATAAACCTCCAGTGCAAGCATAGTGGGACTGTATGGTCCACCCTCCCAGGTGCCACACCTTTGGCCCCTTATTATCAAGAACAATGTAATCATTGATCCACACATTTGAACATAAACACAACTCTTTATTAAATGCCCTGTTCATTGTAGGCCCACCCAACATACATGGCCCAATCTCATCAGTGTGATGAGACAGGCTGAAGGAAGCATCCATTAATCATCTATCATCCTGTCTTGCCACTCCACTGATCCTGCTGGGGAGTTGCACCAGTGTTTCAGGAGGTTGCGCTGCTTCTTCCCTTCACGTGAAGCTCTGCTGGGGCCTTGCATATCCTCAGTGTCTATCAGGTTTTGCCCTTGCCTCCATTCCCCAGGCTCCATGTTCCCATTGCCTTGCTGGAGGTCCACGAGCCTGTTCTGCAACACTGGGTAGCGGGTGCGCATGAGATTGTGCAGGATTCAGCAAGCTTTCACGATGCTGCATGGTGGTGAGAAGTACCTGGAACCTGTTGGCCAGGATGCCAAAGGTGTTCTCCACCACCCGCCTTGCCCTGGACAGCCTGTAGTTGAAGATCCTCTCTTCACGGGTGAGGCATCTGGAGGTGTAGGGCTTCATGAGGTAGGTCGTGAGGGAGAAGGCGTCATCCCCCACAATGAAGTAGGGCACATCTTGTGTGTCGTTGGGCAGGGGGTCTGGATCTGGGAAGCCCATGATGAAGTTGTGTTCCAGCCCCTCCTTGAGGTCACTGGCGTTGTATACCTGGGTATCTGAAGATGAGCCGTTGCCTGAAGAATCGATGTACATGAACTTGTAGTCAGCATCGACCATGGCGAAAAGGATGATGCTGAAGAAGCCCTTGTAATTGAAATAAATGGATCCCGACTTGGCTGGAGCTTTGCAGGCCACATGCTTGCCATCTATGGCTCCAACGATGTGGGGGAAGTTCCACTTCTGATACCACTGCTCTGCAACTTTCTTCCAGCCTTCTTCAGTGGAGGGGCACTGGAGGAGCTCCTCCAGGTATTCTTCGATGATGGTCTGCACCACTTCTCTGACCACAATGCTGATGGTGTTGTGTGGCACCCTCCAGCCGTACTGCATGCTCCTGTAGGTGGTCCCTGAGGCCAGGTGGCGCAGAGTGAGTGCCACCTTGAGCCCAGGTTCCAGGCTGGGCCAGAAGTTGGTGTTTGCCTTGGTCAACCTGGGTGTCAGGCGCTGCACAACTTCATCAAACATGGCTGGAGGCATCCTCATGAAGTTCTGGAATGCCCGAGTGTCTTCGTTCCTGAGCTCCACCATCAGCTTGTTGTACAGTCTGTCCTCTGCTCTTCTGGTGAACCATCTTCGTACCCAGACGCTTCTTGGCCGCCCCTTTTTCTTCCCGTAGTAGAGTTCACAGAGCCTGTAGATGGCTTCACACTGTTGCAGAAGGATGGTGGCTGCCAAAAGGACTTTGTTACGATCCACGGTGGACATGACTGGATGCTGTGGAAGAGGAAGAGTCAGATGAAGGCTGCAGAGGTCTGCAGCAGGGCTGCTGTTCTGAAAGTGAGATCCAGATGTGTTGCTCCCCCTTTTTATAGGCAGTATAGGTGTCCTTTTGTATCCTCTAGGCATCCTCTAGACATCCTTAATATCCGAGATAGGTCCCCTCTGCGGACGTTTTTTCCATTTTACATGCTTTGTTTCCGTGCTGCATCTGCTAGGCATCCGTTCTGCATCCGTTCTGCATCCGTTCCGCTTCTTCCCTGCGTCCGAGCGGATGCGAGTTGCACAGATGCGCAGCGGATGCCTAGCAGATATATCGGATGCATAACGGATGCATAACGGATGCGTAGCGGATGCGTAGCGGATGCGTAGCGGATGCAGAACGGACAAATTGGATACATTTTCCGCGCAAAAGTTTTGAGCAGCTCAAAACTTTCTGAGCGGATGAAACATCAAAAAACGGATGCTGGACGGATAGAGAGGAAGCAAAATGGAGGCAGTGAGTACATCGCGTTAACCAACGGATGGCAAGCTTTTTTGTCCGTTTTACATCCTCTTTGCATCCATTGGTGCAGTGTGACAGGGGCTTTAACAAACATTTATACACAAAGGGAGAAAAAAGGTATAAAAATTGATTACTTATCATTCAAAGTTAGCTAGCTAGCACCAGGAATGCAGGCATGCTGTTTCTAGCCTTCCTGAAAATAAAAAGATCCAGCTTTCAAGCAGTTGTCTGTATCCTTGCACCAGAGCTCTCCCAGCGGGAAAATTCAAACCCTCAGAGAAAGGCACTTTCAGCCTTTCTACAATTGGCGACCCACGAAGATTTTCCAGCCAACCCTGCCACCGGATCGGGCCCGCAGATCAATTCCCACCCAGCATGGACCTTCTTTGTCCAGGGACAACATCCACGGACCCAGCCCGGTAGGCATAAGGGTAGTAAAGGGAGTTCGTGAGCCTTTCTGCTCAACAGCTGCTTGAAAGCAGGTGAGTACCGCTTTAAATTTCTAACCTTACTAGGTAGCAGAGTGGAAGCATGAGTGGTTCAGGTGTGTGATTGTGGATTTTCTCTGCGGAAACAGAAGAACCTCGCCTCCTCCGTGATTGCCAGCTGCACCCCAACCAGCTGCTAGCTCCAACAAGCCGTGACTGGCTGGATTTGGGAATGCAAGGGGTGATCACGGAGTGTGAGTCCTTCTGAAGGACGCATGAAAAACCGAGCGGGCTGAGAAAGGGACTGGTGTTGGGAAATAAATAGAAAGCAGGAAAATAGTCCTGGTGCATCCCGCAAGCAAAGCCCTGTGCAGTTAGAAGGGGCCCGTACCGGCTGCTGGCAAACAAAATTAGAAATAGTTTGCCTTCAAAAGCAGAGCATGTCCTTCCAGATCCCCACCTTTAAGGGAGATCTGAAAACTGACGGCAGAGTGTGGGGAGGGGCCCGTACCGGTGCTGCTAGGGGCAGATGGTCCTCCAAGATCTCATTTTTTAGGGGGGTCTTCAAACTGACGGTGGAGTTTCCCTAAAAGAAAGGGGCCCGTACTCCGTGTGTAGGGAAACTGAAGTCCTTTCCAGACCTTTTTTGTTTGAAAACTGACAGGCGTTAGCCCGGCTAAACCAAAATAATCCCCACATCAGGTAGGGAATATGGGAAGTTGTAGCTCGAGGGCAATGGAAGAGACCCCCTTGTACTTGAGGCTTGGGATGAAAGGCAAGTGCCTGTCCTGCCTGGAATGAATAAAAGAGACGCAAAAAGAATTTGCAAAAAGTGGGCTTTATTGCGAGATGACACAGGAAGACAAATTTGGCCTGATAGCGGTACTTTAGATCATAAAACCCTAAAAGCACTTAGAACATGCATTAAACCCAGCCAAATACCCTATTGGTACTGCTGGGCTGAAATGGCTAGGACAAAAAACCTGATTGAGGGAAAAGATCAGGAAAAACCTGAAACCCATTCCCTGGATGGACAAACTGAGGCACGATTCATGGCTCCCCTTTTAAACAGACCTGTGCAAAATAGGGGACAATTAAAATACATTTATACCCACACTCCCTTCTCTGCCTCTGACCTAGTCATCTGGAAAAAAGATACCCCAGCCTTCAGGGCTGATCCCCAAACAGTAATTCAAACCCTGAAATCAATCATAGACAGCCACAATCCATCTTGGGGTGACATGACCCAGCTGCTACAAATCTTTCTAACGAAAGATGAGCTATTAAAACTATTTGAGAAAACTGAACAAATAGCTAAACTACCTACCATCCCTGGACAGGCAGCCCCAGCCCGCATTGCATGACCAGTACATCGCCCTAACTGGGACTACAATGATACCAATCATTGGGATGAATACACAAGAGCAAAAAATAACTTATTAGAAGCTTTAGAGGAAATTGGAAAAAAGTCTCTAAATTGGTCTGATTTCCAAAGAACCACACAAAAGGAAAAACAAAACCCTGATGCTTTTTGGGTCTGCCCAACTGAGGCAGCTGTTAGCATATGCCCAACTAGACCTTAGCTTCCTCAAGGACCAGAGGATTTTAGCCTCAGCCTTCGTGGATCAATCCACCTTGGATATTAAACAACATTTCCATCACTTCATTTCTAATTGGGCAACTTTAGACATAGAAGAGTTGCGCAGGATTGCTAACTTTGTCTATGACCAAAGAGACAAGTTGAAAGAGGAAGAGAAAGAGAGAAAAAGACGAATAGAAAGACAGGAAGACCTGAAAATGTTTGCTGTAGTGCAACATAATGCCAGACAAACGCCTGATAGAACTTCTTACAATTCAAAGAAATGCTGGCATTGCGATAAAGCAGGGTGGTCGCAAGGCAGATGCCAGCATTGCTATAGGTGTGGACAGGAAGGGCATTTTAGCAGGGAATGTAGGCAACACCCCTTCTGCAACCGGTATCACCCACCACCTAGAAATATGAAGACAGGCAATAATCCAATCCATTACACTGAGCAACAAAGTTTCAGTCACCAGACACCACCCAGCGCTTCCTTTCCTCCGATAAACACTAACAATACACATCAATGGGAGCAAAGGAGAGACCATGATTTACTCCCTTCTTGACTAGAAAATGACAATGAAAGTACTGAATTCCTGGCTACCTTTAACAGACTAGCTATCCCCTTAAGAAATGGCCCAGAAGGGGAACCCATTGTTACTGTTCTTATCGGAGGAAAGAAATACAATTGCTTGGTTGATACTGGAGCCACCTCCTCATTAATTACTGAAGCACCATATAAAGCTGCAGTGGCTGAAGGGGCTCCAGATAACATAATGGGAGTGGGAGGGAAAATAATCCCTGTAGAATTTACCCACAACATACCAGTAGAACTAGGACCTTTCACAATAGACCATGCATTCACTATTTGCCCCCAGTCACCACTATCCCTATTAGGAAGGGATCTCCTATGTAAAATGGGAGCTACCATAACATGTGTCAAACAGGGGTTGCAATTAGAAATCTCAGGAAAAGGAAAGCACAAAACAATCATGCTGATAACCAACAACAAGGGGCTTCATGAGGATTTAAAAAGCCTATCACCCTCTTTATGGGGCTGGGACACATCAGAGGTGGGACTACTTAAAGGAGCAACACCAGTTCAGTTACTATCCAAGTAAAACAGGGTCCACCTCCATGTGTGCCCCAATACAAAATCCCTGCAGAAGTAATTCTCCCTATACAGAAATTAATCCAAGCATACCTACAACAGGGAGTTCTCATTAAATGTACCTCTCCCTGCAACACCCCCATTTTTCCTGTAAAGAAATCTACAGTAGATAAAGATGGAAACCCCATCTTTAGATTTGTACAGGATTTGAGGATCATAAATGATCACGTGATACCTAGAGCCCCCATAGTGCCTAATCCATCCATTATAATCACTGAAGTCCCAGCCTCAGCCACTTACTTTTCTGTCATTGATTTGTGCTCTGCCCTTTTTAGCATTCCTGTGGATCCAGCATCCCAATATCTATTTGCCTTTACGTGGCAAGATCAATGATATACTTGGACTCGATTGCCACAAGGTTATACTCAGTCCCCCACCCTATTTTCACAAATATTAAAGGCAAACCTCTCCTCCATCTCCCTACCATATCAGTCTTCCTTAATCCAGTATGTTGATGATTTATTGTTAGCATCTCAAACTGAGCTAGCATGTAAAACAGATACCCTGTATTTACTCAAAGCCCTGGCAGAAAGAGGTCACAAAGCCTCTCCCTCCAAATTGCAATATTTAAAACAAGAAATAACATATCTGGGCTATATTATTGCACCAGGAATTAGAAAATTGGCCCCTAATCGAGTAGAAACTATTTTAGCCATGAAACCACCCCAAACAAAACGTCAAGAGCCCGACCACTCATTCAATTAACAGGCAAAAGCATGCTTGACCCCATTGAATGGTCAAAATCTCTGGACAAAACACTTCAGACCATCAAACAAACCCTAGCATCAGCCCCAGCACTCTGACTATAGGAAACCTTTTACTTTATTCATCCATGAGAAATTAGGTGTTGCCTCTGGCGTTCTAACACAGCCTTTTAGACACACACACCGGCCAATTGCTTATTATTCTGTAACCCTAGATCCAGTAGCTCAGGGCACTGTCCCCTGCTTACGAGCTGTGGCAGCTACAGTTGAACTGGTGAAACAATCTAAAGATTTGGTATTAGGGCATCCTCTACTGCTAAAAGTTCCCCATGAAGTTTTTGCAATTCTCTTAAAGAGCCAGACACAAGCCTTTACTCAGCAGCATTTGGCTCAATATGAAGCTGAACTTTTTACCTCTGATCACATTACATTTGAAAGATGTAATACTCTAAACCCAGCTACCCTGCTCCCCACAGAACAGGAAGAAGGCAATCTCCATGATTGCCTCCATTTAGTGCATGATGCTGAACTACCCCGCTCTGATCTAACAGATAACCCGCTACAAAACCCCGACTTGGAACTTTTTACAGACGGTTCCTCCTACATGCACCAGAACAAAAGAGTAACAGGAGCAGCTGTAGTCTCTCTACAAGAAATTATTTGGGCTTCCCCCCTTCCTCCTTCCCATAGTGCCCAAGCAACTGAGCTTATAGCCTTAACGAAAGCCTGTGAAACTGTTAGGAACCAATCTACCAACATCTATACAGACTCCAAATATGCTTTTGCAGTCTGCCATGCAACAGGAGCCCTATGGAAACAACGGGGTTTTTTAACTTCAGCAGGACAACAAATAGTACATGCATCATTAGTAGCCAAACTTTTAGAGGCCATCCAATTACCACAAGCACGAGCAGTCATCCATTGTAAAGCCCATCAAACAGATGACTCTACAATAATGAAAGGAAATCAATATGCAGATGCAACAACCAAATGGGTGGCCACCAAACCTCTACCTCATACCATCATCACACCAGCCTTGACAACAACACCAGAAATATCATACACGCAATTTCTAGACAAAGGGGAA
Organism: Laticauda colubrina; assembly: GCA_015471245.1. Taxonomy (NCBI): domain Eukaryota; kingdom Metazoa; phylum Chordata; class Lepidosauria; order Squamata; family Elapidae; genus Laticauda; species Laticauda colubrina. The sequence goes on from BLBF01000336.1 coordinate 91,108, forward strand.
TCTGACCAATGGGAAAATAAATTTTCAGCAGTTTTTAACCAAGGATTCTGGAGAGTCCCCGATGGCAGACCTATAGCCCCACGACGTCTCCTTAGGCTAATCTGCCAAAGATTACATACAAAGGGACATTGTGGTACGCAAGCTATGGTGGATGCCATCAGGAGGGTATGGTGTGCACTTAGAGCCTATAGTGAGGCTACCAAAATTGCCACAACATGCCAAACCTGCCAAGCAAATAATACCACCTCCAGAAAAACAATTAATGAAGGAGGAAGACCCTGGGCACAGAAACCATTTGAAAAGATCCAAATGGATTATATACAACTACCTAAGGCAAATGGGTATCAATATGCTCCTGTCTGTAAGGACCAACTAACTCACTGGGTAGAGGCCTTCCCATGCTGCCATGCTACTGCTCTAGAAACAGCCAGGCACCTCCTTAAGGATATTGTGCCTAGGTTTGGAGTGCCCACTATTCTGGACATGGATAGGGGAAAACATTTTATAGCCCAAGTCCTCACGCATATATTTCAGGCTCTCGGCATTACCCAAAACCTCCATGTACCCTATTCTCCCACTTCCTCTGGAGCCGTGGAGAGAGCTAACAGGGAGATAAAAACCCTACTGGGTAAACTTTGTCAGGAGACACACCTCTCCTGGCCACAAGTGCTCCCAATTGCCCTCTTTTATCTCAGAACTAGACCAAGAAAGGACATAGGTATTTCCCCCTTTGAAAACCTTTTTGGTCGGCCTCCTGATACCTTACAAGGTCTTGACCCTCATTTCCTCTGCCTAGATAGGGGGGATATGGTTCTCTCTTCTTATCTTGCAGCCCTGCAAAAGTGACTACAGACCCTCTCGACTCAGAGTACACTGACGCAGACCTTACCCTTGGAAGAAGCCCTGCATCCATATGAACCGGGAGATTGGGTGTGGATCAAGTTCTTCACCAGAACCTCACCTCTACAACCCAGGTGGAAAGGACCCTGTCAAGTTTTACTGACTACTCACACTGCCATTAAGATCTCAGAACGAGACTCTTGGATACATTGGACACATGCAAAGCCAGCAGTCATAGCCAAACTCCACCACAATCAATTCCACCCATCAAACTCAAGAAAAATCCAGACACAGATCAATGGACGCTTGCAGCATTCTTCAACATCACTGAACCAAACAACTCTGAGGAACCAAGGGCAATCAATGAATTACACAAAACTCCCAGGTGCTGAGTTATAACACTCTATTATTTTTTTGTGTATATTTTTTATTTTTCTTCTGCATTTTTTCTTCCTTTTTTTGTGTGTTTTTTTTAAAACAAAGAAGAGACTTTTATAATTTTTGATACTTGACCTATACTTTTACCTTTTTCACATTGTACAAATAAAAAAAAAAAAAAGAGGGGGAGGGAAGAAAAGAATCTAGCAATGGGAAACATGAAATGTAATGTATACTGTGTATTATTATTTTCTGTAACAATTGTAATACTTGTAACACAACCAACTGCGTTCCTGGAACCAAAGCTTATCCCAGAGAAAGGAAACGTATGGGAATATTTAGCAAAAGAAATACTCAACACTACTAACTTTTGCCTAGCAGGAGGGAAAACAGTCAAGGATATCCTAACTACATGCCTAATGGGAGTAGCAACTAGGCCACATAACATCATTAACTACACCACATTTAGAAACCTTCCTGACTCCTACGAAAGCATTTTTAGCTGGGGCCACTCTACAAAAACCAAGGACAACACCATCTATGCCCTACACATTGCTGCAATAACCACCTCTGAGAAATGCTTTAATGTCGCTGGGTGCAGCTCACCTAGGGTCACAAAATGCACCAGTCTTAGCAACACAGACCTAAAATGCAACTACACAGAAACCATATCATTTTCATATAGTTATCCGAAGCTCCCACCCGGATGGTTTTTCCTGTGTGGCTTAAAAGCCTACTCATACCTTCCTGCAAATAACACAAATGGCCCCTGCACCTTAGGAAGATTAACAATGCTTATGCCATCCATACAGAGATGACACAGGAGAGCCTTCCAAACCCTAGACTCAGACTGTGACTCTAAAGTCTCCCTTCCCACCAAAACAGAATACATCTCATTGGCAATATCTTTGATAGGGGTACCTGGATTGGCAGTGCAAAATTCTAAAAATTTGAATGGACTAACATGTACCCTGGCAAAAAGTTTGAATTCGACCTGGATGCCCTTAACAGAGAACTGAGGGAGGTCAGAGAAGCCATTCTGGAGAATAGGGCAGCAATAGACTTCCTTCTCTTGAAGCATAGCTATGGCTGTGAAACATTCAAATGGATGTGTTGCTTCAATCTGAACGAAACCTCAGAACTTGTAGGGAGGGACATCCACCACCTGAAAGAGCTAGCTCAAAATATTGGTCAGGAGCAATCCTTCCTGGACTTTTCATGGCTGTTCTCATGGATGCAAGATTTCCATTGGCTAAAAATCCTCATAACAACAACAGTCATCATTTGTGTCTTTGGGGCCCTCATGTGTTGCCTCTGTAGGTGCATACCACCCTGCCTCAGCTGCTTAAAGGCCTGTATTCCCTCTAAAAAGAGAAAATTAAAAAGGGGACAGGCAGCTGTGATGATGATCCAGGTTGATCAAGAATACCAAGTATACCAAGACATTCAATCAGAAATCACCCCTTCAAGGGAAAAAAAAAAAATGAGGGTTGTAGAAAGGGAACTTCATGAGGACAGTGGTGTCACCCAGAAAGGAAAAAGCCCAAAGGGAACATTAGGCCAGCCATAAAACAAACTTGCATAGGAAAAGAAATCTAATAAAAGAAATTGAAAGACACCCCGAGACAAAAGCCAAGCAATTAAGAACATACCAAGCCAGCCAAAAGACAGGAATGACAAATAGAAGATTACAAAAAAACCATCAAAACTAAAAGAGATTCGAGGAAAAAAACGATAATATAGCAAGCTGCCCCACAGTTTATTTTCGTGCCTCATTAAGGTTGCCTTCTGGTGGAAAGAAAAAATAAACTCTGAAAGGATTTTAATGTCTGAACCTTAAACATTAAACACTTAATGAACATTTATACACAAAGAGAGAAAAAAGGTATAAAAATTGGGAAATTATCATTCAAAGTTAGCTAGCTAGCCCCAGGAACGCAGGCACGCTGTTTCTCGCCTTCCTGAAAATAAAAAGATCCAGCTTTCAAGCAGTTCTCTGTATCCTTGCACCAGAGCTCTCCCAGTGGGAAAATTCGAACCCTCAGAGAAAGGTACTTTCAGCCTTTCTACAGAAGGAAGAGAGGTTTTGGAGGAGGAGGAGGAGGAGGAGGAGGAGGAGGAGGAGGAGGAGGAGGAGGAGGAGGAGGAGGAGGAGGAGGAGGAATGTGGGGTCCTTGGTTCTCTCTGAGCTTGATGTTTTTCTTGCAGACATTTCATTACCCAGCTCGGTATCATCATCAGTGCTAGGAGTTTGGTTTGCTCTCAATTTATTTTCCAGTGGCTTGTCCTGTCAGTGTTAGTGGGTTAAGGTTGCTTACTAAAGCCCATGTCACAAAGCACCAATGGATGGAAAGAGGATGTAAAATGCAGAGAAACACTTGCCATCCGTTGGTTAACGCGATGCATCCGTTCTGTACTCACTGCGTCCGTTTTTCATACTCTCTATCCGTCCAGTATCCGTCTACTGAGATTTCATCCGCTCAAAAAGTTTTGAGCTGCAGGAAGGCGGAGCTTCGTCTCGGTGCTACAGCTGAGATCTCGGGGCTCTGAGATCTCAGCTGATATTTTCACCCCTGGTTGGTCCTAACGGACCTAAACCGTCCCGTAGAGACGGGGATTGTGAAGGGCACAGTCCCAGGATCCCAGAGATATCGCAAATCTCTGGTTTGATTCGGGAGAAGCCCTTTTGCTGGCGGTGCAAAGGCAGCCTCCAAAGCTGCTGAAGTCGGGACAGCTCCGAAAAGAAAGTGGCTGGAGAGAGGGTGTGTCGGCTGGGTGAGAAACTTCTTTTGTATTGCAAATTGGCTGAGACCTGAAAGGATATCCTGAACAAAGAAGAAACCTGTGGCTTTATTTTCGTCTGACTGGAATCTGGTTGAGTGGCGTTTTTTAAGTGATGTCAAATTGAGGCTTGGATTCTTCCCTTACTATTTTTTTTTTCTCTTTTCTGAGGACTTTAATGTGACTTTGTAGGTAACCAGATTGAATTTTTTGTTATATATATTTTTATGCTTCTTTTGATTTTTTAATTTTCTTTAGGATAGAGGCCCCCTTTGTTTCTTCTGGGTTTTGTATACATTACTCTTTTTTCTGGCTGAGGGGGGAAAAAGTATTAAGAGACCTTGCAACACTGCCAACTAGAGGCTTGAAAGTACTTTATTTGAATTGGGGAGAAATGTATAAACACTCCTTCTCAAGGGCATTTTAATGTGATAAGATGGAGGGAGAGCACAGAAAAATATTATTACAGGTGTTTTCCTGGACTCTTATCAATATCTCAACACTTGAGGCTTGGCTTTGAAGCTGCTGGAGAAGAGAGTCATAATAAGAGCCTTGGATAAATAAATAAAGTGCAGTGTGCAGTATATATATATATATATATATATATATATATATATATATATATATA
>BLBF01000336.1:99599-143287 GCA_015471245.1 Laticauda colubrina
CATCCCACAGCTATTACCCATCCCAAAGGTATCCCTGCCCATCCCACTGCTATCCTTATCCATCCCACAATCATGCAAAGACTTAAACCATTTCTATGTATGTATGCATGTAAGCCATGTATGTTGAGTGGCCCTACAATGAACAGGGCATTTAATAAAGAGTTGTGTTTATGTTGAAATGTGTTGATGAATGATTAAATTGTTATTGATAATAAAGGGCCATAGGTGTGGCACCTGGGAGGGTGGACCATACAGTCCCACTATGCTTGCACTGGAATTATCTATCCCACTGCTATCCTAACCCATCCCACAGCTATTACCCATTCCACAGGTATCCCTGCCCATCCCATAGCTATCCTTACCCATCCCACAAGCATGCAAAGACTTAAACCATTTCTAAAAGTTTCCACCAAAACTTTATTGACTAAAAGAACTGAACCAAGTGTGTGAAGCAAAGATAAACTTTATTAATAACAAACTGTAAAAGCAAAATGACCCAAGTAAAATGTCCCAAGCAAAGATAAAGTCAACAGGTAGCAACCCAGTCTCTGGCACTCTTCTCAGTCACTCTGAGGTGTGCCCATAGTCTCAGGGGTGAAGGGTCCAGGTGCTGTGGAGGTGACAGTGGCTGGATTGCTGGTCTGAGGCACCATTGGGGTGCCTGGCCCCGAGAGGACAACAGGGGATGGTATGTGCAGGAAGCTCTCAGAGAGCTGGCTCAGTCCTGTGATGTTGAGAGCCCCTTCCTCCATGACATGGGGTGTAAGTCCAAAGACCAATGACAGATGTTATGAGGCCGGGCTTGGATGTGGGGTGGAGGAAGGAGGAATGTAGTGGGGCTGTCTGGTCTGCAGGTGAGCGAGGTGAGATGTTGGTGGCATCTGTAGCATTGGTGGCATCTGTGGCATCTGTGGCATCGGTGGCACCTGTGGCGTGCGATGAACCTGTGCCTGGACTGGGAAGGGCTGCCTTTGCTGCTGGAACTCCTGGTAGCCGTAGCCTTGGTAGGTGAGTGCCTGTGGAAAGCCTTGGAAGGGCTGTGACATCACCTGGGGTGGAGGAGCAGACCTGGACTGGATCAGAGCAGGTTCATCTGGGCCTGGAGGGTTGTGCAGAAGACCTGTGATCCTCTCCTTTGTCACCTGGTACTGTGATTCGGACATGTCCATGAGGGTCTGGTTGACGTAGGTGAGGAAGGGCTTGTGGTTTGAGGATGGTATGTTGGTGTGTACCAGCTGAGAGAGGAGATCTACGCTGCTTTTGATGGTGTCCCTGATCTCCAGCAGGACAGTGTGGTTCTGCCCCTCCGGTCTGCCTCTCTGCCTGCTTTCTGTGGAGGTGGAGCTGGGGGCGGGGGTGGCTTGGTCTCTGGTGTCAGCACCCTCTCCCTGCTCCCACTGCATCAGGGGGTTCTCCACACACTCCGCCACGGGGAGTGCAGCTTCGGGGGGGTCTCCGTCATGGGGTGCTCCACAGATACCTGCCTGGACACAGGAGCTGACTCTTGGCCAGAAGAGGACTGGCTCTCTGTGGCCTGCCTGAGAGAGAGGGTAGAGAGAGGGACTGCTCCTCAGTGGCGGATCTCACCCTCCAAGAAGCTGCACTTGGCCATCATGTAGGTCTCCCAGTCGGTGAGCTTGACCGCAGCCTGGCCAGACTTCTTGAGGTGCAGCTTCCCGTACCAGGTGTGCATGTGCCTCCACCACCCGAGGAGGACCTCTGAAGTGTAGCCCAGGCTCTCTGCCTTCTCTCTCCAAGCTGGCTGCTTCCTCTTGGTGTCTGGAGAGAGCCTGTGTCCCTTCCTCCATAGGTACTCATTCTCCCTCAGCCATTCGAGCACCTCATTCTCATGTTCCTCTTTGATGGAGTACTGTCTCCTCTCTCTATCTCGTGTATGCCTCTTCCTCCCTCTGGCAGGGCCTTCTGGGCCCTCATCAGAAGGGCTTTGAGGTTCTAGGGGCTGGTCCACCACACCACCAGCAGCAGCAGCAGCAACAACAGCAGCAGCAAAAGCAGCACCAGAAGCACCAGCAGCACCAGCACCACCAGCAGCACTAACAGCACCAGCAGCACCAGCAGCACCAGGATCAGCAGCAACAGAGTAAGCACCAGCAGCACCAGCAGCACCAGGAGCAGCACCAGCAGAGTAAGCACCAGCAGAAGCACCAGCACCAGGAGTAGTGTCAGCAGAGTAAGCACCAGCAGAAGCACCAGCAGAAGCACCAGCACCAGGAGAAGCGCCAGCAGAGTAAGCACCAGCAGAAGCACCAGCACCAGGAGCAGCACCAGCAGAGGAAGCACCAGCAGAAGCACCAGCACCAGGAGAAGCACCAGCAGAGGAAGCACCAGCAGAAGCACCAGCAGAAGCACCAGCACCAGGAGCAGTGCCAGTACAGTAAGCACCAGCAGAAGCACCAGCACCAGGAGAAGTGCCAGCAGAGTAAGCACCAGCAGAAGCACCAGCACCAGCAGAGTCAGCACCAGCAGCAGAAGCACCAGCAGAAGCAGAGTCAGTGCCAGGGGGTGGGATGGTGGCCCTGTCCTTCTTGCCAGGGCTGGCAGAAGATGGCACAGGCTTTCTCTTCTTCCCCATGGTTGTTGGCTGGAGATGTGTCTGGCAGCAGGTCTTTCCTCTGAATGGTGACCTGCTTGCGAGCTGCCTCCTTTTATATCCGTGGGGGCTGATGCAATGCATCCTCCCCGCATGTGCAGTGAACACTTTGCATCCGCTAGGCATCCGCTGGGCATCCGCTAGGCATCCGCTAGGCATCCGCTAGGCATCCGCTAGGCATCCGCTAGGCATCTGCTAGGCATCTGCTAGGCATCCATGATGCATCTGCGTCATCCGCTCGACATCCGCTCGGCATCCGCTGCGCGTCCGCTTCACTGTGCTCCCCCGGAAGCCCTGCGGATGTGCCATCCACTTCCATCCACTTCCATCCTTTAGGCTTCCATGGAGCATCCGCTTAACATCCTCGCTACGTCCTCTCCCCATCCGTTCCTTTCCGTTGTTGTCCGCTCTGTTTATGTAAATTTGGGGCACTTTTGAGAGCGGATAACAACGGATGGAACATTTTCTCATCCGCTGTGTCCTTTTTACATACTTTTTGCATCCGTCGGCCGATGTGACAGGCCCTTAACTACTGAGTAGTAGTAGATGCTATTCCCTATTAGCCTCTCATTGCTAGCATTCATGATGTTATATGCAAGAAAACTTGCAAATCTGCAAGAAAATGACTAAGCTCAGAAAGCACCAAGAACCCATCAGTCCTCTCTCCCTCCCTCCCTCCCTCCTCCTCCTCTCCACAAACCCACTTCTTTCTAGCACGGATGATGTTCCCTAGTTGGGTCATGAAACATATGAAAACAAACAACCAAACTCGAAGAGCACACCAACAACCCCACATACCTCCTCCTCCTCCTCCTCCTCCTCCTCCTCCTCCTCCTCCTCCTCCTCTCTGTAAACCCCACTTTCTTCTAGCACAACAATGTTATCTTTCTTGGTAATGAAACTTCTGCAAGAAAACAACTAGCAGAGGTGATATTCAGCAGGTTCTGACCATTTCTGGAGAACCAGTAGCAGAAATTTTAAGTAGTTCAGAGAACTGGCCAATCCCACCTCCAACTGGCCCCACCAACCCCATCTCTTCTCTACCTCCCATTGAGTCCCAGCTGATCAGCTGGCTCTCCTTTGGTTGCCCTGAACAGGAGAACAGAGCTGGAAAGCAGGTTAGTGGGGTGGGGAGGGAATGGGGATTTTGCAGTATCCTTCCTCCTTCCCCATGCCCACCAAGCCATGCCCACAGAACCAGTAGGAAAAAAATTTGAATCCCACCACTGCTTCCATGGTCCCTACCCTAGAATTCTATCATGGTTCTAAGAAATCCACAAAAAAGGAGAGAGAAAAATCATAAGGTTGACCTAACTACTAATTGGTGGTTTTGGAATCAAATGGCGTAATTTCATCTACACCCGTCATCCTAATGACAGTATTACATCTACACCCACCATTCTGAACACTTTGGTGGAGGAGGAAATGAATCACAGTTATTTTAAAGCGTCCTTTATTAACTTCACACTTTCTAGTTTACACAACACATTTAATCAGGTCACTAACAAAGTCACATGACTGCATTTACCAATCTCGGAAGGATGGAAGGCTGAGTCAACCTTGAGGATCAAACTCCTGGCACTGGGCAGAATCAGCCTGCAATACTGCCTCCATAATCACTGTGCTACCACGGCACCGATTGGCTTCCACCTTGGCAAAAGAGTGAAATAAAACTGTGTCCTGTTTCTTTATTTAATCAGTTTAATATAAATTCAACCATAACAGTACAAGAGCATACAATAGATATAAACTCAAGGTAAATTGCACCAAACTTGATTGCAGGAAATACGACTTCAGCAAAGGAGTGGTCAATGTCTGGAATATTCTATCTGGCTCTGTGGTTTCTTCCCCAAACACTAAAAAACTTTAACCTTAGACTGTCTGCTATTGACCTCACTCCTTTCCTAAGAGGTTTGTTGGTGGCAGTGCATAAGCGCACCAATGTGCCTACCGTCCCTGTCCTATTGTTTCTTTTATTTTTCTTATATGTACCCATTTCATGTGTTCATAACTATGTTTATACTTATACCTATTATCTTGTAAGCGATTGACAAATCAAAATAAATAAATAAATATTGAAGAAAGCAGGATTCAAAGATGATTTGGGCTTTAAAATTAGAGGAAGAAATAATAAGGTATGTTACACAACCCTGTTTCCCTGAAAATGCGACCTACTCTGAAAGTAAGTCCTAGCTTGATTTTTACTCGTGCACCTAATATAAGCCCTACCTCCAAAATAAGCCCTAATTATGATTCCTCCCAGGCCAGAGTGCATGGGTAAAAATTAAGCTAGGATGGGGATGGGGGGGGGAGCTGCCCTACTACTTACCTTTGGGCAATTGTAGCCAGGCCTCGCACTTTCCAACACCTGCCTGCAGGAACTGGGCTTGGCTAGTCTAATAAAGAGAAGGACCAGGGGAGACATGATAGCAGTCTATCTGAGAGGCTGCCACAGGGAGGAGGAAGGGGGTCAAGCTATTTTCTAAAGTGCCTGTAGGCCAGACAAGGAATAATGGATGGAAACTGAACAAGGAGAGATTTAATCTGGAAATTAGGAGAAAATTTCTGACAGTGAGAACAATCAACACATGGAACAGAAGTTGCCCTCGGAAGTTGTGGGAAAGCCACCACTTGTGACTTTCAAGAAGACATTGGACTGCCATTTGTCAGAAATGTGAAAAGGAGGCCAGGGGCGACACACACAAGTGAGGTTAGTCAGTGGATGACATCCCCTCAAAATAAGACTTGGTGCCTTTTTTGGTGGCAAATATATATATATATATATATATTTATATAATATATATATATTGTTATATGTCTTATATATATGTATAAGACAGGGTCTTATTTTCAGGGAAACAGGGTAATGACACCACTAGTTATCTGACCCAATTAATGGCAAGAGACCCAGTCTGGTGCTGTGGTTAAGGCACCTGTCTTGAAAAGGGGAGGTTCAAGCCCTGCCTTCAGCATAAAGCCAGCTGGATGACTTTGTCATAGAAGAAAGTAGACATTCTATTTTAATCTGTAGGCTCCAAATTGAACTAAGAAGAAATTTCCTGGTGGTTATGTTAGGAATATGAGTCACTTAACAGCTATTTGGGTTAGAAATATATAAACCAGGATAGACATTTTAATACTGTCTCTTTAATGGAATGCAAGAGTATGCAATTGGGTGTGGTTTCTCAAATGGCCATAAGATGGAGCCAGAAACCTGGGTTGTTTAGTCTTAGTCTGAGTCTCAGAAGAGAGTGTTTCTTTGTTTCCTTCTGTTGGAAAGTATTGCTGTTGCTCCATTTTTCCTAATTGACTGATATTATTGGATTTAATGTGATACTGAACTGTTTTTGACACTGGAATTTGATATTTGGATTATTTCTGGATTGAAAACTGACTGATTTACTTGTGAATGACTTTGGACTGCCTATTCTGGACTTTGCTTAAACCTTTCTGGAAGTAAAAACCTACATTTACTGTACAGTGTATCTGTGTACTGTGTGTGTATTATTCAAACACTATTCTCTATACATCTCCCTGTATGCACTCATTCTCCTAACGGGGAATTACCTCAACAGGTTAGAACAATTAATCAGTGGAACAACTTGGCTCCAGAAGTTGTGAATGCTCCAACACTGGAAGTTTTAAAAAAGAGGTTGGATAACCATTTGTCTGAAGTGGTGAAGGATTTCCTGCCAAGGCAGGGAGTTGGACTAGAAGACCTCCAAGGTCCCTTCCAACTCTGTTATTCTATTCCATTTCATTCCATATTTTCTATTCTATTCTGTTCTATTCTATTCTATTGTACTCCATTCCATTCCATTCTGTATTTTATTAATCTACTCTGTTCTGTTTTCTTCTGTTCTGTTCCTATTCTGTTCTATTCTGTTCTGTTCTATTCTATTCTATTCTGTTCTATTCTATTCTATTATGTTCTGTTCTGTTCTGTTCTGTTCTGTTCTGTTCTGTTCCATTCTATTCTGTTCTATTCCATTCCATTCCATTCCATTCTGTGCTTTATTATTCTATTCTGTTCCTTTTCTGTTTTCTTCTGTTCTACTCAATTCTATTCCATTATTAGGCTATTTTATTCTATTCTATTCTAATTATTTGGGTATAAAAACTGTGGTAAATCCTTCTCGGCTGTCAAATCCTTGGAACTTAATATTAAGAAAGGTGAATCTTATAGGTATGTGTGGTTAAATCTAAAAACTATGATTATACAACCCCAGAAAGAAAGTTTTATCTGATTTGCATCAATGGCTCCATAATGATTGTCAGCTTTTGAATTAAAAGAAGGGGGAGGTTGTCAACAAGGCAGAGAAGAAAACTTTTGAAATATACAGGATGCCCTTGAATTACAACCATTCATTTAGTGACCACTTGAGACTGGTGTGGTGAACAAGGGGTAGAACTCTCATCTCACAAACAGGAGGCATCCTAGGGAGAGGCAGCTATTTCTCTCTCTGGGCATAAGGAGAATATATCTGCCGAATATAACTCTGCACTGGGAACAGAAAGGTCACCTGGCCAGTAAACACTCAGCTCCATTCAGTTGCCCTGACTCCACCCCGATGCAAGGGATTATGGGGTCATTAAAAGACAAAAAAAATAGGGACCACTTGATGTTAGAAGAGCACTGAAAAATTGACTTATGACTGTTTTCCACACTTATAACAGTGGAAGGATCCCCATGGTCACATGATCAAAATTCAGACACTTGGCAAGTAGTTCGTATTTATGACGGTGGCCACATCCCAGGATCCCGCGATCCCCTTTTGCAACCTTCTGGCAAGCAGAATCAATGGGAAAGCCGGATTCACTTAACAGCCGGGTTACTAACTTATCAACTGAAGTGAAGGGGTGTGGTGACGTAGTGATGAGAATGCAGTATTGCAGGCTGACTCTGCTCATTGCCAGAAGTTCAATCCTGACCAGCTCAAGGTTGACTCAGCCTTCTGTCCTTCCGAGGTTGGTAAAATGAGAACCAAATTGTTGGGGGGAAATAGGCCAACGCTAACTCTGTAATCTACTTAGACAGGGCTGTAAAAGCACCGTGAAGCAGTATATAAGTGTTAAATTCTATTGCTGTTGCTATGTTCAGAAAGAGGAGAATTACTAACTACTAATTAGGATCTTCAACAGGACCAGTCAGACACATCTGTCATTTTGGCTGCACGTTCTATTTGCACTCAATTGTGCAAGAGAACCAAAGCTTCTTATTCCAAAACTCCACCTAGTGTCTGCTTGTGTACCTGAAAGTTGCCACCATTTGAAACTCTAACTTAGGGGAAAGTTCTCAAAGGCGTATTTGAACTTCTGAAAAGAACCATTTATCCAGATTAACAGAGTGGGAAGGGACCTTGGAGGTCATCTAGTCCAACCTCCCGCCCAAGCAGGAGACCCTACACCTTTTCTGACAGATGCAGTCCAATCTCTTCTTGAAAGTCTCAACTGATGGCACTCCCACAACTTCCAAGGGCAAGTTGCTCCATTGGTTGATTGTTATCACTGTCAGGAAATTCCTCCTTATTTCCAGATTGAATCTCTCCTTGTTCAGTTTCCACCCATCGTTCCTTGTCTGGCCTTCAGGTGCCTTGGAAAACAGCTTGACCCCCCTCCTCCTCTCTGGGGAAGCCCCTGAGAGATTGGAGGACTGCTCTCCTGTCTCCCCTGGACCTTCTCTTCACGAGACTAGCCAGGCTCAGTTCTTGCAACCATTCTTCATTTGTTTTAGCCTCCAGTGCCCTTATCATCCTGGTTGCTCTTCTCTGTACTTTTTCTAGAGTCTCAACCTCTTTTTCATAATGTGGTGACCAAAACTGGATGCAGGACTCTAGCTGTGGTTTTACTAAGGCTTTATAGAGTGGTATTAATACCTCCCTTGATCTTGATTGTATCCCTCTGTTAATGCAACTTAGGATTGCATTGGCTTTTTTGGCTGCCACTGCACATTGTTGGCTCATCCAGTCCTCTTAAAGTTATCAAGGTTGAAAAACACAGTTTAACTCCACAGCTTGGACTTGGAGTTAATTCAAACCCAAAGATGTTGTTCACACATTGTCCCAGGTGGCAAATGAGTCAGCCATTTAGAATCAGAATCAAAATAGAGATGGAAGGGACCTTGGAGATCTTCTCATCCAGCCCACTGCTCAAGCAGAAGACCCTATACTATTTCAACCAGATAGTTGGCCAATCTCTTCTTTAAAAACCTTTAGTGATGAAGCACCCACAACTTCTGGTGACAAGCTGTTCCACTGGTTAATTGTCCTCACTGTTAGGAAGTTTCTCCTTGATTCCAAGTTGTTTCTCTCCTTGATTGTTTCTTGTCTTGCCTTCTAGTGCTTTGGAAAATAAGTTGACTCCCTCTTCTTTGTGGCATACTGGAAAACTGCTATCATGTCCCCCCTAGTCCTTCTTTTCTCTAGAGCAGCCAAACACAAATCTGCAACAGTTCTTCCTATGTTTTAGTCACCAGGCCTTTAATAAAATCTATTAAATATAATTATAGTCTAGCATGGTGTAATGCAAATTTCATCCACACCATTCATTCTTGGATCCATGCATTATGAAAACCTAGACATTCTTCTTGACAAATGCTAGTTAACCATGGTTAAGTCAAGGCTATACCTAGAACTGATCTGAAGACTTTCCAGTGAGAACGTAGTAATATAACCATGTTAATGGCACAAAATACAATTTTTCACTGTACAAAACAATTCAGAGGTTCCTTGAGTGAGAGAAATAATCCTAGATAATTTTTGACATGAGATCCTAAATTTCAGTAGAGTGGGAGAAGAAATTGTAGATCATTTTGGATGCGGGACCCCAAATTTCACAAGCTTCAATGAAAGGGAGAAGCTACCATATAATATTTTTTGATGCAAGATCCTAAATTTCATTATTTCTTTGAATGGGAGAAATAATGGTAGACCAACTTTGATGAGAGGTCCTGAATTTTAGAATTTCTTTGAATGGGGGAAGCTATGGTAGATCATTTTGGACATGGGCATGTCATGAATTGGAGCAATTCGACAAAAGATTTTGCTACTAGGTATATCTCCTAGCATTTGCCGATTTATAAAAACACAAATTGCAAAATGAGGAGATAGGACTTATTCTAGAGTTGTTCTGGATAGGTAGAGAAGATTTGGCTCCATCTCTTCACCCTGTGTCCCTCTCCTGGAACTCCTATGAAGAGATGAAAGCCAAGAAGCTCCTGTTCGTCTTTGATAACTTCTTTTTCTTCTTCAAGTTCTGTCATCAGAAGAACTGGTCAGGACAATGGTTGGCCATTCCCATCACTGAGTGGCATTCCTTTCCCCTAGAGATCCCCAAATATTACACCAGGATCGTTGGCAACAAGAGGTCCCAAATGAAGCAAAGCCCAATACCATGTGAAGATCTGGGCAAAAGGCCGAGCATCTCTTGGTGATTCTCTTTTTGAAGGTCATCATGCCTGAAGGATACAAGGAAGAAGTTGTAAGTGAGGTAAATTGATACATTTTGAGTACAAATGCTTCAGCATGACGACGAGGATTGAGAATTGAGTTCATTGACAGCAATTCCACCCAATTTGAAGACAATAACAGAATTAGAAGGGATCTTGGAATTCTTCTAGTCCAACCCCCTGATCAAGCACGAAACCATAAACCACTTCAGACAAAGAGTTGTCTAAATCTCTTCTTGAAAATATCCAGTGATTTAGTATTATTTTATTTATTTATTTATTTATTTTCTCAAGCATTTATTAGATAACAGCTATAATTAGAACATGATTATGAGAAATGTTGGTCACAATATAGATTTGGAACACTGGGGAAAATGTGGGGATTAAGCTACAAATTAACTATATCCACAGCATACAGGGAAAACCTGTACAAATTATTCTATAGATGGCACCTACCCCCTTGCTAGGCTAGCAAAAATGTTTAATCTAAACCCAAACTGTTGGAAGTGTAAGAAAGAAAAAGGCACTTATTTTCATATGTGGTGGACCTGCCCAGAAGTGAAGAAATATTGGAACATAATTCGATAGTGGCTAGAAGAAATTATAAAACAGAAAATTGAATCTAAACCAGAATTATTTCTGTTAGGTATAATAACACAAAAATATAATAAAAAGACAGATATATTATGTTACATATCTTAAGGCTAAGTCCCACTGGCCGACAGACACAAAACGTATGCAAAAAGGACACAGTGGATGAGCAAAATTTCGGGGGTGGCTCCATCCATTGTCATCCACTCCAAAAAGTGGTGAAAATTTGCATAAACAAAACGGAAAAGAACGGACGTGGGTAGTATGTAGCGGGGATGTTAAACGGATGTTCATAGGAAGCCTAGCGGATGTATATCGGATGCAAACCGTTCACTGCACATCCTTTCTATTTCCGTGCTACTAACGCTGTGTAGACGTTCTGTGTGCCTTTTGTTTCCTCCCTCTTTCCGTTTTCAGCTGCAGCGGATGTGAGTTGAGGGGATGCCCAGAGGATACAGAGAGGATACAGTAGACATTTAACAGATGATAAACGGACATAGAACGTTTGTTGCTCGGATGTCATGGATTTACATTGTACACGGTGGAAAGTTCATCCGTTCACAAAGTTTTGTGCAGCTCAAAACTTCTTGGGCGGATGAAATCACAGTGGACGGATGCTCGACGGATAGAGTGTATGAAACACGTATGCAATGAGTACACAATGGATGCATAGCATTTTCCAATGGATGGCAAGCTTTTTTTAACATTTTACATCCTCTTTGCATCCGTAAGTGCAGTGGGGCAGGGGCTGCGAGGATCTCTTATGCACAATTTTGGAAGCAGGAAAGAGTACCACCAGAGGGTGTTGTTATGAAGAAAATATTACATTGTATAGAGATGGACAGGCTAGCGTTGAAATTAAAAGATAAGGAAGATTCGATTTATTACATAGTCTGGGACGCCTAGTATGAATGGTTTAAGAATAAAAAGAAATTAAAATGGCAATTAGGTAAAGAATGAGAAATTATGTAAAATATGTATCGGCATTATGGAGAAAATTGAAATACAAGATGAAATATATTGATTTGTAGCGAGAGTAAGGAAAGAAGTATGCAATGGTAATGGAATAAGAAATTATATATAAAAATGTAAGGAAATGTAAAAGATGTCTTGATGTTGATACAACGATGCATAAAGTTTTATTTTAAGTTTTTAATCTTTGAACATTGAATAAAATTTATTTTAAAAAAAGAACATGGTTATGATCGCATGAAATGGATACAAATAAAAAGGAAGCATTAGGACAGGGACAGTAGGCACACTGGCGCGCTTATGTACACCCCTGATAGACCTCTTAGGAATCAGGTGAGGTCAACAGTAGACAGCCTAAGGTTAAAGTTTTGGAATTTGGGGAAGAAACCACAGAGTCAGGTAGTACATTCCAGGCACTGACCACACTGTTGCTGAAGTCATATTTTCTGCAGTTGAATTTGCAGCAGTTTACCTTAAGTTTGCATCTATTGTGTGCTTGTGTACTGTTGTGGTTGAAGTTGAAGTGGTCATTGACCGGTAGGACATTGTAATGGATAATTTTATGTACTATGCTTAGATCAGACTGAAGGAGTTCTAAGTCAGGGGTGGGATCCAAATTTTTTTAACTACTGGTTCTGTGTGTGTGGCTTAGTTGGTGGGCATGGCTTGGTTGTCATGTGACTGGGTGGACATGGCTTGGTGGTCATGTTATTGGCTGGGCATGGCCAACTCAATATCACTCACACTGAGGCACGCATCTCTTCGCCTGGCCTTTCATGACTGTGGGGATGCTGCAACAGTCATAAGTGTGAAAAATGGTCATAAGTCACTTTTTTCAGTGCCATTGTAACTTTGAATGGTCACTCCACACAAGCAAAGTACCAGCAAAGGAGGGGAAAAAAACTCCTGAGAAGTTCCTGAGACAGGAAGTCTAGTCCTGCCAAGAATGTAATAAGGGTTAACAGAGAGGCAGTTTCTGTAAGCAACACTAGAATGTTTCCTTCCTGCCTTCCTTACAGGATTAGGCCCATAATTTCTTCTAACAGCCGGTTCTCCGAACTGCTTGGAATGTTAACAACTGGTTCTAGCAAATAGGTGTGAACTGGTAGAATCCCACCCCTGTTCTAAGTTGTCTCAGCCCAAAATTTAAAGTCTGGTGGTATAAGGTATTCTGTTGTGAGTAGAGGAGTGGAAGACTCTTCTCATGAAATACTTCTGGACTCTCTCAATTGTATTAATGTCCTATATGCAGTGCGGTTTCCAGACAGATGAGCTGTATTCGAGTATTGGTCTAGCAAAGGTTTTGTATGCTCTAGTTAGTACAGTATTACCAGAGAAGAAGCTATGCAAGATTAGGTTAACAACTCTTAATGCCTTTTTGGCAATGTTGTTACAGTGGGCTCTGGCACTTAGATCATTCGAGATAAGTACTCCAAGGTCCTTGTGATGAAGCGCCACAACGTCTGGAAGCAACTTCTGTTCCACTGGTTAATTGTCCACTGTTAGGAAATTCCTCCGTAGTTCTAGGTTGCTTCTCTCCTTCATTAGTTTCCACCCATTGCTTTTTGTCCTGCCCTCTGATGCTTTGGGGAATAGGTCAACCCCTTCTTCTCACTGACAGCCCCTCAAATATTGGAAGACTGCTTATCATGTTCCCCCTAATGATTAGGGACTAGTCCTTTTTATTAGGACTAGGGGTAACATGATAGTCATCTTCCAATATTTGAGGGGCTGCCACAAAGAAGAGGGGGTGGTCAGGAGAGGTCTAGTTGATGGGTTTACAGAAGTCAACCACTCTATGAAGAATGGTGAAAATAACTGGGGGGGTGTTTAGTTTAAGGAAGAGAAGACAGACATCTTCCAATACTTGAATGCACCAGCAAACAGGAGTTGCTGATCCAGTTCTACAGAGGAATGATTGTGTGTGTCATCAGCACCTCTATAACTGTCTGGTTTGGTTCTGCAATCCAGCAGGACAATCTCAGATGCCAGAAAGTAATTAGGACTGCAGAAAAAAACAATGGCTACCAACCTGCCTTCCGTGGAGGACCTGTATGTCCTACACGAGTCAAAAAGAAGTGGAATATCCTGTCTCCCGGAGCCATTGCAATCCTATCCTTAGAGAATTTTATATACGAGTAGTTTTAGACTTACAGCAGTTCACTTAGTGACTGTTTGAAATTACAAGAGCATTAGAAAAAGTGACTTAAGACTTTTTTCCCACTTACAACCATTGCAACATTTCTGTGACCACATGCTCAAAATTCAGATAATTGGCAACTGACTCATATTTATGACAGTTGCAATGTCCCTTTGGTGATGTGGGGAAGCCAGATTCACTTAACAACCAGGTTGCTAACTGAACTGCAATCATTCACTTAGAAAAGTCATAAAATGGGGCAAAATTCGATAAACAGCTGCCTGGCTTAGCAACAGGCATTTTGGTCATAAATTGAGGACGACATGTACAGGTTGAGCATCCATTTGTCCAACACAGCTTTGGATTCTTATCTTGGGTAGGACATAAAATCAGTATAGTTCCTTCCAACTCTGTTGAACTTTGGACAACAGCTGTAAACATTGTGAAAAGATGCATCACTCACAACGTCACAACTTTAAGCCACATCCCTTGAGCCAAAGGCTGCATTATCCAAACTGGTTGCACCATCCTGGACAAAGCCATAAGAACATTAGCCTGGAGCATGAATGTGAGACTCTCTGCCCATTAGTGGGTCAGTGGATTACATTTGCACAAGGAACCACCAATGGTTTCAGAAGCCTCATTAAGACCTAAGAAAATAGGAATAGCACTTATATCCCGCTTCACAGTGCTTTTACAGCCCTCTCTAGGAAGTTTTACAGAGTCAGTGTCAACTCAAAAAATACTCCTTTGTTTTTTTTTAGTTGCCAACAGAAAGGGAGTGGGGAAAGTTGTGCATTCCTTAAATGCTTCATAGATAATCTCTAAGCAACCGAAGTTTCTGGCACGCAAGATTATTACTGGAGAGCATGACTGATGACTCTTGGCTATGGATGTGTCCCATTGGAGAATATACATCCAGGGGGCAGGAGGAAGACCAGGGTCAAGGGGGAAATGAATGATGTGTCTCAGAGTCGGCTAAACCCAGTAGCACCAGCATGTTCACTCCTAATAAATCTTCTTTAAGATGTGGCTAGAGACTCATGATTTTAATGGGGGTGGACGCTGGAGCCCTGACAGCCAGCATATTACCCCCAACTATCTGGGTCCTCATTTTACCCACCTCAGAAGGATGGAAGCAGGGTGCTACTGTTTTGATCTGGTTCGCCGAACTGGTAGTTGCAGTGACTGGCTGGCACAGCCCACCCTGCCCAGCCCCTCCCAGGAGTCTCAACGTGGTAAGTGCAGGGCCTGCGTGGAGGCTAAGGTAGGGCAAAAAAATGGACCTGCAAGAGGCTCTGGAGGCCAGAAACAAGCCCATTTCTGGCTTCCAGGGGGTCTCCGGAGCCAGGGGAGAGTGAAAACAACCCACCCACCCACTCCCCTGCCATGGTGCAGGAGGCTGACTAGGCCACACCCATCATGGCCATGCCCACCCAGCAACTGCCAGTTGCTACATTTTTTGAAGCCCTCCCCTGGATGGAGTAAACTTTGAGCTGGTGAGAATTGAACTGCCGAACTGGCGGTCAGCAGAATTAGCCTGCAATACTACACTCTAACCACTGCGCCACTGCAAAGGATTCAGAAACAGAAACGCCATCTAAATCAACCAGGCCATCATGCCCCTTTCATGCTTTCCCCCACCCTCTTGGTGATGTGAGATGGAAAGGTGCAATGTCCCTTTTACTAACAGAGAGAATATTTGTAGCTCAGGGTTGAATTCTGAAGTCCAGTGCAGAGAAAAACAAGAATGATGATTAAGGAACTGGAGACCAAAACATATGAAGATATTGCGTATCTCTAGTTGAATGAATAGAAAGACTAAGGGGTGACATGATAGCAGTCTTCCAGTATCTCAAGGGCTGCCACAAAAAGAGGGAGTCAAGCTATTCTCCAAAGCAACAGAAGGCAGGACAAGAAGCAATGGGTGGAAACTAATCAAGGAGAGAAGCAACCTAGAACTAAGGAGAAATTTACTGGCAGGGAGAACAATTAATCAGTGGAACTGCTGGCCTCCAGAAGTTGTGAATGCTTTGGAGGAGAAAGAAGAGATTGGATAACCATTTGTCTGAAATGGTACAAGGTTTCCTGCCTAAGCAGAGGGCTGGACTAGAAGACCTCCAAGGCCCCTTCCCACTCTGCTATTCTGTTATTCTACAGGTGCTCAACATAGAACATAGGGCTGGAAGGGACCTCAGAGCTTTTCTAATCTATCTGGTATCTTCTTCTGCCTTGGATCCATATAATCTCTCTCTCTCTGTCTCTCTTTTTCCTTCCCTCCCTCCCCTTCTCACTCAAACCCTCTCTCTCACTCAATGCTGCTCTCTCCCCCCTTCCTTCCTCTCTTCCTCCCTCCTTCTCTCTCTTTTTCTTTCCTCCTCTCCCTCACCCTCTCCCTCACTCCCTCTCTTCCCCCTCCCTGTCTCTCTCCCTTCCTCCCTTCTCCTCTCTCTCTCTCTTTCCTTCCCTCCCTCCCCTTCTCACTCACTCACTCCCTCTCTCACACACTCTCTCCCCCCTCCCTCCCTCTATCTCTCTGCAGCTGCCCTGCCTTTGGGGTAGGGCAACCCTACTGATGCCAAACAACTGATGCCCAGATTACTTTCACCCCAACCGATCAGCAACCAGCTGCCTGAAGTGCACCAAATTCATATGAGCCCACGGCGGTCACGCAGAACACTTCTTCCTCACTGCACTCTCTGAAACGGAGACACCGCAGGTTGGTGCGCTGGTTGTCACACACAAAGCAGGTCAGTGGGGAAACTGCAGAAGGCAAGGAAGGAAGGAGAGGAACAAGAAAATAGCATTTCAGCTCTGGAAAGAGACATCTGGCAAATATCCTTGCCCAGCATTTCCACATGTGGTTTGCCCTCTGAATCCCCCAACTGAGTTTAAAAGCTTTAACTTGAACCTTTTCAGCTTTTGCTTGCTGGTCAAAATCAACAATTTATATTGTTATTGTATTTTCAAGAAGGATCAGCAGTTAAAGATGCTAAGTTTGTCAGCTGGGAAGCTCATAGGCTATATTTGAGACCAGAGCACCATGAGTTGGGGTAAGCTCCGGTTCTTTTCTCAGCTGTTGCCCACCTAGAGTTCGAAGGCACGAAAATGCGAATAGACAAATAGGTACCCCTTTTGTGGAAAGATAACAGCATTCTGTGTGCCTTTTGTCACATACTTCTGCTGCAGCCAGCTGCCTACAATTTGGCAGATCGAATCTCACTAGGCTCAATGTTGACTCAGCCTTCTATCCTTCCAAGATCAGTAAAGTGAGGACCCAGATTGTTGGGGGCAAGAGGCTGATTCTGCAAACCAGACAGAGCTGTAAAGCACTATAAAGTGGTATATAAGTCTAACAGCTATTGTTATTCCTTCTTTCCTTCCTCCCTCCTTCCTTCCTTCCTTCCTTTCCAGTGGTTAGAGTGGAGTATTTCAGGTTACTCTGCCCACTGCCAGCAGTTCAATCCTGACCAGCTCGAGGTTGACTCAGCCTTCCAGCCTTCCAAGGTCAGTAAAATGACCCAGATTGTTGGAGGAAAATAGGCTGACTCTGTAAACCACTTAAAGAGGGTTGTAAAGCACTATAAAGCAGTATATAAGTCTAAGTGCTACTGCTATTGCTATAATTGATAAATAGTGTTGTTCTGTGGTCATTTGTGTCTACATGACAATTTGTTGCTTCCAGTGAGGACATGGTGAGCTACCTGTCCCTATAGGAGCGAGGATGACATTACAGCAGAGATCAGCAGACAGAGAATGAATACTGGCTACTGAAATCCCATGGGAGTGCCCATATGTACTCCAGAAAGTTGTTCCTTAAAAGATGACAGTAAGAACCAAAGTTTTTGCAGTCGACTGGTGAGCCAAGCAGCTGGGATACAACACATTCCAGCTAAGCTCACAGCGGTAATGTAGCCTCTAAGGACATAAAAGTCATTTTTCTGGTGAACAGGGAAATCATTGTTTATGTAAAACCACTTTTTTACACTTTTTTATTTTTTCATATTTTTCTATTTTTTCTGTATTATTTTTACTTTTTGTTTTACTTTACTAACAAATGAACAGTTGTTTCCTGAACGCCATCACTCTGCTAAACAAATAATTCCCTCAACACTGTCAAACTATTTTCTAAGTCTGCATTACTATTACTATTAACCCTCCTCTCCTTCCTTTCACTCATCTCCTCCCCACTTGTGACTGTATGACTGTAACATTGTTGGTTGTATCCTAACTATTTTTATTGACTGTTTCCTAGTATGATTTGATTGCTCATTGTACCCTATGACTACCATTAAGGGTTATAACTGATGATTCTTGACGAATGTATCTTTTCTTCTATGGACACTGAGAGCAATTGTACCAAAACAAATTCCTTGCCTGTCCAATCATTAGCCAATAAAGAATTCTATTCTATTCTATTCTATTCTATTCTACTCTATTCTTTGCATAAGGTTTCTTATTTTTGATTGTAATACTTGTTAAAGTTTTTTTAATCTATGTCAAAGTTTTCAAGTTGAAGAATTTCATATTCGTACATGAAGAAAAAGGGTGAAGTTGCTTTCCTATAGATAGCTTCCTCCAATCATATGGTTGTAGCCTTTGAGAAGATTCTTGAGAGTCTTCAGCTTGGACTCCCTGGAGGTTCAATCAATCAATCCTAAAAGAAACCAACCCTGACTCTTCCTTCGAAGGACAGAAACTGAAGCTCAAATACTTTGGCCACCAAATGGGAAGAGAGGACTTGCAGAAGACCCTGATGTTGGGGAAAGATGGAAGGAAAAAGGAAAAGAGGATGGCCGAGAAGGAGATGGTTAGATAGTGTCATCTATGCAAGGAACATGAATTTTGGGCAAACTCTGAAAGATGGTGGAGGACATGAGATCCTGCCATGCTATGCTCCAAGAAGTTGGAAAGACTTAGCAACTGAACAACTGGTAGAACTGGAACCTTTGAAATGTTCTACCCCTCCCAACACATAATGCTTCCAAATAAAATATAGGTCAATGAACAGATCAAAACTAGAGTTGGGTAACCTGATCAGTGCATGAAGGTAATTTTGGCAATTGATCTCTGTTGGTTCAGTAGTGGTGGGCTTACCTTCATTTTTAAGCAGAAGCACCAGGCCAAGAACAACAAGGTTGGTCTTCATGGTTGGAGGTTCTCCTTCTTCCTTGACACCCTCAAGTGAACCTTGGAGGACCTAATGAAGCAGTGGATGTACCTTCTCCAAAGGAACTGGGACGTTTGGGAACAATAATATACATGCCTACGGGTGAGTCGCCTTGCCTTCCCCTTTGGGAGGTTCAACTAAGAAGATCGATGGTTGCCTCCAGGAAACAGGTGTGGTAAAACATTTACTAACATTTGGCAACACTTTCTCCACCATCAAAAGCTCCTCCTCTTTACCCTGTCACTTCTCTACCTAGAGAAAGTCACTGGCTGGTGGAAGATCACCTGAAGAGCACTGGATTTGCAAGGCACTTGGATCAAAGGTGCTCATGTTTCTGCCAACGTGACTGCTACTCGTGATGCAGGATCTGCTGAACTGTTTATCCAGAAAGTCTGGCCCAAATGTATGGACTCTGTCTGATTTATGTGTAAGTGTTGAGGACACAAAGAAGATGCTTGTAAATATCTTTTCCCTCCAAAGTAAAGTCCTACACTTAGGCAAGAACAACCAAAAGCACACCTATAGACTGGGTGAAACCAGCCTCAATAGCAGGAACTGGGAGAGGGATCTTGGAGTCTTAGTGGACAACCAGCTAAATAGGAGCCCAACAGTGTGCAGCAGCAGCCCAAAAAACCAATGCAACCCTTAATTGCATTAACAGAGGGATTTGATCAAGATCAAGGGAGGTACTAATACCACCATTAACCAATGGAACAGCTTGCCACCTGAAGTTGTGGGTGCTTCATCACTCAAGGTTTTTGAAGAAGAGATTGGACAATCATCTGGTTGAAATGGTATAGGGTCTCCTGCTTGAGCAAGAGGCTGGACTAGAAGATCTCCACGGTCCCTTTCATCTCTATTTTGATTCTGATTCTAAATGGATGGCTCATTTGCCACCCCAGGAACAATATGTGAACAACATCTTTGGGTTTGAATTAACTCCAAGTCCAAGCTGTGGAGTTAAACTGTGTTTCTCAACCTTGATAACTTTCAGAGGTCTGGATGAGCCAACAATGTGCAGTGACAGCCAAAAAAGCCAATGCAATCCTAAACTGCATTAACAGAGGGATACAATCAAGATCAAGGGAGGTATTAATACCACTCTATAAAGCCTTAGTAAAACCACAGGTAGAATACTGCATCCAGTTTTGGTCTCCACACTATAAAACAAGATGTTGAGACTCTAGAAAGAGTGCAAAGAAAAGCAACCAGGATGATTTAGGGGACAGGAGGCTAAAAGATACAATGAACGGTTGCTGGAATTGAGTATATCCAATCTAGTGAAGAGAAGGACCATGGTACCAGTATTTAGAGAAGGGAGACATGATACCAGTATTTCCAATATTTGAGGAGCTGCCACAGAGAGGAGGGGGTCAATCTTTTATCCAAGGCACCTGAAGGCCAGACAAGGAACAATGGATGGAAACTGAACAAGGAGAGATTCAATCTGGAAATAAGGAGAAACTTTCTGACAGTGAAAACAGTCAAGCAATGAAACAGAAGTTGCCTTTGGAAGTTGTGGGAGCTTCATCACTGGAGGTTTTCAGGAAGAGATCTTTCGGAAATGATGTAGGGTCTCCTGCTTGGGAAGGGGGTTGGACTAGATGACCCACAAGGTCTCTTCCATCTCTGTTAATCTGCATCTGTATCTTCTAGTAGTCCAACCCCAAGCAGGAAGCCTCCACCATCCTGGACAAATGCTTATCCAATCTCTTCTTATGACCTACAAGATCCCTTCCAACATTGTTGAACTGTATCTATATCTACATTATCTGCTGTTCATCAAGGATCTCTTAAAGTAACTAAGAAGGATTACTTGGATGAATCCAGGGAACTATGAATACCGGTAGTTCTCAACTTGCAAACATTTGTTTAATGACAATCCATTCCTTGGACCTTATCTCAAGAATGGTGACTCTTTGCAGGCATGGGAGGTTGCTTTTAAAAAAATAATCATACAACTCCAGAAAGAATGTTTGACATCTGATTTGCCTCAGTGGCTACATAAATGATTGTCAACTTTTGGATTTAAAAAAAGGGTGGGTGTGTTTGTTTTCAACAACAGGGCAGAGAAGAAAAGCTCTCGACTTACAACTGTTCCTTTAGTGACTGTTTGAAGTTGCAGTAGCACTGGAAAAAGCAACTTATGGCTGTGGTATTCAGTAGGTTCTGACCAGTTCTGGAGAACAAGGAATGGGAATTTTGAATAGTTCAGAGAACCGGTGATAACCTTCCCCTAGGAGTGGGGAGGGAATGGAGATTTTACATTATCCTTCCCCTACCATGCCCACTAAGCCACACCCACAGAACCAGTAGTAAAAAAAATTGAGTCCCACCACTGACATAAACGTGAAAAACAGATGCTTTCTTGAAATTCTGGGAGTTTTTAAGTCCACAAGTCATGAAAGGGCCATCATTCCCCAGCTCTACTCTAGAGGCAGCCGGGCAAAATCTCTTCCCATGTTTGTAGAAATTTTCCGTCATCCAGGTCATGGTTGTCCCAAATCCCTAGATGACCTGGAGGACTGAGAATCTCTACAGACTTTTAGCTGTACAATTTGGGATGAACACCCTTGGAATGGTGCAGGAGTAGGAATGGATTTCCAGAGGGGGGAAAATTGCAGACTACAAGAACCAGGAGCATCACTCAGGAGACTCTGAGGATGCAGAGAAACTTCCAAGAGGCCTCAACGTCCCTCTAAAAGGATGCAAATAACCAGCTGTCTGCAAGGAGAATAAATCCTTCCATTCTCCACCATCCGGTCAGAAGGGAAGAAGCTTCATGGATGAGGAGTGAAACTTCTTTAAATAAAAACTAGAAAGTCCCGTTTCCTCTTGAAAAAGCACCTTTGGGACAACCAGGACCTGGCTGACTGAAAATCTCTATGGACTTTTAGCAAGACAATTTGGGATGAACACCCTTGGAATGGTGCGGGAGTAGGAATGGATTTCCAGAGAAAAAATTGTGGACTACGGGAACCATTACCAACACTCAGGTGACCCTGAGGACACAGATAAACCTCCAGGTGGCCTCAATGGTTCTCTAAAAGGATGCAAATGACCAGCTGTCTTCAAGGAGTATAAATCCTCCCATTCCTCACCATTCCAGTCAGAGCTGAAGAAGCTTCTTGGATGAGAAGTGAAACATGAAAAGAAAAGCCAGAAAGTTCAGTTGCCTCTTTAAGAAAGCACCTCTGGGACAACTGAAGACATAAATAAACACTCCAAGTAGTCTCAATGACCCTCTAAAAGGATGCAAATGACCAGCTGTCTGCAAGGAATATAAATCCTTCCATTCCCCACCATCCTGTCAGAGCTGAATAAGCTTCTTGGATGAGAAGCAAAATATCTTCAAAAGAAAAAATAAGAAAGTCCAGTTGCCTCCTGAAAAAGCACTTTTGGGCTCTCCCCAAGTTGTTATACCTTTTTCCCTGTACCAATTGGACATATTTTGTCTTGCATCCACCCTCAGCCCTAACTCTGCTTCTTAAATTAAGTGAACCAGAAATATGGTGGTAGAAATATGATGGTAGCAACAGAAAGACACTTATGAAGTTTTCTAGATCAAAGTGTTGCTTCAAATGCTTTCTGTGCAACGTTTTCCTCTCCAAATTTTAGTTATGGGAGAGTCACCTTCTGTTCTTCGTATGTTTTAGCCTCTAGTCCCAATTTTTGTCTTTGTTGCTGTTCTCTGCACTCTTAACATCTTTTTTACATTGTGGTGACCAAAATTGGTTGCGGAATTCCAAGTGTGGCCTTAACAAGGCATTACAAAATGGTATTAACACTTCACGTGATCTTGATTCTGTTAATGCAGCCTAGGACTGTGTCATTTTTTTGGGAAGAATCTCATTGCAAAGATCTCCAAAGGGATCAGGGTGTGGAGGAAATCTACAGAGGGTCAGAAAAGGTTTGAATTGTATTGAGCTTGGTAGAGCCACATTCCCTCTGGATAAGATCACACCCTGGAAGGATGCAATTCATCCCCTTATAATTGCACATTCAGTGACATGGAGGAAGTAGTGACAATTTGAGAGATATCTGAGATTAAATCAGCCATACAATTAAGAATTGCAGCATGTTCTGAACTCATTCTGGAGAGCATTACCGTCAGAGTTTAATTTCTACTCCTTAGCATTTGGGCAGGCTTCTTCCAGAACATGAAATTGTGGGTATTGCCTTACCATCACCAAAATTACTCTACCATAACTACATGCTGGTTGCCAAGCACTTGGAAGGTTAATTGAGCAACTGTGAGGATGCTGGGACGATTGTGTGAGGAACCTTATAACTTCTGTCATGGAATGAATGGTTGTGAATCAAGAGTTGGTACTTTTCAGAACATTACTTACCCTCGACTTAAGTTTTTTTGTGTGGTTTTCTTTCTTCTTTCCCCTTTGTTCCTTTTTGTCCCTTACCGATCCTTCCCACTTTCACTTTCCTTCCTTCCTCTCCCTTCCTTCCCTCTTCCTCTCTCCCTTCTTTCCTCCTAAGATCAACCTCCCTTTCACCCTTTCTCTTCTTCCTTCTCAAACTCCAGTCCTCCCTCCCTTCCCTCTTCCTTCTTTCCTTCCCTTCCTCTTAAATTCCAGATCTCCCTTTTTTCCTTCTTCCTATTGTTCCTTCTTTCCTTCCCTCACCATTTATCCTTCCTTCCCTCCCCCTTCCCTTCCTTCTTCCCCATCTTCCTCTCCTCTTCCTACTTTCCTTCCTTCCTCTCAAACTCAACCTCCCCCTTCCTTCCTTTTCCTTTCTTCTCCCTTCAATTCCAGACCTCCCTCACCCTTCCTTCCCTTGTTTTTCCTTCCTTCTCTCCCTTTCTTCCTATTCTTTCCCTGTCCTTCCCTTCCTTCCCCATCTTCTTCCTTCCTTTTCTCCCTTCCTCTCAAACTCTACCTCCCTCCCTCCCTTTTCCTTTCCTTCCTTCCTCTCTTCCTTTAATTCCAGACCTCCCTCACCCTTCCTTCCGTTTTCCTTCCTGCCTGCCTCCCTCTTCCTCTCTGCCTCGTTCTTTTTCTCTCACCATTTATCCTTCCTTCCTTCCATTTCTTCCTTCCTCCCTCCCTCCTCTTCACTTCCCTTGCATTCTTGCCACCAAATAGAGCAAGAGAGCCCCTTGCAGGCTCAGATAAAGAAACCACAAAATTTTACTTTATCCGTGAATACGACCAAACAACCTCAGATGCTGCAAATTCACATGCCCTCATGTGGCAACAGGCTGAATCACACCAAGAAGAAACCAAGAAACTACCCGAATCTTTTCAAACACCATTTTAATTGGTTGCAAAAAATGTTAGAAAAACATGTCAATCCAAGGAAAAACTCTTTGTCCTGCGATTGATCTTTAAAAAAATACATTTAAAAATAGATCCTCCACTGAACAAGCCAAAAGAAAGACACAGTCCAAAAAACTGTCCAGGGACAGGATAAACTTCTTTAATTAATTAATTAATTAATTAATTAAATAAACAAACAAACAAACAAACAAACAAACAAACAAAGGTCCTAGAATTGGAATCGAATAAAACCACCTAGAGTTTCTGGAAAAATAGCAGAAGAGTTTTATTGCAATATGTTATGACATATATTAGAACAGATCTTCTCTTGTTATTCCCATTGTATTACAGGGTTCACAGGAGGATAAAAAAAACAATATACATGATGAAATTATTGTAGTGGCAAATTCATATGAAAATATTCCAAGTGCAAATTCCATGCTCTGAAACATTCCACACTGTTTCCTTCATATAGTGATAGAAATAAGATATTCAAATATTGAACTGTGCAAAATTTTATTTTAATAAGTTAAACCCCTTAGCCACTTTCTTTCCTGGACTCTGGTGCATTCAGCCAAAACCCCAAACAAAACTTAAACTTTTAAGCATGCTATTCCCAAAGTGAACCTCCTTCTGTCTTGGGTACAAGTGCACATCACCCCCAATCAGCAGCATTCATTCCTATGATGGCCACTGAACTAGAAAAAGTTTATTATTTTTTCTCTTATGCTTTACCAGGTAAGCAAACTGATTCTGGAGCGAATTCTTTTCCATTTTGATTAACAGCCCATAATCAGAAACTCAATTATTATTTGTTTTGTAATGCCAGCCTATCTCGTTCTCAGAAAAACAGCCAATAAACCTGAAAGTGTCCCTAGAAAGATTAGACCTAAGAATACTTTTAATCACTGGGGGCACCAACCTCAAGGGCTGAATTAAGGGAATAGAATTGAAATAAGGCATGCGTGTGCCCACAAGTAAAACCAATGAATGTTTAGTCTGTGGTATTGAAACATTTTAACCCTACAATTACCACTGCCATCATTTTTGTGGGAAGATTAGCAACCTGAACTCATTAGATGACCCAGAATATTAATTCTGCAAGGAATGGAGCCATTGGTAGATTCCACCTACTAATAGTTCCAGACACACTCTGGAATTCGTCACTCAAGAAGTTGGCAGTCTAGACCAGGGTTGAGTAACTATGGCCTCTTTACAATCTGTGGACTTCAACTCCCAGAATTCCTGAGCCATGCTGAGATAAAAGGGTCATGGTTGCCTAACCCTGGTGTAAATGTTGTGTCCTTCGCTGGTTTTTAAGTCTAGCATTTGCTACACTGTGTACTAAACCAAACCATCATAGGTTGGCCATGAATTGTAGATGTTTACTGTTTTTCACGGTAACATCTACAGATCTTTCCTGACTGGAATAACTTTGCACAGTGACTACTACAAATACTTGGTGACAAATTTAACTTCTCATTAGTGTGTGTGCCAAAACTGTGTGTAGAACAGTCTTGAGGTACTCTTTTTCTAATCCAGACTTTTGAAGGCACCTCTGCTGACATCTTGACCACAGTCCAATTAAGGATGGAGGGATCTCTCTGTGTGTCTTTTCTCCCAAAAGAAGCTACTCAACTGGTTCTCGCTGATGTTTGAGATTCCCCACTAAAGGGTAAAGACTTCAGGTGGTGAGGAGCACCCAAGAAGGAGGAAAGTTAGAAAATGCACCACATGGCATACAAGTCTCTTTTCTTCCTGGATTTCATGTGTCTCCTCAAAGTATGAGAAGACAACATTGAATGAGCCAAGGGAACATGAAAGTGATATGTCTTTCCCTGCACTAGAGAACCTCTAGATGTAACAAATTGTTTCAAAGATCTTTTGCTCCTTTATTTTGTGTTGGTGGTCCACCATATCTCAAGGACATCAAGAACTTGGCCTTCAATGAACAGCGGTGCACAAGAACTCAAGAAGTTGAGTTTTACAATACATTACCCAACCTAAACTTCCAATTCATGAGGGGCTTTTCCTAAAAGTCTTGGGGAAAGAAGCTGAAGGTTTAGTTCAAGGGTCTTCAAACTTAGCAAGTTTAAGACTTGTGGACTTCCACTCCCAGAATTCCTAAGCTAACATAACTGGAGGAAGAGGAATTCTGGGAATGGAAGTCCACAAGTCTTAAAGCTGTTGAGTTTGAAGACTCCTGGTTTAGTTCAAGACAGTTGGATCTTCTCGTGCCGCTACCATCCCTGAGAAACCTAGAAGAAAAAGCTATGAGAACACTGACTAATCCTGTTCCAGAACTATTCTTCTTATGAATGGTCCAACATCCTCACAGACCAGGATGGAGAACCAATGCTACTCATTAATAAATAAAGCAGGGCAGTCTCCCTTTTACATAAAAGTAGAAACAACAGGCTCTCCATTCTCCTTTAGATGTATTTTGTATGTGCAAAACAGCCCTCCCTGCTAGTAAAGGCACACAAAAACATGCCAACGAGCGACCCCACAACAAGCCGGGAGTAGCCTAGATCCCTTTAGAATACAAAATCTTCCTCCGCCATTGCAATGGCCCACGCAAACTTATCTCGCTGAGTTTTGTTGTACACCTTTTCGATGGGCACATCAAACCGTTTGCACCTAGAGTCAAGGAATGCAGAAGAGAAGGAAGGACACACGTCAGCATCAAAGAAGAACTGGAGGAGACAATTAAAGGATCATAACAGGATCAACAGCAAGACATTGATACCGATGGGCACTTCTATTTTAAGCAGTTCTGTCAAGATTGCTAGGATTTAGATCAGATTTAACTGAATTCAAGGGAGATTGGATTTTGTTTGTGGCTATGTGGGGATTCTAGGCCGAGTCCTCTTTTGACTCCACCCCTGGATTCTGCCACTCATTCTCCTACATAAATAGCTCAAATTCCACAAACCTTGTCCAACTGTTTCTTAGGTTATATAGCAGGGTGGTCAAACCTGTGAGCCGTGGGCTGGATGTGTCACACACAGGCCACGCCCATCCCAATTCCATGAATGGGGAAAACATCGCAAAATGTCACATCACAATGTGACGCGGCAAGTTTGACACCCGTGTTATATAGCTGTGTCTTATCAAAATGTGTTAGTTAACATAGTCTACAGTCTCCAAAAGTTGAGTATATGAAGCTTAGGGTTGAACTTCTTCGTGGCGCATGAGTTAGAACACAGTCCTGCAGGCTAATTCTACTGACTGCCGGCTGACTGCAATTTGGCAGATCGAATGTCACCAGGCTCAAGGTTGACTCAGCCTTCCTTCCTTCCGAGGTCGGTAAAATGAAGGCCCAGATTGTTGGAGGCAAGAGGCCAATCCTGTAAACCACTTAGAGCTGGAAAACATTATATAAGTCTAAGTGCTATTCTGAAGGAAGGAAGGAAGGAAGGAAGGAAGGAAGGAAGGAAGGAAGGAAGGAAGGAAGGAAGGAAGGAAGGAAGGAAGGAAGGAAGGAAGGAAGGAAGGAAGGACCGTAGTGGCATAATGGTTAGAATGCAGTATTTCAGGCTAACTCTGCCCACTGCCAGCAGTTCGATCCTGACCAGCTCAAGGTTGACTCAGCCTTCCTATCTTCCGAGGTCAGTAAAATGAAAGCCCAGATCACTGGGGGCAAGAGGCTGACTCTGTAAACTGCTTAGAGAGGGCTGGAAAGCACTGTGAAGCAGTATATAAGTCTAAGTGCTATTGTTATTCTTGATGTTCTCCAAAGTTCGCTGTTTTTATTCAGATGTTTTGTTACTAGACCACTGCAAGAGACTGAAACTAAATCTACTGCTTTGATGGGGTTACCTAGCCTGGTATAATGGAATGCAAGGGAGGTTGGACTTTATGACTACATAGGGATTCTAGGCTGTTTCCTATATTGACTCTGACCCCTGATTCTACCATTCCTTCTCCTATAAGTTCCTGTCCTTCAACTTCCCTCAATGATTCCCAAACTTTTTAAGTCCACCATCCCTTTGGTGCTACAAA
This sequence comes from Laticauda colubrina, assembly GCA_015471245.1. Classification (NCBI taxonomy): domain Eukaryota; kingdom Metazoa; phylum Chordata; class Lepidosauria; order Squamata; family Elapidae; genus Laticauda; species Laticauda colubrina. The sequence goes on from BLBF01000336.1 coordinate 127,812, forward strand.
CTCATCCTCAGTGCCCCCCATCCAAGGGTGGGATTCAAATTTCCGTGAGCATGGCCTAATTTGAGGGTGTGGCTTGCTAGTCACGTGACTGAGTGGGTGTGGCTTGCTGGTCATGTGACTGGGTGGGCATGGCAGGTGACTGGCAAACCAAATACAAGTGTATATTTACACTTAATGGCCGGTTGTTTAGCAAGTGTTCTAATTTATGACTGGCCTCCCCAGAGCTACTTGACCTGTTTTTGGAGTTTTGACAGCTTTAGATCAGGGGTCTAAATCCCACCCCTGCCTGTGTGTGTGAGAGAGAGGGAGAGAGGGAGGCTGGATCAGATCTCTCTCTCTCTCTCTCTCTCTTTCTCCCACCAACACCAGAAAGCCACCGTCAGTCAAAATTCATATTAGTGGTCTCCGGGATTTAAAATTGTGAGTTTGGTGGTCCCTGAGGTCCAAAAGTTTGGTAACCCCCGATCCAAAGGGAGGAGTCTGAGGGAAGGAAAGGGAGAGAGAAAAGAAAGAGAGAAGGAGAGAAAATAAAGAGAAAAGGGAAAGAAAAAGGGACAAAGAAAGAGGAGGGGAATGGAAGGAAGGGACAGAAAGAAAAATAAATAAGGGAGGGAGGGAGGAGAAAGATAATGAGATATCTATTCTAGTCCAATCACCTGCTCCAGCAGGATTAGAAGGGAGTATGTGTGTGTGTATTCTCCTTGTAATTTACCAGTACATTTTGGTTTTGCCTTCTTCAGAACTGGCACTGTAATTGCAATACATTGGGGAAAAGTAATTTTTAGGGTGGAGATCTGGTCCAATGGATCCTGTTTAAAGCCTCAACAAAATGTGAGAGCTTCCTGATAGTCTTAACCATGTTTCGTCCACAAAAGCTTGTGCCTGCGGGATGGATGGATGGATGGATAGAGAGAGAGAGAGAGAGGCAGGCAGGCAGGCAGGCAGACAGATAAATATATTGGTAGATAGGTAGGTAGGTAGACAGATAAATAGATCTATATTGGTAGATAGGTCGGTAGGTAGGCAGGCAGGAAGACAGACAGACCTTTTGGATGTAGGTAGGCAGGTAGATAGATATTGGTAGGTAGACAGAAAGACAGACAGACAGGTAGGTAGGCAGGAAGGTATGCAAGCAGGCCTTTTGGATGGATGGACGGACTGACAAGACAGAATGCGACAGCGGTGGCACTTTGGGAAAGTGGTGGTGGTGACTTTTCCCAACGTGCTGCCATATTCGAGGCGCCGGTTCCAGTGCGGTACAACAGTCAATGGGGTGAGCCTGCAGGGCCGGCACCTCGAACACCCTCCTGCCACCTCTTAGCGTCCCCAAGGAGGCCGGCAGATGGGTGCTAAGAGGTGGCAGGGGTGGCATTCGAGACACTGGCCAGCCCTGCAGGTTCACCCATTGACTAACACCGCTCCGGAGCCGGCACATCCAACGCGGAAGCAATGGCACGTGATGTGCCGCCGCGGCCACGTTTGACATGCCACCCCCTGCCGCCTCTTAGCGCCTCTCTACTGGCCCCCTTGGGGACACTAAGAGGTGGCAGGGGGGCGTTCGAGGCATCGGCCCTGCGGGTTCACCCTTTGGCTGTAGCACTGCTCCGGAGCCGGCGTCTCGATGGGCGAACTGCAGGGCTGGCTGACATCTCGAACGCCCCCCTGCTACCTCTAAGCACTCCTCTGCCGGCCCCCTTGGGGATGCTAAGAGGCGGCAGGGGGGCGGCGCATCAAACGCAGTCGTGGCAGCACATAACATGCTAGGTTTTGCATTGGAGGTGCCAGCTCCGGAGCGTTACTACAATCAGTGGTTGAACCTGCAGTGCTTCGAATGCCCCCCTTGCCTCTTAGCGCCCCGCTAAGGCATCCCACCCCCCCCAGGAGGCAGTACCGCCCACTTTGGGAACCATTACTCTGAACCCAGGAGTGAGAGTCTACCGATTTAGACCGATTCTCTAGAATCGGTTGTTATGATTCTGTGCAGTTCATAGAACTGGCAAATTGTGCCCCTGGATGGCCCCACTGCTCTTTGCCCACCCCTTCCATCCCTGACCAGTCAGTCCTTATCGCACATGCGTGATATTGCTGACTGTGTTCTCCCTGCCCAGGCACTCCTCAAGGTATTACTTTTTTTTCGCCTTCCAACGATCAGCTGTTCTGACGATCAGCTGTGCCAGGATCCCCCTCACTGTCTTACTGCTTCACCCAGGAAGCAAAAAGGGGTGCAGGCTGGGCCCCAGGGAAGCCTCCTGGGTGAAGCAGTAAAGACAGCAAGGGCGATCCTGGCATAGCCGATCGTCAGAACAGCTGATCGTCAGGAAGGAGTGTTTTTGTTCCCAGAAGTTTTCCCTGAGGCCCAGGAGGAACAAAAAAAAAAGGGGGGGGGGTGCTGCAAAAAAAGCCACACCCACCCAATCACATGGCCATGCCCACCTAGCCACGCCCACAGAACTGGTTGTTAAAACATTTGAATCCCACCCATCTAAACCCCCTTCTAGCTGCCCTTCACCCACCAGGCCACGGTGATGCGGGGGTCCAGGTAATTCAACTTAGAGGTGCCCATAGCGATCTGCTTGTTTTCCTCTTTGTCAGTAGCCTGCAATTGCAGCTTCGCCAGCTGTTCTTCAATCTTCTTCACCAGTTTCTTTTTCTTTTCTATGGCACTGTTGCAAAACAGAGACATCCCCTGTAGAAGTCTTTCTCAACCATGCCCACTTCGAGATGGATGGGCTTCAAGCTCCTGAATTCCCCAGATAACATGGGGAATTATTTTATAATTACATTTTAATAGACTCAAAGCCAGCATCCCCACAAATACATGCATATACATCTTTTTTTTTCTTCCCACCCATTTTTTTCCCACAATTGCAGTGTTTGCTTTTTTATTAGATGAAATGAGCATTGATCCACTGATTGTGACAAGAATTGACTGACTGGCCTGTTACCTGAGTTGGATTGTGTGGGCTAAGAGAAAGTGACTGGCTCACAATTATGCAGCCAGCTTTTATGCCTAAGGCAGGACTAGAACTCACCATCTTCTGGTGATTGGCTCAAAATCACCCAACCAGCTTTCATGCTTATTGTGACTAGAACTCACCGTCTCCTGGTGATTTCCCCAACATCATCCAGATGGCTTTCATACCTAAGGCAGGACTAGAACTCACTGACTAGAACTCACCGTCTCCTAGTGATTGGCCCATAGTCACCTAGCTGGTTTTCATGCCTAAGGAGGAACTAGATCTTCCGGTGATTGGTCTGAAATCACCCAACTGGCTTTCATGCTTATTGTGACTAGAACTCACCGTCTCCTGGTGATTGGCCCAAAGTCACCCAGCTGGCTTTTGTCAACATTTGGGGGGCTGATAGCTTTCATGCCTAAGGCAGGACTAGAACTCACCTCTCCTAATTTCTAGCCTGGTGCTTTCACCACTAGACTGAACCAGTTCAAATGGACATATATCTAACATGCCGTTCAGCGAGAATAAAGAGGGATGGCCATCGGTGAGATTAAACACCCCAGGCTTAAAAAAAGAACCAAGATTTTCACTCACGCTTTTGACTTTGCCTCTTTCTTGCACTTGTGTTCTGCCCTGGCCTTTCTCAGCCTCGATTTTGCATCAGCCAGCTGATCTTTTTGGGCATCTATCTGGAAATACAAAATGAGTAAGTCAAAATGGAGTCCTCTGTCCTGTGTAAACAAAGTCTTTGAAGATGAAACACTTCACTTTTCTTTTAGTTTACTTTATTGTCACTGCACCTCATACAACAAAATTAAATATCACCTTCATGGTACATCATGACTATGAAAATAAACACAAACACACATCCTTCACCTATGCAATTGAATTGAAAACCCCTGATATTGCATGAATATTACATTTTAATGTAGAATGCAGTAGACTTACTGCCTTGGAGTAGAAGCGGTTTTTCAGCCTATTTGTCCTTGTTTTTATTATCCTGTACCGGCTGCCAGATGGTAATAGTTAAAAAAAAAAAAGGGTGCCCAGGATGAGATGGATCTTTAAGGATGTTTTGAACTTTCTTAAGACAGAGGGAGCTATAAAGCTCTTCCAAAGAGGGTAGAGGGCAACCTGTGATCTTCTGGGCAATGACCTTCACCCTCTGAAGTGCTCTCCTATCTGCCCCGTGCAATTGGCAAACCATACAGAGACGGAGTAAGTTAAGATACTCCCTATGGTACAGCGATAGAAGGTCACCAGCAGTTTCTCATCCAGTTGTTGTTTCCTGAGAAGCCTCAGGTAGTAGAATCTCTGCTGGGCCCTTTTGACCAGGGCTGCAATGTGAGCCCCCCAGGTCAGGTCCTCTTTTAGAGTAACACCCAGTAACTTAAAACTGGCCACTTGCTCCACTCGGTCTCCATTGATAAACAAGGGCTGGAGGTCTGATCTTCATCGGAAACTGGAAAGCGTGCAGAGAAGTGCAACATGGGCGGTGAGAGGCTAGGACACTTCAAGGAACCAGGTGCCTTTAGGCATGAAAACAAAATTTCTAAGGAGAGACATGACAACAGCCTTCCTAATGCTTCTATTCCAGAGAAGGATGTGAGGATTTATTCTCTTACTAGAATAAATCTGTTATATTCTCCCAACAGAAGAGACAATTCAACGCTTTGTAGCTCAGGCTTGAATTGTGGTGTCCTTGGTGCTCTCTGAGCTCGTTGATTTTCTTGCAAACGTTTCATGACTCAGCTAGGGAACATCATCAGTGTTAATGATGGTGTTCATAGCACTGATGATGTTCCCTAGTGTGATGATGACCTGGGGTGTGACACAAAAATAACCAAAGCACAAAAGTAGAATTAAGTTCCTTTAATGCCTCCAACTTGGCACCAAGGGCCCCACTCTTCTCTTAATGCCCAACAGCAAGAGAAGAATATCTAAGGAGAATATCTAAGCAGGAGTTTTGAACTCAAAGTAAGGAATTTCCTGGCCTCAACAGCTATAGATTATTAAATCGACCAGCCTACTGGAGATATGAAGTCTCATTCCTGATACAGGTAGTCCTTGATTTGTCACTACAATTGGGACCAGAATTTAATCATCTGTATTTTTCAGTGGATGCAGTGGCTCAGTGGCTAAGATCCTGAGCTTGTCGATCAGGAAGGTTGGCAGTTCAGCGGTTCGAATCCCTAGCGCCGCATCACAGAGTGAGCTCCCGTTACTTGTCCCAGCTTCTCCTAGCAGTTTGAAAGCACGTAAAAAATGCAAGTAGAAAAATAGGGACTCCTTTGGTGGGAAGGTAACAGCATTCTGTGCACCTTCGAAGGCATTAAGTCATGCCAGCCACATGACCACGGAGCCGTCTTCTGACAGCGCTGGCTTTTCAGCTTTTTAACGGAGATGAACACCGCCCCCTAGAGCCAGAAACGACTAGCACATATGTGCAAGAAAGGGAAAGTTTACCTTTATTTTTCAAGGAAACATTGTGTCAGATGGTCTGTCCAGCCCAGGCAAATGTTTGAACTAGAAAATCTCCACGGTTCCTCCTAACCTTCAGATTCAAGAAAATTCTATGCAGGAAATCTAGGTTGCCCTCCCTTCCTGCTGTCTAGTTCTTATCTTATCTTCATTTCTGCTGTCCAACATGATCAACTCTGACACCCTCTGCTAGAAAACCATGATTCCAACAATGCTGGTTGCCAGCAATTGTAACTTTTCTTTTTTACACCGGCCACAAATTGACCCCCTACAAGCCTCCAGCAAAATGCATGTGTCAACTCATAAAACATTCCCATGTCTGTTTTCAAGTTGCCATAAACAAGGTGCGGGGGGGGGGGGGGGATCTGAAGGAGCAATATGGCAGTTTAAAACCAGAAGTGCATTCCACCCTTATTACAAAGATTGTAGCTAGGCTACCGGATCTTCTGCCTGGGAAAATCCTTCATTGGAGAGCATGATTGATGACACCCAGCCCGTGATTCATGATACACCCGGGGGGAAACAGGGTCGCAGGTGACTGTAAAATTATGTATGCCAGAGTTGGGTGCATTTAGGCTAATGCCAGCATGTTGCTCCTAATAAATCTTTTGAATTTTTTTGAAGCTTGGCTCGAGGCTCATGATTTTATTAGGGCAATCTTGACATCATGGGGGTGTCCACCTCCTTTTCTACTGTCTCACCTTTGCCTGGAGGTTCTTCATGGACTTCTCGTAGGTCTTTGGAGTTGCTCGCTGATGGTTGCACAAAACGGCCACGGCTCGGTTTGCTCGGTTATAGGAGAGGAGTTTAGCAGCCAGGGAGTCCTTCTCTGTGGGTGCAATGTGTGTGGAAAATTAGCTTAAGGAATCAAGATCATCAAAATCAAGGGAGGTCCTAATACCACTCTATAAGCCTTAGTAAGGCCACACCTAGAGTCCTGCATCCAGTTTTGATCATCACACGATAAAAAAGATGTTGAGACTCTGGAAAGAGTGCAGAGAAGAGCAACCAGGATGATTAAACGAGGTTTGAGGCTAAAACATACGATGAACTGTTGCAGGAATTGGGCAAGGCTAGTCTAGTGAAAAGAAGGACCAGGGAGACATGAGAGCAGTCTTCCAATATCTGAGGGGCTGCCACAGAGAGAAGGAGGGGGTCAAGTTATTTTCCAAAGCACCTGAAGGCCAGACAAGGAACAATGGATGGAAATTGAACAAGGAGAGATTCAACCTGGAAATAAGAAGAAACTTTTTGACAGTGACAACAATCAACCAATGGAACAGAAGTTGCCTTCAGAAGTTGTGGGAGCTTCATAACTGGAGGCTTTCAAGAAGAGACTGGACTGCCATCTGTCAGAAATGGTGTAGGGTCTCCTGCTTGGGCGGGGTGGGGTTGGACTAGATGACCTACAAGATCCCTTCCAATTCTGTTAATCTGCTTCTTCTAGTCCAACCCCAAGCAGGAAGTCTATACTATTTCAGACAAATGGTTGTCTAGGCTCTTTTTAAAAGACTCCAGTGATGGAGTACACACAACTTCTGGAGACAACCTGTTCCACAGATTAATTGCAATCAGGGTCATCAAACTAATAGTGTCCTTCACAAGAGAAAGTTTCATAAAATGTCTCTCCCAATCTCCCTCCTACCATCAGAGGGAGACCAAGTGCCAATGAACTGACTAGGATGTAGCTGCGATTTCTACAGGTCTATTTCCCTTGGTGTGCCATAGGTGAGCAACCTGGTTTCGCACCAGAAAGACAAGTGGCTCTTTCCATAACATCAACCTAGGCCACCTCCCTCCACCAGAGCTACCTCACAAATGAGTGTCGCAACCAGGAAGGTTCAAAGCCAATAGGAATATGAATGCCTGCACAGAGCGCCAACTCCTCTCCCTCCTGAAGTGGTACCTATTTATCTACTCGCATAGAACAGTCTCGAACTGCTAGGTGGACAGAAGCTGAAGCTGAGTGACAGGAACTCATTCTGCCACGCAGTGCTAGGACTCGAACCACTGAAGCAGAGACCATCTCCAGCATCATTAAGCCACTGAGCCACCTCACTCCTGCTTGGAATATGAACCCATTTATCTGTTCCATCTCCAAAATATGTCCCATCAAAAGTTCTCCAGAGGCACTGAAAAATTCTGCTAGGACTAACAGAGGCCCCAAAGCTGAACAGCTCAAAAGGCAATGCCTTGATTTCGTTTTACCATTGGTCAGTGCTTCGAGCTGTTCCTGCAGTGTGATGGATGCATTGTAAGTCCGGAAGACCTTTGCTGTCAACCCATCCATCAGGTCCTGGAGATGTTTGTTCAGAGTTGCTGTCTGGAAAGCCAAGTGGGAGTAAATTAGAGAAGTGTCAGAATATTCATGAACTGGCAAAAACATGGGTAACAAGGTCAGCCAATGGGAGCTGAATTGGGGGCTGAGACTGGAAGGAGTCTGGGCACAGCTTAGCGCCCAGCTCTGAAACTGAAACTAATCTGCTCTGAGCTATGAAGCTGCTGTTTGTGTTTTGCTTGTAACCTTTACCATGTTGGAAGAATCTACTATTGGTATTGTAATCTTTACTTCAAATGTTATTATGTATAAAAAGACGTTAATGAATCCTGCTGAATCAATCATGTGTGTGTGCTTTCTGGATTTGAATTTCTGCTGCAAACTCTAACAAGAAGAGGAGCAGGAAAAATAGTGGCCCAGGTAAGAGCTCTCAGTTGACCGTCAATTTCTGGAAAGCACAGGAATTTAATTCAGGCATACCCCTATCTTTTCTCCAGCTCTCAAATAATTTCTCTTTCTCTAAAAGGTAGCTGTAGGATTGGCATTAATCCACTTTCTGTCATCTTTAGTCCAGGAGAAAGCAAGCTAAAGAGTTTTGTGGTGGTAATGAAAGCTACTTCTGCCATATGGATTAGGAGATGGGTCTCCAAACTTGGCTGGCTGGGGAATCCTGGGTGTTAAACGTCCACAAATCTTAAAGTTGCCAACTCTGGAGACCCCTAGACAAGGAGATCATGAGACTTTGAACTGAAATGCAAATGGAAGATATTCAAAAAGAAAACTGTTCTACATAATTATGTTGAATCTTCTTCCACCGCAGAACCCCAAACTATATACATTAGATCCCCGTTAATCTCCATTCCCCACCATCCAGTCAGAGCTGAAGAAGCTTTTTGGATGAGAAGCAAAACATCTTCAAAGGAAAAAAAAAACAAGGAAGTCCATTTGCCTCTAGAAAAAAAAAGTACCTTTGGGACTTAGATCCACACTTGCTGAAGCAAATTTAACTATCAAATAATTTCACATCATCATGTCCTGGATTCTGTGGTGGACTTCCATCCCTACCTTTCCCTCGGCCTCAAACCTAATGAAGTAGGAGAATGCAAATGTACCCTCAAGGATGACAGACAGGGGTATAAAATTCAAGGCAAGTCAATGTGCACTTACAGAAAGCTTATCAAACAGGTTGTCACCAGGTTCTTTCTCCTCCATGAACAACTTCAAGTTCTTGAACACCTACAGCAAAGATAGAACTCACAGTTAAGGCCCTCAAAAAAAATTTACAGCATCGAAAGCACCTGTAATGACCCGGGGCATGACACAAAAACATCAAAGTCACCAAAGTAGAATAAATTCCCTTTAATGCCTCCAACTTGGCCCCCAATGTCCCATTATCCTTGGCTGGATATCAAACTCTTCCAAAAACAGTCTACAAAGGGGCAACCACAGTTGGGAGGATGCCAAAACCTAGATAAGACTCAACCAAGATAATGCATACTTTGCTTCCAGCAAAGAACCATGTGCAAACTCCCCAGTTATATCCTGTTCTCCCAGCTGCAACCAATGAAAGGGATCAGGGCCTTCTTCTCTCTTGCAAGCCATGTTTCTCCCTTCTCCATTCCTCCCTGCATGCCCTAGGATGAAGAGGGGGTGGCCCTGGGTCTTCCTCTGAATGCCCAGCTGGACTGGGCCCTTCCCCCCATTTCCTCCACACCCACTGGAGCCACATCCCACTCCCTGTCAACTGCTCAATCTCCCCCTCAGAATCAGACTCCAACAAGGGCACAACAGCACCACTGGATGCAGCATCAGATCTTGTTTGCCAAGATTTGAAAGAGAGACTCAGAGTAAGAGGGAAGAAGATCCAATATCATCGATGATTGGAGGCTACCTGGCTGAAAATCAAACCAATTGGAGATGTTTGGAACAGTGAATTCAGAAAATGGGAGACGTGCAGAGCAGTTCCATCTTGCGGTGACCACAAGGTGGAGGCCTCAGAAGAAAAAGACATGTGTATCTTCTGGAAATCTTCAACTTTGGCTTCTAAATATTGTAGAGCAGGGGTGTCAAACTGGATTTCTTTGAGGGCTGGATCAGCATTGTTCTCCTCTACAGGCCAGGGGTTGGGACAGATGCCTCCTGCAGCACCCTGCTGGCCAAAACGGGGCACAGGGAATCCGTGTGGGGCCTCCCCACGCCTCGTTTTCACCCTCTATGGCTTCCTGCAGCACTCTTGCCAGCTGAAAACAGGCTGTGTGGCCTATATATAGATTCTGACCAAACTCTGTCTTCTTCTTCTACTCCATCCTTACTTGGGGAGACAAATGGAAAAAAGGTTTTGACAGCCCAGTCCTTCTCCAAGACAGATAATTCAGAACTTCTACCAAGTAGCCCAGAACTGACCTTCTGTTTGCAAGATCTCCAGTAGAAGGCAGAAAAACAAAGCAAGAAGGGACCTTGGAGGTCTTCTCGTCCAACTCCCTGCCTCCTGCTCAAGCAGGAGACCCTACTCCAAGGGTCTTTAAACTTGGCAAGTGTAGGACCTGTGGACTTCAACTCCCAGAATTCCTGAGCTAACATGAGTGGAGGAGGAATTCTGGGAGTTGAAGTCCACAGGACTTAAAGCTGTCAAGTTTGAAGACCCCCTGCCCTAGACCATGTCAGACAAATGGCTGTCCAGTCTCTTCTTAAAAAAACTCCAATGTTGCACCCACAACCTCTGGAGGGCAAACCCTTCCACTGATTGGCTGATCCTGCTAGAGATTTCCCCAGATAACGAGATTCTTCCAGGTCTTTCGGAATGACAATTTCTACATTACCCGATCCCAGACTGGGAAAGTTCAGTCTACGTTCTCTGGGTTTTATGCTCTTTGGAAAGCGCCCAGTTGGATCTGGCCACCTCCTGGCTCACCTGTTTCTCCACGGACACCTTGTTGTAGTAACGGATGCAGTCCTTGCCCAGGAAGTCAAACTCCACCACGTTCTCCTTGCCGCCCTGCCATGAGTGCAGAGTGATGTGTTCTACTCGCAGAGAACAGCAGCCCACCGTGTCAGCCGTCTCGCCTTCCTCCTTCTCGTTTCCTGCCCTCAGGGCCAGCTGGAAGGAGGCAAAGAAGGGTGAGCTTTACTTTACTTTATTGTCACTGCACCTCGTACAACGAAATTAAGTGTCATCTTCATTGTACATCTTCTGTCTATCTCTATCTACCCATCTTCTATCTTTATTTTTTTACTTTATTATATTATAATAAAGTTATCTAATTATATTTATTATATATTATAATTATATTATTATATATTATTTTATATTATAATTATATATATTATATATTATTTTAATTATATTACATTACGTTACATTATGTTATATGACATAACTCAGCACAACTATGGAACGCCTTGAGCGCCTTCACATTCTATACAATTGAATTAAAAACCTCTGATATTGCATTAATATTGCACTATGCAGTAAAATTCAATAGTTTCTTGCCCTGGGATAGAAGCTGTTTTTCAGCCTATTTGTCCTTGTTTTTATTATTGTGTACCGTCTGCCCAGTGGTAATAGTGCAAAAAAAGGGTTCCCAGGATAAGATGGATCTTTGAGGATGTTTTGAATTTTCTTAAGGCAGCGGGAGCTATGAAGCTCTTCCAAAGAGTGGACAGAGCAACCAGTGATCCTCTGGGCAATGATGTTCACCCTCTGGAGTGCTGTCTTATCTGCCATTGTGCAATTGGCAAACCCTACACAGGTGCAGTAAGTTAAGATACTCTCTATGGTGCAGCGGTAGAAGGTCACCAGGAGTTTTCCATTCAGTTGTTTCCTGAGAAGCCTCAGGTAGTAGAATCTCTGCTGGGCCCTTTTGACTAGGGCTGCAATGTGGACACCCCAGGTCAGGTCCTCTTTTAGGGTAATATCCAGAAACTTAAAACTGGCCACTTGCTTCCCTTGGTCTCCCTTGATAAGCAAAGATTGGACATCTGATCTGTTCCTGGACATCTGATCTGTTCCTTCTATATAGTCCACTATCAGCACCTTGGTCTTATTGGTGTTGAGGACCAAATTATTGTCTCCACACCACGAGAGTAGCCAGAGGGTCATTTTTCCAAGAAAAGGGATGCTCTCAGAACTTGGCTTTTTCACACATGTGTATCATGCATTTTATTTTATTTTTTGATGCACCTTTTTAATTCTTCAATTGTTTTGTGTTCTGTGATTTTTTTCTTTTTAGCTCTGTATTTTGTATAACTTTATTCTGAATCGTGTGTGTGTTTGTGTGTGTGTGTGTATTTCTCAGGATCTCCTTGTTTCTTACACATCTTTTGGAAAGATGTTCCTTTACCCAACTAGGTAACATCATCAGTGCTAGAAAGGAGTGTGGTTGATGGAATGAAGAAGAAAGGGAGAACGGAGGAGGAGGAGGAGGAGGAGGAGGAGGAGGAGGAGGAGGAGGAGGTGGTGGTGGTGGTGGTGGTCCTTGGTGATATCTGAGTTTGAATGTTTTCTTGTAGACATTTCATTACCCAACATCCTAGCACTAATGACCCTCACAATCTTCCTCCTCCTCCTCCTCCCACTCCTTTCTAGCTTGATGATGTTATCTAGTTGGGTCATGAAACATCTGCAAGAAAACAACTGAACTCGGACAGGACCAAGGACCCCACCGTTCAAACCTCAAAATATCTGAGCAACAAATATTCCCATCTGTGGATTTCAAGTGCACCTCTGTGTGATCTTTGGGAAGAGATGCAGGGTAGGAGGCCAACGGTTTGGGCAGCAATAAACTCGGTGCTGGAATTCCCTTACCTTATCTATGAAATAGAGTGCCACGGATATTTGCCGCTTCTTCAGCTCCTTGGATTTCCAGTCTGCCCTGTACTGACGTCGGATCTGGTGAATTAGCTTCTTCAACCAACGTGCCACTTCGTATTTTTGCCAGTCTTTCTCGCCCTGGAAGAAAAGAGGACTGTTGTGAGGCTAGCAGTTTTGCAAAGGCTTGTCTCTCTCTCTCTCTCTCTCTCTCTCTCTCTCCTTGTGTGTGTGAAAGAGAGATAGAGAGAAAGAACTAGACAGAAATGGAGAGAGACAAAGAGAAGAGAGAAAGAGAGGAAATGAAAAAGAGGGAGACAGAAAGAGAGAAAGAGGATCATAGAAAGGGAAAGAGGGAGAGGAAGAAAGAAAGAGATGAGAGATGGGGGGAGAGAGACAAAGAGAGGAGAGGGGAGAGAAACAAGGAAAAGAGAGAAAAAGACAGAAAGAGAAAGACACAAAGAGGAAGAGGGAGACAGAAAGGGAGAGAAAGAGAGAAACAGACAGAATGGGAGAGAGACAGACAGAGAGAAGAGAGAGAGAAAGAAGGGGAAAGAAAAAGGGAGAGACAGAGAGAGAATAAGAGGGGGACATAGAGAGAGAAAACAAGAAAAAGAGAGGAAAGAGAAAGAGAGAAAGAAACAGAAAGGGGGAGAGACAGAGAGAAGAGAAAGAGGGGGAAAGAAAGAGAAAGAGGGAGACAGTGAGAGAGAGAGGGAGAGAGGAGAGGGGAGAGAGAAAGAGAGGAGAGGGGCAAGAAACAATGACAGAGAGACAGAAAGAGAAAGACACAAAGGGGAAGAGACAGAAAGGGAGAGAAAGAGGGGGCATAGAGAGAGAGAAAGAGAGAGAGTGAGTGGGAGAGAGAGAAAAGACAAAATGATGCCCTCACCTGCATGACTAAAGCCCTTCCCTTTTTACGTGTGTGGACTTCAAGTCCTTGACTTATAACCATTCATTTAGAGACCATTCAGTTACAACAGCACTGAAAAAAATTGTGAGTTATGACCGATTTCACGCTTAATCACCGTTGCAGAATCCCCACAGTCACGTGATCCAAATTGGGGCCCTTGGCAACCGACTCATATGTATGATGGTTGCAGCATCCCAGGAGCCACGTGGTCCCTTTTTTGCGACCGTCTGACATGCCAGGTCGATAGGCAAGCCTCCCAAATTTCTGTTCTTCAGCAAGACGGTTGTGAAGCGATGAGTCTTCACCCCATTTTACAACCCTTCTTGCCACCGCTGTGAAGCGAAACACAGCAGCTGTTAAGAACACGGTTGTTAAAGTGAATCTGTCTTTCCCCATTGTCTTGGCTCGTCGGAAGGTCCTAAATATGAGTCAGTTGCCAAGGGCCCAAATTTCAATTATGTTGTTGTGGATCGCCAGCAGCCGGTGTGGACGGCAGCGGAATCGGACAGTGAGGACAAAAGGGAACCAGTCAGGGAGTCTGGAGAGGATTTGGACGAGGGTCCTGCGTCTGATGCAGAGATGGGGCCAGGACCATCTAGGAGTGGGGTGCTGCCTCTGGAGCCTTCGGAGTCTGGCAGCAGCGAGGAAGAGGAACAAGGGGAGCCTGTTCCCAGTATGCGCATGGGCAGAAATGCCAGAAGGTGAGAGCAACTGAAGCAGCAGGGGCAACTCGGGAGTAAGCCTGGGAGGTGATTGCCCCTCCCCTAAGGGATAAAAGTCAGACCTCAAAGACAAAGAGCTTTGCAGGAAGCAAAACAGTTCAGTAATCCCCAAGTCCTTCGCGAAGCTCTGCATTCTGGTTGTTTTTTTCTGGGTTTTTGGGCTAGTTTATGTTAGCCTTAATTGGATTTCTGTTTCTTGGCAGCATTCTGCAGCACTGAAAAGTGTGCTTTTATCTAGAGGAACTGTGTATAATGAGTTTTGGCTGGGAATGCAAGTAATTCCCAGTGTCACATTAGAAAGGTTCTACTTTTAAATTCAGTTTGTGTTTTATTAAATTTGATGAAGCCTGGGTCAGAAGACGCATCACCACAGGGATGGTCCTAAGTGCAAAATACAATGCAATGATCGTAAGTGTGAAAAACAGTCATAAGTCACTTTTTTCAGTGCTGCCATAACGTTGAACAGTCACTAAGTGAACTATTGTAAGTCAAAGTCTACCTGTACTTAACAGGTAACTGGCATTGAGTAACCAACTCCAAAGTCAATGATTGGGGCCTCACCTTCAGCTTGGAACTCGGGTTCAGCATGATATATTTGATGGAGCCCTGAATGTTCTCTGTCCAGGATGCCAACCAGGTGACCGTGTTGTCGCACCGGACTTCCCTCCACTTGTGACCACGCGGAGGCCGGGGGGCCTCTGAATCTCTGGGAGGGAGAAAGAAATTTTTTTTGAGAGGGGGAAATAAAGACAGTGTCACAAGGCACACCTGGGGAATGAGACTTAAGGAGACCCTGTAGGGAAGGGCATTTGTGGGGAACAAACTTTTAAAGTTCCTGAAGTTTGAACTCTCCAAGAGTCCTTGCATTCTCTTTCTAGCTTTCTGGACTAATTACTTGGATCCTGTGTTTTCTGAACTCCTCGATTTGCCCTGCTGGATTTATTGCTGTGCAACCTTGGTGTACACAGCGCTGGGATGGACTATTTCAAGCAAGAGGCTGCTTGAGGTGCACGTGAGGGTTTGTCATCACTTTGCTATGGGACTTGCCAGAAATGTGGGAGCATTTGGGGAAATTTGGAGCAATAAAGGGGAGGCTTGAACTGCCAGAGGGTTGTGTTATCTCTGTGCCGTGTCCTGGGGCATCACAAAGGCAGTGGGGAAGTTTTATGTTTAAAAAATAAGCAGGAGAGCAACAGGACTGTTCAAGCATGGTGAAAACCCTTTCCCATAAACATCTCTCCATTCTATATCAGTAATTGGATGACCCAGTGGGCTTCCATGCCTAAGGAGGGACTAGAACTCACTGTCTCCTGGTGAT
>BLBF01000336.1:143297-163304 GCA_015471245.1 Laticauda colubrina
GGCTTCCATGCCTAAGGAGGGACTAGAACTCACTGTCTCCTGGTGATTGGCCTAAAGACACCCAGCCAGATTTCATACCTAAGACAGGACTAGAGCTCACAATCTTCCAGAGATTGGCCCAAAGTCAGCCAGACACCTTTCAGGCCTAAGGCAGGACTAGAACTCACTGTTTCCTTGCCTGGTGCCTTAACCACTACAGCTGACTGGCTCTCTTTCAATGAGCAAAACAGAACCAGAACAGAATTGTTTAATATAAGGGGGAGGGAGGGGGGTTGAGAATGTCAAATCCCTCATTGTACCATCTTGAGGCATGCTGGCTGGGGAATTCTGGGAGTTGAAGTCCCACCCATCCTAAAAATTGCCAAGGTTCAGAAACGCTGCCATAGAGACAATGCTAGACTCACTTGCTACAATTGATGATGACGTCTTCTGGCATTATCCTCTTCTTCAGCATCCCCATTTTGGGGTGGTCCCCACGGCCCCGGAATAGACCCGGCGGTTCAGTTCTGAAGTTCCCAATCTTCTCCCGATGCCCATCAATCACGCAATAACCATATTCCTCTTGGATTCTTTCTGCCTCCTCTTTCAACCTCTATTAAGAGGAGAGACAAAAAGAAGTGATTACAGATAAGTCTTCGACGTACGACTGACAAGTGAGCCCAAAACTTCTAAGCTGCTAAGCGAAACATTGGTTAAGTGAGTTCTGCTCCATTTTACGACCTTTCTTGCCACAGCTGTTATGTGAATCACTTATCATCCTCTTTTAACAGCCCCATAATCCCTTGCGGGGTGGAGGCCGGGCAACTGAATGGAGGTAGCAGAGTGTTTCCTGGCCAGATGCCCTTCCTGTTGCCGATATAGTGTTTTGTTCAGCTGATATATTCTCAGTGTGCCCGAGAGAGAAATATCTGCTTCTCCCTAGGATCGAAACTCAAAGCCTCCGGATTGTGAGGCAACAGCTCCACTGCTAGGCCAGTGCGCCACTCCTATTAAGTGAATCACTGCAGTTGTTGAATTAGTCAAACCGTTGTTAAGTGAATCTGGCTTCCTCCTTGACTTTGCTTGGCGGAAGGTCACAAAAAGAGATCACGCAACCCTGAGACACTGTGGCTGTCATAAATACAAGTCAGTTGCCAAGCGTCTTTTTAATTTTGATCATGTGACCATGGGGCAACCTTAAAGGTCGTGTGAAAAATGGTCGCCTCTTTTCAGTGCCGTTGTTAACTTTGAACGGTCACTAAACAAACTATTGTAAGTTGAGAACTACCCTGTATTTCCCATACGCCTAATCTCGATAAAGATGAAAGGGAATGAAGCACTGGATTGTACAAATGACAGATAACACCATGAAACTTCAAGACACTTTTGAAGAATGGGGACAGAGACTTGTGGGTACAATGGCAGAAATAATGTTTAGTTATGTGAATGTATTACTTAAAGGTAAAGGTTCCCCTCGCACATACGTGCTAGTCGTTTCCGGCTCTAGTTGGCAGTGCTCATCTCTGTTACAAACCAAAGAGCCAGCGCTGTCCTAAGATGTCTCTGTGGTCATGTGGCCGGCATAACGAAATGCCGAAGGCGCACAGAACAGAGTTGTGGTTTGCCGGCAGCAGGTGCAGACAGCTGAGGTCTCGGAGAGCGAGGACACGGATGAGGGGCCTGCATGTGATGCAAGGAGGGGGCCAGGACCATCAGGGAGTGGAGTGCTGACTTTGGAGACTGTGGAGGCTGGCAGCAGTGAGGAAGAGTCCCCCGAGGAGCCTGTGCCCAGTGCAGGGCTGCTCAAAGGGAAGAGCAGCTGCAGCAGCATGGGCAACTCGGGAGTAAGGCTGCAAGGTGATGGCCTCTCCCTTAAGGGATAAAAGCCAGCCCTTGGAGGTGGGATTCTTTGCAGGAAGCAAAGAAGTTCTTGCACTCAAGCCTTGTGGATGTTCAGATTATCTTGGTTGGTGTTTGGAGATTCTTTGATTTATTGTTTAGGAACTTTTATCTGTTGTTCTTGGCAGCCTTGCAAAAACTGGGCAAGACTTTTTCTTGTGGGAGCTAATTACTTGGAAGCAGCCTCTTATCTGTGAAGAAACAGGATTCGTAAATGAAACAGTAAAAGGTTGCACTGTTACCTTTGTCTTGTGTTTACTTTCGTGGAACCAGGTTTGGGTCAGAACAAGAACACTGTTCCCTTCCCATCAAAGGTGGTCTCTATTTTTCTACTTGCATTTTTTTTTACATGCTTTCAAACTGCTTGGTTGGCAGAAGCTGGGACGATGAACGGGAGCTCACTCCATTATGCGGTGCTAGGGATTTGAACCGCCGAACCGCTGAACTTCCTGATCGACAAGCCCAGCGTCTTAGCCACTGAGCCACCGCCTATGTATTACTTACAAAAGGAGAAAACTGGGGAAGAATACAGGTTACAGGATGAAAAGGGGAAACAAGCTTAATGCGGATTTACTAGAAAATTACTATTTTCTAGTAAATTACTCTCTCTCTCCGCATTACTAAGACAGAAACGGTAGTTGAAGTGAAAATGCAAATGACAAGGTAACTAGATAATCAGTGCTAAGAGGGAGTGGGGTTTGTGGAATGGAGGAGGAGGAGGAGGAGGAGGAGGAGAAAAACAGCCTGTGAGATCTTTGGTGCTCCTTGAGCTTGATTGCTTCCTTGCAGACATCTAATGAAACCCAACTAAGTAACACCATCAGTGCTAGAAACAAGAGGAGGAGGATGACTATGGGATCCTTGATGTTCTCTGAGCTTGGTTTTCTTGAAGACATTTTGTGACCCAACTTGATAACATCATCAGTGCTAGAAGGGAGTGAGTTTACTCTGTTTCTATACATGTGGTTTGCCCTGTCAGTGTTGAAGTGAATGCCTTGATTTAGGCTGTTGTTTACTCTTTGTTGCATATAAATGACACTTGCACACAAACAGAGCAGACTCAGAAATGGACTTCCTTCAGAAGGTCCACTGAGTTTCAACAAGGAGTGAAAAAGGCCTCAGTGTAACTCATTTCTAGGGTCTTTTTAGAGTTGCCAACAGAAAGGGAGGGGGGAGTAGTGCGGCGGCTTACAAAAACGAAACTGCATTCCATAAATGTTTTCAAAGACAGTAACTAGGTGACTGAAGTTTCTGCCGTGCAAAATTCTAACTGGAGAACATGATTGATGACTCTGGGCTATGGATATGTCCCATTGGAGAATTTAAATTACGATACATCCAGGGGGTGGAGGGAAAACCAGGGTCAAGGGTGACAATGAATGATGTGCCTCAGAGTCAGCTCCACCCAGGCAGTGCCGGACATGTTAACTCCCAATAAATCCTTTTGAAGTTTTGGAAGTTTGGCTTGAGACTCAGGATTGAAATGGAGGTCACTGCCGGAATCCTGACACTCAGGTTCTACCAACGTCAATCATGTCTGCACCTGTTTCTCTTCCTTGGACAAAGCCTTCTGGGCTTCCTGCTTTTCCAGAAAGTAGTTATGGATGTCACTGAAATCACACTTCTTAAGGTCTTTGATTTTCTTCCTTTCTTGAGGAGTCATCACCTACATGAGAAAAGGAGAAGGCCATCTAAGTGCTGAAGCTGTAGTTGACTTAGAAAACAAGTTATCTTCAATATGATACCTTCAAAACCAGGATTTCTCCACCTGGGCAATTTTAAGTGTGGACTTCAACTCCCAGAATCCCCCAGACAGCACAGCAACTAAGTATGGACTTCCACTCCCAGAATTCCCTGTGCAACATGGTTACTTTAAGCAACATGAACTTCAACTCCCAGAATCCCCCAGACAGCATGCCTTACTTTAAGAAGTATGGACTTCAATTCCCAGAATTGGCATAGCCAGCATGACTACTTTGAGAAGGGTGGACTTCAAGTCCCAGAATCCCCTAGCCAGTATAACCACTTGAAGAAGCAGATATAAAAGACAGAATAGCCAGGGCTCTCCAAACTTTGCAACTTTAAGACTTGTGGACTTCCCAGAATTAAGTCTTAAAAGTTGAATTCTGGGAATTGAAGTCCACACATCTGACAGTTGAATTCTGGGAGTGAAGTCCACAAGTCTTAAAGTTGCCAAGTTTGGACATTCTGTCCTAAGCAACCTCATCTTCCTACCTGTCACTTTCACCTTTCCATTATTTGGTTTTTTGTTTGTTTGTTTGTTTGTTTTGGGGGGGGAGGCACTTCCCACATCATAATCTCCCAAATAGCCCTCACGTACCCCCAGCAGATACCTGCATCCAATCACAGAAAAAGTTATCCCGGAAAATCTTCTTGCGTGCATAATCGTGGTCCAGCATCTTGGCAAAAAACGTCGCCACTTCCTCAGTGGCCCGGCTGAGTTTCATAGGCCTGCCTACAACAGAGGGGGAGGGGTGGATGACCATGCAGTGAGCAGGTGATGAGGCATAGCTATCCTTTCATCATAGTAAGGACCAACTCTTCTCTCCACCCGCCTACGAAGCTCAAGAGATGCTAGCTACTACAGGCAGTTTCTCCTCCACTTTGGATGCAAATCCAGAGAAAACCACCTACCATTGTAGTAGAATTTGACAGAGCTTGGAAGTGGCTCGTAAGGTGGAGCAAAGTAAGGTCCTTTGTGGTGCAACTTATGCCATTTGACCCCGTCGTCTTGTTTTTCCTCTTCCCACCTGGCGAGAGGAAGTTTGGAAAGGGTTAACATAATCCAAGAAGACCCAGAACCTCTTGGGTTTATTGTTTTATCCCTAAATCATTTTTTTTCCTCAGTCTCAATGTCCTAACTCTTTTTTTTTTTTAAACTTTATTGATTATAGAACTAAAATATCAAACACATATACAACACACAGAAAAAAAAAAGAAAAAGGAAAAAAGAAAATGATTAAAAACTAACTAACTGTTAGTTTTTCATCATTGTTAGCTAACTCTTCTTAACAGTGTGATGACCCAGGGCACGGCACAAAGGCAACACAGTCACATAAGTAAGAAAAGTCCCTTTAATACTGTGTCTCTAACTTTGCCCCCAATGTCCAGTTATCTTTGGATTGAGAAAAAACTCTCCCAAGAACAGTCTTGAAGTGGAGGAAATTCAGTCCAAAAACAAAGTACATATAAACTGTAAATAAAAATCCACACAAACCACACTGCAGCAATTAACTGGACAGTGCAGAAGGAATTGCAGACTTCAAAAGATAATGAAATACACACAGTTGGGAGACACCAGAACCCAGGTAAGAATTGACAAAGATAAATCATGCTTTGCTTTCAGCAAGGTGCTGTGCGCAAATGCCCTTTTAAAATCCTGTTTTCCCAGCTGCAGCTAATGAAGGGAATCAGGGCCCTTTCCTCCCCCATAAGCCACACCATCCACCTTGCTCCCTTCTCCGTTCCTCCCTGTGTGCCTTAGGATGAAGAGGGGGTGGGCCTGGGTCTTCCTCTGAATTCCCAGCCGGACTGTGCCCTTCCCCAGTTTCTTCCACAGCCAATGTAGCCACACTCGCACTCTGTCAGCTGCTCGGCTTCCCCCTCGGAATCAGATTCTGACAGGGGCATGACAAAAAGTATGACATCTAATCTTCTCCTTATAAATTTGGAACTCAATAATGATAGGCTTGCAGGTTCAATGTTGGGAGGGTTTAAGTAGAGGAGAAATGAAGGAATTTGCCATCAAAAGGACTTTAAGATTCTGAGTGCCTTTTTCAAGATTTAGAAGTAAAGTTCTTAAAGGCCAAATCAAAAATTTGAGACATTTGTCAGCAAGAATTTTATTTAAATGACCAGAACTTTTTTTTCTTGGGTTTAATGGAAAAAGAATTGTGGGGGAAAAAATTGGAAATCTGTTATTATATATGTTGACAGCAGCAAGACTATTGTATGCACAAAAATGGAAGGAGGTTTCCATTCCTACCAGGGACAAAGGGTTGCAGAAATTGATGGAGTTGGCTGAAATGGCAAAACTGATAACATTGAAAAGAACATAAGTACTTTTATTTCCACTTGGAAACTGCTTCTGAACTTCGTGCTTGAAATAGAAAAGGATGAAATTTTGATTTTGGGCTTTACCGAATAGATTGATAGATCTTGGGGTGATTACAGCTGCAAAACTAGTATATGCTCAAAAATGGAAACTTCAGGAAATTCCAAATGAAATATAGATAATTAAGAAGATATGAACTTGTAGAAATGGATAAATTAATGCAGGAATTAAAAAAAATACATGAATCTGAATATTGTAAAGTATGGGACAAGTTTTACAACTGGTTGGTAAAAAGGAAGGACTCAAAATGTAAATTAAAATAAGGATGTTAAAATGATAGATCAGGATTAATTAAAACTTGTTGATACTGATGTATATATTATGTATTATATATATACTATGCAAATATGTATTATTTATCATATGAAATAGCTATGTGAGACAATTAGGTGTGTCAGGATGATTACACTACGTTCACTGTTTTTAATTGTTTTGTTTTTTGTTCAATAAAAAAATATTTTAAGAAAAGGATAGATCTTGGGGTTGGACTAGATGATCTACAAGGTCCCTTCCAACTCTGTTAATCTAATCTAATCTTTACAAAAATGGCTTGTTCATATTATTATGAAAAAGCCAAAAGTTGTGATTTGATCTTAATGCCTTATTTTACTGCTACAGAGAGTTGGAAGTCAATCTTTCTTTCTCTTTTTTTTTTTCCTTATCCTTCTTCACTTCTCTTCCCCTCTTCCTCCCCACTGTTTTTCTATTTACTTTTGTATTTTGTATCTTATAATATTTTATCACTCAATAAAATATTAAGAATTCTATTTATACGATAAACAAGTTTATATGAGCTGATTGTGACTCTCAAAGAGAGCTGCAGAAAAGCAAACACATTTTTAACTTGCTTTAAGAAAAGCCTGCAGATTCGGCTTACCATATTCCTAGGAAGCAGTATTTTTTTTAAAAAAGTACTGAGGACTAGTGCCTTGGCCAAAGGTTGGACTAGAAGACCTCCCAAGTCCCTCCCTTCCAGCCTTAGGATTCCACTATTTCCAAATTAAGCCATAATGCCACTAAGAATTGGCTAGAATAGACAAGAATTCTTTATTGGCCAAGTGTGATTGGACACACAAAGAATTTGTCTTTGTGCATATGCTCTCAGGGTGCATAAAAGTTGTAAGTAATCAATCATGATCATAGTCATCATAAAAAATGCATTTATCATAAATTGTAAGATACAATACTTAGTGATAGTCAATAGGATACTACAGTAAATAAGCAATCAACATAAACCACACTAGGAAATTAAATAAACTAAATAAACCAACATAAATTGTAAAGATACAAGCAACAAAGTTATAATCATAAGTAGAGAAGGAGATAGGAAAAATGAGAAGAATAGTAACACAGCCTTACTAAACAGTTGTAACACTATTGTGGAAATTAGTTGTTTAGCAAGAGTGATGGCATGGGGGAAAACCACATCTCCTATACTCAATCAATCAATCAGAATGGAGTTGTAAGGGACCTTGGAGGTCTTCTAGTCCACCCCCTTGGAGAAAAATGCAGCAAAATCCAAAGAAAATTATTACAAAGAGCATCAAACCAGCCTTCCCTTTCATGCTTCCTAATGCCCAACAACGCTGGAGATCCTCCCACGCTCCTCCTGCACACCCATCCGCAAAGACACGTGTCTCCGCTGGCAAACCTTGAATGCAATACGCTATACCTCGCTTTGGGGACCAGCACTCGGATGCACGCTGCACAAATCCGGGTGAAAGTCAGGGGCACAACCAGGCGGGAGCATCGTGCCCACTGTGCTAGGCTGTGCCCATGCTTGAGCATGCCTTGCCAGCCCAGTCATGTGCAGCTGGCCACATGGATGGATTGGAGGGTGCTGGGGGAGGGAGGTAACCCTGGTTTAGCACTCCCCACTTTGCAAAAAGCAAATATATTTAATTTTGCAAAATTAAACAGGGCTCGCCTGGTGCTCTTTCCTACACGGGGCATCGCGCAAAAAGGAGGCAGCCAAATGCTCCACCCCTCTATGGGTCTTTTTGCGACGAGACTCTGGTGCAATTACAGCCCCCCCCCCCCCATCCCATGGCCATGTCCCGAGGCACCTGGGAAATGTAGTCTTTCCTGGCATTTCCTGGCTTAAGGGACAATTAATGGAGACCAGAGCAATCGAGCTCGCTTAAAGAGACAGGCGTCTTTCTTAGTCAGGAAGTCATGCTTGTAATCCAGTGTTTCTCAACTTTCACCTCTTTAATAAGGTGGGTGGACTTCAACTCCCAGAATCCTCCATCCTGCATGTTTTAAGGTGGGTGGACTTCAACTCCCAGAATCCTCCGTCCTGCATGTTTTAAGGTGGGTGGACTTCAACTCCCAGAATCCTCCATCCTGCATGTTTTAGGGTGGGTGGACTTCAACTCCCAGAATCCTGCATGTTTTAAGGTGGGTGGACTTCAATTCCCAGAATCCCCCAGCCAGCATATTTTAAGGTGGGTGAATTTCAGTTCCCAGAATCCCCCATCTTGAATGATTTAAGGTGGGGGGACCTCAACTCCCAGACTCCCCCACCCTACATGTTTTTAGGTGGGTGGACTTCAACTCCCAGAATTCCCCATTCTGCATGTTTTAAGGCGGGTGGACTTCAACTCCCAGAATCCTGACAAGGGAATTCTGGGAGGCCACCCATTTTAAAGGAGTCAAAGTTGAGAAATATTGCAACTCTGCATCCCATTTTCTGGCACATTGGCTCAAAAAGAAGCAAATAGGCTCAGATGGGATTACTCAGGAGTAGAAGTCTACAGGGTAGCAGCTCCAACTGATTGCAAACCCAGGAGGGGGAAGAGGAGAAGAGCCATGTTAGTCAAGAGGGGAGAGAAGCTCAGGAATTTGGGAGCATCTTTTCCCACGCAGAACTCTGATCCTTGAAGGAAGAAGTTTTAGACAGTTTTAGACATCTGTAACAGATGCATAGAAAGGCTGGCTGGGGAATTCTGGGAGTTGAAGTCTACCCATCTTAAACTTTTAAAAAACTTTAGGCTAGACTGAGATAGGATTTTAGCCAGGGTCAGCTGAACTCTCAGCGATCCCCAAAGCTTTCATCCTGCAAATAAAATTTGTCAGTTGGAAAAGGTGCTTCCTTCCGATTTTTAATCGCAATTCACAATTGCAATTTTAATGCATCCAATAATTTTGTTGGAAGGTGATCCCTATTTTTTTAAAAAATGCATCTGTCTAACAGTTTTCTCCAACTCTGTGCTCTCTAGCTGGGCTACTCTACAGAATTTAACATGTCAGTTCCTTCTGGGAGTTGTAGTCCAGACACCAATGCATTTTGGGAGGTGTAGTCCAAGGCACCAGATGAAAGAACTCCCAGAAACACAAAACTCAAAACTGAATCCTTAGATGACATCTCGTGGATAAATAGAGGAACAGCAGGAATAAAGCAGCATAATAATGATGAAATTATTGGGGGCACTTAGATGTTGAAAAGTAATAGCAGTCCTGTTTTCCTCAGCCCAAACTTCCTAACTCTACTTCAGATCCTCTCATCTTCTCTAAGTATAAATTTGGAGCTCAAAATGATGGGCTTGTATGTTCCAGGTTAGGAGGGTTTAAGTGAGGAAGAAATGAAGGAATTCAAAATCAAAAGGACTTTGTGATACTGAATACCTTTCCAAAGATTTAAAAGTAAAGGATTTCAATCAGCTCATTATATTCATAGGGAATATCGATTTAAAAAAATAAGGTAGTGATTCCCAAATTAAAAGTAGTTCTCCTCTATTGTTTATCAGCTAGGCATACCTTCCAAAGGTATGTTGGGTTTATAGCATTCTACTTTTAAAAGCTCAAAAGAAATTGTCAAGAGGTTGAAAATTAAAATTTTTGAGATGCTGAAGAGATCAAGTAAGTTTATTTTTAAGCAAAAAAAAAAAAAAAAAAACCCTGCCTGATGGAATGACACACAGAACTAGGTCCCTTCCAATTCAAGTTTGGAAAAAACAATGTCCTTCCAAATTAGGAATTAGTTGCTCTACTTGTTGTGCTCTAAGGAATGATTTTTGGGCTAACTCTCCATTTATGTTCCTTGGAGGAAAACCAGTCAAGCAACTAATTTCTCATTTGAAAGGACAAGAATTGACAAGAATCTCATTTGAAGACAGAATTGGCTATCCTATCTGTTCTATATGTAAAGTGGGTGACTCCAAATCTGCAAACCTGATTGGTCAAATAAACTAAGCATTGGATTGGTTCACTAGGAACCAATCCGAAGAGCTGCTGAAAGGCGGCAAATTTAAGCAACTGCCATTGGCTACAAGCAGGCAAGCCAGCCTGTATAAAAGGCTGGCCTCGGCTTCAGCCAAGTGTTCCTATTTACTAACTAGTTGAAGAATAAAGTATTTGTTGTTGGAACCCGGTCTACCTCATGTGTTTTCCGAACAAAACACTGGCGACGAGGATGGGATCGTCCTGAACGAAAAAACCTGCACGCGGGGATAAGAAGTCCAGACGACAACCAAGATGCCTGGAAACAATGCACCGCCCGCACCCTTCAATCCCAACGAAGAGGATTGGGATTCCTATGCAGATCGCTTCCAGATGTATTTGGAGAGCAATGAAATGGAAGGAATTTCAGAGCAACGCAAGAGAGCTGTGTTCCTGACTCACTGCAGGCCAACGGTTTTCAAGATGGTAAAGGCCCTTGCGAAGCCCCGAGACGTTAAACAACTAACGTGGCCAGAATTGCAAAGAATCCTCAAAGCACACTATGCTCCAATGGTGTCAAACTTAATAAAGCGACACGAATTTTACCACAGAGACCAGAGAGAGGGAGAGACCGTCACCGATTTCATTGCTGCCCTTAGACAACTAGGGGGTGAGTGTGATTTCCAGAACATTGACGAAGCGATGAGGGATCGCGTGGTGTTGGGTCTGAGAGACTCGACCGCACAGAGTAAATTACTCAACAAGCCCAACATCACTGTGACCGAAGCCATCGCGGAAGCCACAGCCGCTGAAGCCACAAAAAAATCGGCCGTCGCCATGAAAAAGATGAACACACACAGCGAAGAAACAAACCCAACCAAAGACAGAAAGCAGCCTGCTGCCACAACCCACTACGAAGAGTCGAGCGAAACATTCGAATCGAGCGAAGAAGACGACGAGATCCACCGTTTGCTCACAAACAGAAAAGAGCGCGAAAGAAGGAATTGGCGGGAGTGCGCTGGCTGCGGAGGAAACCATCCCCGAGCCGAATGCAGATTTCTCGATGCCATCTGCAGGCATTGCAAGAAACGAGGGCACATCGAGAAAGTCTGCAGGAACAAAAAAAGCTACAGCCCAACGAGACGCAGAAATTCCCCAACACGAGCTGAGCCTAAACGAGCTGAGAGAAAGTGGCAACAAGAGAAGCGAGCCAATATACACCAAACTGTCACTATAAAGAGCGCTCAGACGGGAAGCGGGAAGAAAGTTAAAGTCATTGTAAAAATCGAAGGAAAACACTGCAAGATGGAAGTGGACTCGGGGTCCTTCCTCTCCATGGTATCGTGGGACACAATAAAACAGCTAGTCCCAGGTATCAAACCCAAAGAATTACAGAAGCAGCACCTAACTCTCAAGGACTACCAGGGAAACCAAATCCCTGTAGTCGGCATGGGACATTTCCGAGTCGCCTACAAACAACACATCAAGGTGCTACCGCTGACCATAGTCGACCGAAACAGACCAAGCCTCCTGGGCATCGAATGGTTCGCGCCATTGGGCATTGGGATGACCGGGATCGATCGAGTGACTACAACCGGTTGGGAAGACGACCTCATCCGAGAATTCCAAGACATTTTTGACGGCTCACTTGGCAAGTATCGGGGAAATCCCATTTCTTTCAGTCTAAACCCCCAAATAGCCCCACGAAGAATAAAAGCCAGGCGAGTTCCTTTTGCACTAAAGGCAAAAATAGAGGAACAGCTGGACAAATTAATAGCCCAAGGGGTGTTAGAACCTGTGGACCATGCCAAGTGGGAAACGCCTATTGTCACACCGGTCAAACCCGACGGGTCCGTTAGAATCTGTGGTGACTATAAGGCTACCCTGAACCACGCATTACAACCAAGCGCATACCCGGTGCCTATAGTCCAGCATTTGCTTCACTCCCTGGGAAAAGGAAAAGTTTTTGCTAAACTTGACTTAGCACAAGCCTATCAAAAGCTCCCAGTGGACCCAGAAACTGCTGAAGCACAGACTATAGTCACACATAAGGGTGCATTCAAATGTCACCAACTCCAATTTGGAGTGAGTGTGGCCCCAGGCGTCTTCCAGAGTCTAATGGAACGCCTCCTAAATGGCATACAAGGAGTCGTACCATATTTCGACGACGTCCTGATCTCAGCCAAAGATGAAACCCAATTAAAAAACAGACTCAAAGAAGTACTAAGTTCAGAGAATCTGGCCTCAAAGTAAAAAGAGAAAAGTGTTGCCTAATTAAGAATAGCGTCGAATTCCTGGGCTATTTAATAGACGGAGAGGGTATACACCCTACAGACAAAAAGATTAAAGCAATTAAAAACGCACCAGAACCAAAAAACAAGACCGAATTACAAGCCTTTTTAGGACTAATTAACTTCTATAATGTATTCCTGCCAAATAAGGCCACGATAGCAGAACCATTGCACCGTCTTTTAGACAAAAAAGCAATTTGGACTTGGGGTTACAGAGAAAAGCAAGCCTTCCAAAAAATTAAAAGCTTGCTAACATCCTCAAATGTTCTCATTCAATTTAGCAACACACTGCCCTTAAGAGTGACCTGCGACGCCTCCCCATTCGGAGTAGGTGCCATCCTAAGCCACCAACTACCGGATGGCAGAGAAGCACCCGTCGCATATTATTCGAGGACTTTATCTAAAACTGAGAGGAATTACAGCCAATTGGACAGAGAGGCACTAGCAATTGTCGCAGGAGTGAAACGTTTCCACGAGTACCTATATGGGCGGACTTTTCAAATTATAACAGACCACAAACTGCTAATAGGAATTTTGGCGGGAAACAAACCTACACCAAATATCCTCTCCCCAAGAATGACGAGATGGTCAGAGTTCCTAGCAGCCTACTCATACACTCTGACACACCAACCGGGGAAACAGATTTCACACGCGGACGCTTTAAGCAGAGCACCCTTGCCAGCGACTGAAGAAGACCCGGCACCAGCGATGACAGCACTACAAATAGAGACTTGCCCCGATCTACCCATATCAGCATATGATGTCGCCAGAGCCACTGCAAAAGACTCTTTGACTGCCCGTGTTCTTAACTGGGTAGGTAAAGGCTGGCCGGAAAATCAAAAAACTGAAAACTTTAAACCTTTCCGGACCAGACAAACCGAACTTTCTATTCAAAAAGGTTGTTTGCTGTGGGGTGATCAGGTGGTTATTCCTAACAAACTACAACCTAGGGTACTTAGTATGCTACACGAAGGTCACCCGGGGATTGTAAAAATGAAAAGCCTTGCTAGAAGTTATGTCTGGTGGCCGGGTATTGATAGGGACATAGAATACTGGGTAACCTCGTGTAACAAATGTCAAACAATTAGACCATCCCCACCCAAAGCACCCATTAGAGATTGGGAAATCCCACGGGGCCCCTGGTCACGAATCCACATCGATTTCGCTGGTCCAACTAAAGGACATACCTTTCTGATTGTTGTGGACGCCTATTCTAACTGGTTAGAAGTAAAAATTATGCCATCAACAACAACTGAATTAGTAATAAAACAACTGGACAGCCTTTTTGCCACCCATGGCATTCCGGACGTCCTCGTGTCCAATAATGGACCACAACTAACCAGCCTACACTTTGAACAATACCTAGCCTCCCTAGGTATTAGACATGCCCTAACCGCGCCGGCCCATCCGGCTGCAAACGGTCGGGCAGAGAGAATGGTCCGATTTATAAAGGAAGGGTTAGAAAAGATGGACACTGGAGATGTACAGCAAAAAATTAACCGATTGCTCACACTCCAGCACATAACACCCAGTACCACAACCAACAAGTCCCCAGCAGAGCTACTCATGGGGAGAAAACTAAGGTCACACCTTGATAGATTGCACCCAGAATTCACACCAGAAACCCCCCCCCCCCCGACTCCTCTACACGGTTTAGAAAATTTGGAATTGGCGATTTAGTCTATGCCAAAAACTTCACTGGGGACCCAGCATGGCTACCAGGACAAATTACCCAAATAACAGGCCCCAAATCCTACCGGTTAACAGTAGATGATGGCAGGGAATGGAAGCGGCACATAGACCAGCTTCGATCCCGAAATATAGAAAGAACCACAGACATACAACCATTCGTCGAAAAAACCGACGAATTGCCAACTAAGGTGGGGGGGGAATTGCAAGAATCAAATAAAGAACCGTTAAAAAATAAAACCAATGAAACATATGAACAAAAAGAGCAAATAAAAGACTCACTGTTTGGAGAGACTTGCGTGAAGAGCCCATCGGAAGGGGCCAGCCAGGCCAGCTCGACCTGCCCGGAGGAAACGGGAGGGAGCGGCAAAACCGCCAGCCTAAGAAACTCAGGCGGCGGTAAAATGGCTCACTCACCCTTCCAGACGGTTCCAGGGAGAAGAACGGACGACACAGCAGCCCCACCCGAACCGGTCGAAGTCTTCACTAAGAATGAACCGCGAGACTACGTCACCACGTAGGACTGAACTAAGAGGGGAGGGGTGTTCTATATGTAAAGTGGGTGACTCCAAATCTGCAAACCTGATTGGTCAAATAAACTAAGCATTGGATTGGTTCACTAGGAACCAATCCAAAGAGCTGCTGAAAGGCGGCAAATTTAAGCAACTGCCATTGGCTACAAGCAGGCAAGCCAGCCTGTATAAAAGGCTGGCCTCGGCTTCAGCCAAGTGTTCCTATTTACTGACTAGTTAAAGAATAAAGTGTTGTTGGAATCCGGTCTACCTCGTGTGTTTTCTGAACAAAACACTATCAAAATTGGTTATACCACCAGAACCAAACAGTTCTGATCAGGAAGTCCACTTAATTGAACAGGAAGACACTTGGTGGTCAAATCATCTCCATAATTTCATGCCTACATGAAAGATTTAAGAAATATTCCTTACAGCCTGCTCCTCTCTTGCCATTGTGAGAGACCTCAGCTTGGTGGGGAGAAACAAAGGTCATTTTCACACCGTAATTATCCTCCTAATAAATAATTCTAGTATTAGCACTACTGGAAAGAGAAAGGGGGGGGGGGGGGGGGGGGGGGGGGGGGGGGGGGGGGGGGGGGGGAGGGTTAAATTATTATCCAAAGCACCTGAGGCCAGGACAAGAAACAATGGTTGGAAACTAATCAAGGAGAGAAGCAACCTGGAATTAAGGAGAATCTTTCTAACAATGAGAATAATTAAACAGTGGAACAACTTGCCACCAGAAGTTGTGGGTGCTCCATCACTGGAGGTTTTTAAGAAGAGTCTGGACACTTATCTGAAATAGTATAGGGCCTCCTGCTTGAGCAGGGGGCTGGACTAGACCTCCAAGGTCCCTCCCAGCTCTATTCTGTTCTGTTCTATTCTGTTCTATTTGTATAAAATCAGGTGGGGGGACTTCAATAGCAGAGATTTAAAATCAAAAACTTTCGCCATCAAAATCACAAATCACTCAAACAAGAAACGTACCATCTCCACTTGTCCTCCTCGGCTTTTGATCTTCTCCCACAGTTTCCTTCCTTCTTCTTTTTTTTCTTGTTCTTCAAAGTCTTGTCCACATCCTCGTTTTTCCTTTTCCGGGATCCCCTGAGAAATTCTACATTTCGATCATCTCTTTTGCTTCTGCTTCTCTTGGTCTTTTTTTCAACTCCATCTTGGCCTCTTGGCCTTTCTTCTTCTTCAGAGTCACCTTCCAGCTTGATCTCAAATGGTGTCCCAAGTCCAGACTCACGTTCTATCCTTTCTTCTCCTTCCATCTCTTTTCCTAGCTGAGGCATTTCTTCACCAGTCCATTCTCTGTCCATCTCTCTCTCACCTTCCCACTCCTTCTCTGTCTTGACCTCAATGTTCTGCTCAGATCTTCTCTTGTCCACCCCATCTTCTCTCTCTCCTGGTCCAACATTCTCCTCCAGCTGTTTGTCATTGTTCCTCTCTTCTTCGGTTCCTCTGAAATCCTCAAGGTCCAGACCTTCTGTGGTTCTGTTACCGTTTTTCTCCTCCTGCATTGAATGACCTTCTGCCTCTACTTTTCCAACACAAATTCTCTTGTTCTTTCTTTTCCTCTCCTCCTCCAGTCCATCACTTGGGAAGGAGTCTGCAGCTGGCACCTGCTGTTCAGTCACATGTGAAAGAAAATATGAATGATGTTCTAACCTAGGCTTCCCCAAAAAGCACCAAGCAGACTTTTTGTCCAGGCAAAACCCCTTTTATGAAATGAAGTTGAATTTGTTGTATTCACCTTCCGCCAAAGGCCTGGCCAACAAGGGTGTGATTAGGAGCACAGACCTTACCTAGCTTGGAGACCTGCCAAGTAAACATTTTCAAACGCAGTGCTGACAAGAAAGAGCTCAGCACAGTGTCTCTGAGATTCACAGAGAGATCTTCACACTGCTGCAATGAACAAGTTGTTTCCTGAAAAAGCCCTTTCCCCTTTTGCTCCACTTTTAATCCCTGTGGGAGAGGCCATTCACTGTCCACCTGTGGCCTTACTCCCATGTCAACCCTTAAGTTCATAATTGGTCTTTTCTTTTTGGCAGCTTGCAATGTGCAGGCTGGGAAACAACCCCAGCTGCTCCACCGCCTTACTGCTGTCCGAGTTTACAATCAGTCTGCAACTTACAACATTTAGTGACCATTTGAAGTTACAATGGCACTAAAAAAACGTGACTTAAGGCCTGGTCCCACTGGGCGACGAATGCAAAACGTATGCATAAAGGAGATAGTGGATGAGCAAAATTTCGGGGGTGGCTCCATCCGTTGTCATCCGCTCCAAAAAGTGGTGAAAATTTGCTTAAACAGAACGGAAAAGAACGGACGTGGGTAGTATGTAGCGGGGATGTTAAACAGATGTTCATAGGAAGCCTAGCAGATGGAAGCGGATGACACCTCCGAAGGGGTTCCGGGGGATAATTGCGAAGCGGACGCATAGCGGATGAAACAAATGCATCACGTATGCCTAAAGGAAAGAAAGGGGATGCTGCGCGGATGTATATTGGATGCAAACCGTTCACTGCGCATCCTTTCTATTTCCGTGCTACTAACGCTGTGTAGAGGTTCCGTGTACCTTTTGTTTCCTCCCTCTTTCCGTTTTCAACTGCAGCGGATGTGAGTTGAGGGGATGCCCAGAGGATGCAAAGAGGATACAGCAGACGTTTAATGGATGATAAACGGACATAGAACGTTTGTTGCTCGTATGTTGCGGATTTACATTGTACACGGCGGAAAGTTCATCCGTTCACAAAGTTTTGTGCAGCTCAAAACTTCTTGAGCAGATGAAATCTCAGTGGACGAATGCTCAAAGAATAGAGCGTATGAAACACGTATGCAGTGAGTACACAACGGATGCATAGCATTTCCCAACGGATGGCAAGCTTTTTTTAACGTTTTACATCCTCTTTGCATCCGTAAGTGCAGTGGGACAGGGCCTTTATGACTGTTTTTTTTTACAATCTTTCTCGCCATGGTGGCTAAGTGAATCACTGCAGTTGATAAGTTAGTCACCTGGTTGTTAAGCGAATCTGGCTTCTCCATAGACTTTGCTGGTCAGAAGTTCACAAAAAGGGACCACGTGGCCCCTGGGACACTGCAACCATCATAAATATAAGTCAGTTGCCAAGTGTCCAAATTTTGTTCATGTGATCACAGGGGTGTTGCAATGGCCATAAGTGTGAAAAATGGCCATGTCACATTTTTCAGTGTCGGCGTAACTTTGAACAGTCACTAAATGAACTGTTGTAAGTCAAGGTGTCAGCTTTGGAAGCCATATTGAGACCAGATGCTCCCACGCTGCCACATTTGAGCTTGGGAAAGTGGGAGGGGGGAATTTCTTAGAGTGTATGTTGTTAGACATAATAACATTCTTTTTCCAATTCAAGGTCAGGTTGTTTTGCACCTAAGTGAGGAGAAGTCTCAGGTTGGGATGGATGGTGATTGGGACATGTGATGCAATGATGGGTGCAGGGGGTGGATTTGCAGTTTTTTACTTATTGCAGGGAAACCCGGAACTTTCAGATTCAAGATTCCCCAGTTGTGCCAGTTACTATCCAAAATAAAAGGAACTTTTGAGAAGATGTCTGTCTTGGAGTTATCGGTTGGAGTGGAGGTTTGCTGGAATGCTAACACGAGAACTGTCTGTAGAAGCACTATCTCTATCTCTATTGTAAGGTTAAAGTAGTAGCATTTGCAAGACTGAAAACATTTCTCACCTCCCTCTCCTTTTACTCTCTGGAAAACTTCTGAGCCCTTCCCATGCCCCTTTTCCTACTGTGTACTGAGACATCCTTTATCAGCCGGCTGTCCAGTCTGCAGCTCTTCCTCCTGTCTCCCAAGGCCATTCCCACTACACAACTAAGTGCAACTGCTACACAAAATTGCACCATGCTTACTGCCTTATTCTCACGTTCAGCCACGTGTGCCACCTCTTTGGTTTGAAGCCTGGTCTTCTTTAATGCAGGCTCTTGCCTGAAATGCAAACACAGCAGAGAGATCGTTGGACAGATGCATAAATCTCAGTTCCATCTTCTCCAAATAACGCTCCAGGACTACAACTTTCCAGAAAATCCCAAACTGTCAAGGGTCCTGGGACACACACACAACCTCTGCCTCCCATGCAGTGATGGTATGCTACCGGTTTGGCCCACTTCAGCCCAAGTAAAAAAAAAAGCCTCTGACAATTAGCTCAGAGGAGGGAAAAAAGCCTCTCTTCTTTGTCCTCTCAGCTGATTGGCGCTGCAGGTCAATCAGAAAGCTGCGTATGCACATTAGGTGCACACATGTTAGGTGCGCACATGCGCGATCACCAAGCCAGTAGTGGAACAGGTAGGATCCCACTGCTGCTCCCATGGTACAATTCCCATCATATCCAAATGATGTACTCTCTCAGGGGTGCCAAATACAAGGCCCACAGGCCCAATCTGGCCTGTGGAGTGCTTAAATCTGGCCTGTGGGTCCGGCCTGGAAATATCAAAGAACTGGCTCATTTTCGGTCTCCCCAGGCTCCAGCAGCAATCTGCCGGCCAAAAATAGGCCACAGTGGGGCTTCACAGGGCCTCCGCACATCACGTTTTCAGCCAGGTGCTGCAGGAGGCTATGGAGACCAAAATATCAAAGGACTGGCCCATTTTCGGCCTCCCCAGCCTCCAGCAGCAATCTGCCCACCAAAAACAGGCCACAGTGGGGCCTCACAGGGCCTCCACACAGCGCATTTTCAGCCAGGAGAGTGCTGCAGGAGGCCATGGCACGGGGAGGGCCAACAAAGTGCTCCAGGAGGCTGTCTAGACCAAGAACATTTTGGCCAGCAGGGTGTTTCAGGAGGCATCTGAAGTGATGGGATTCAACCGGTTCGCACCATTTCGGGAGAACCGGTTGTTAACTTTCTGAGCAGTTTGGCGAACTGGTTGTTGGAAGAAATCATTAGGGTGGAGAACCGGTTGTTAAATTATTTGTGGAGGAGAACTACAATGCTAGTCCAGCCCTCGAAAAAATCCAGTTTGACACCCCTGTGCTATCTGTTAAAATCAAGCCAGGTTACAGCGTATGGAAGCCTGTAATTGGCGAGACTGTCTGGCAAGAACAACGAATGCTTATTTGCAGGGAATATGCACATGTAAAGCTTGTAAGGCTTAGTTTATACTGTAGATTTGCCCATTGGCCATATCAAAGTGCAGATTTCCAAACATGGATTATTATTAAAATCCTATAAAAACCATTTTAAAATGAAGTTGGAATAAAATACAATTTGGAATGAAATTGAAATAACATAATGTAATCTTTGAATGAATAAAATAAAATAAAATAAAATAAAATAAAATAAAATAAAATAAAA
>BLBF01000336.1:188215-210248 GCA_015471245.1 Laticauda colubrina
TTTTTCTCTTTCTCACTTTGTCTCTCCCCCCCTCTTTTTCTCTCTCTCTCCCCCTCCCTCTCTCTCTCTCCCACACTCTCTCTCATTTTCCTTCTCTCCTTCTCTCTGTCGTCTCTCTCTCTCACTTTCCCTCGCTCTCTCTCTCTTTCTCTCTCTCAGTGACTCCATTAGCGTCCCGATGATCCCCCTGGGTTTGAAGGAGACCAAAGAACTGGACTGGGCAGCTCCCCTGAAGGTAAGGAGATCTCGCAGAGGGTGCAGCGATCCAGTCTCCAGCCTTTGAAGGGAGGCAAAGGGATGGGTGCGAAACAGCCCTTAAATCTGGTGGACTTCTCGTTAATTCCTAATTTCCTAAAACAGAGTTTCTCTTGGGGAAGTGGGGTTGGTGGTGAAACTCTCTGGTTGCAGGGGAAAGAATTGAAGAAACCTGTTGACAGGTAGTCCTCGACTTACAACAGTCCGTTTAGTGACCATTCGAACTGACGACAGCACTGAAGAAAGTGACTTAAGGGCCGTTTTTCACACTTACGACCGTGGCAAAAATGCCCACGGTCACGTCAAAATTGTGTCCGGGGGTGTGTGTGTCTCGTGAGCCCCTTTTGCAACCATTCTGACTGGCAAAGCCCATGGGGAAGCCAGATTCACTTAACAACCGTGTGACGAATTTAACAATAGCCATGATTCACTTTCCAACAGCCACAAGAATGGTTGTAGAAATGGGACAAAACATCTTTAACTAAGGTCTCATGCAACAACGGACAACTCCATTCTAGTCGTAAGTCGAAGACTTGATTTTGCAATGGTTTTGAAAGCGGGAAGTTCAGGCAAATTGAGTGACAACAACAACAAACAACAACTGTGTTTTCATTTTGTGCGCAACTCCAGGCCGTCATTAAAGAACACTACAAGGAAGATGAAGACTCCTACAAGGCGGAGTTAGAAACCCTTGTGGATTTGCGCCAGGTGTGTGATCTGGATGTGTGTTGTGTGTGTATCTGCGTAGTGGGGGAGGTAAGTTTGGAAGACAGCTGGTGTAGCAATCAACTCCAAGTCTTATTCCCAAGTCACTCTTTTTGTCTCAATTGTTCTTGCCTTCTGGCAGCTCTGCGCATATGCGCACTGGGAACAGGCTCCCCCTATTCCTCTGCCTCGCTGATGTCATATATTGGAGGCTCTGGAGTCCGCACATAACTCCCAGATGGCCCTGGCCCCATCTCTTTATTGGACACAGGACTATTGTCCGAGTCCTCCCCAGACTCTCGGACTGGCCCAGGTTCTTCCCCACTATTTGACTCTACTGCCATCCTCAGGCTGCTGGCAGACCACAACAGGGGGTTGGACTAGATGACTTCTGAGGCCCCTTCCATTGTCTGTATCCCCATTATCAGAATGGTCAAACAAATGGCAACTTCAAATCTCAACAAATAAATGCTCTGTCCTACATATTGGCAAAAAAAATCAGAAAATAAAATACAGGCTGAATAGTCAAGACCTTGTTGATGATCCAGACTCTGTCAAGGACCTTGGAGTACTCATCTCTAATGATCTAAGTGCTAGAGCCCACTGTAACTACATTGCCAAAAAGGTGTTAAGAGTTGTTAACTTAATCTTGCGTAGCTTTTTCTCTGGTAATATCACACTGCTAACTCGAGCATACAGAACATTTGCTAGACCAATACTCGAATACATCTCATCAGTCTGAAACCCACATTATGTATCTGATATTAATACAGTTGAGAAAGTCCAGAAATATTTCACAAGAGGAGTTCTCCATACCTCTGCTCATTGTAGAATACCTTATGCCACCAGACTCGAAATTCTAGACCTAGAAAACCTAGAACTACGTCGCCTTTGGTCCGATCTAAGTATAGTATATAAAATCATACATTGCAATGTCCTACCTGTCAATGAATACTTCAGCTTCAACCATAACAACACAAGAGCAAACAATAAATACAAACTCAAGGTAAACCGCACCAAACTTGATTGCAGGAAATGTGACTTCAGCAACAGAGTGGTCAGTATCTGAAATACTCTACCTAATTCTGTGGTTTTTTCCCCAAACTCCAAAAACTTTAACCTTAAACTGTCTCCTATTGACCTCACCCCTTTCCTAAGACGTCTGTAGGGGGCATGCATAAGCGCCTACCATCCCTGTCTTATTGTTTCTTTTTTATTTTTCTTATATGTATCCATTTCATGTATTCATAACGATGTTTATACTTATACCTGTTATCTTGTAAGCAATTAACAAATAAAAATAAATAAATTAATTAACAGAATAATTAACTGGAGGAACTAACTTGCCTCCAGAAGTTGGGAATGGTCCAACACTGGAAAGTTTTAATAAGAAGAGATTGGACCCAACCCTTTGTCCGGAATGCGACAGGATCTCCTGCTTGAGCAGAGGGGTTGGACTAGATGACCTCCAAAGGACCTGCCCAACACTGTTATTCTGTTATTCATGGCTCTTTGCCTTTCTCCCCGTCTTGTGTCCCCAACAGGCCATGCGGGCACCCAGCCGGAACAAGGCAGGCCTTGAACTCCTGATGGAATATTACAGCCAGCTCTACTTCCTCGACAACCGTTTCTTCTCTCCCCATCACAACCTGGGGCTTTTTTTCCACTGGTCAGTGTGGGGGGGGGGGGGGGGGGCTCGGCGTTGCATAGAGGGAACCCAGAGAGGAGAGTCTTGGTAGCTCGGGGTTTGAAATGAGGGCTCCTTGGCACACTCTGAGATTGGTGGGTTTCTTGCAGACGTTTCGTGACCCAATTAGGGAACATCATCAGTGGTAGAAGGGAGAGGGTGTTTACACCTTCCAACACTGATGCTGTTACCTAGTTGGGTCAGGAAATGTCTGCAAGAAAACCTCAAAGCTCAGAAAGAGCAAGGTCCCTTTACTTCTCCTCCTCCTCCTCCTCTTCTCCACAAACTCTATTCCCTTCTATCACTGATGCTGTTACCTAGTTGGGTCATGAAATGTCTGCAAGAAAATAACATAGCTCAGAGAGCACCAAGGACCCCATATTTGTTCTCCTCCTCCTCCTCCTCCTCCTTCCTCCTGGTCCCTCTCTTGTAACACTGATGATGTTACTTAGTTGGATAATGAAATGCCTGGAACTATTTTTATTAGAGATAATAGCAAGGGAAAACAATAAAAGACTCACATATTTAATCATACATATAACAACTGCAGCTGGAATCTTATACCCACAAAATTGGAAAAGTGAAAGGACACCTACAGGAGGAGGAAGTAATAAAAAAAAATACTAGGAGTGTGCTGAAATGGACAGACTTACAGTGGAACTTAAAGATAAAGAGGCGTCGAGTACTATTTCACATGAGACATATTGTATAATTGGATAAATAATAGAAGCAGAGTTTAGTGTTAAATAAGGAAAGAATATCAACAAAACACATTTATGTAGAGGGATAGAAGATGTAAGAATAAACAATGTAAAAAAGTAAATTTTTGAACTGTACAAGAATATAATATGAACTGCACAAAGTGAGGATTCTAATAATAATAATATATCATGGAAGAAATAATAGGGACAATTTGGATATATAATATGATGGAGAGATTATACTACATGATACTAGGATGCATAACATGGGAAGGAGAGGAAAGGGATTTGATGGAACCAGTTCACAATGATGTTTAATTATGAACAGTTATATATTAAGGAAAAATGTACGGTACAATAAAATTTAATAAAAAAGAAATATCTGCAAGAAAACCACCAGCTCAGAGAGCATCAAAGACCCCACAGTCCTTTTCTTCCTCCTCCTCCTCCTCTTCCTCTCCTCACACCCCACTCCCTCTACACTGATGATGTCACCCAGTTGGGTCACGAAACACCTTCAAGAAAACCACCCAGGTCAGAGAACGACAAGGTCCCCCACCGTTCAACCCTGAGCCAGAAAGATTCTCC
The DNA here is from genome assembly GCA_015471245.1 of Laticauda colubrina. Lineage (NCBI taxonomy): Eukaryota > Metazoa > Chordata > Lepidosauria > Squamata > Elapidae > Laticauda > Laticauda colubrina. Next base: position 192,152 of record BLBF01000336.1, read on the forward strand.
TTTCTTGGTAACACCATTCTTCTTCTTCCTCCTCCTCCTCTGTCTCACTGCTGTGCTCTTCTTCCCAGGTACGATTCGCTGACGGGCGTGCCTTCTCACCAGCGGGCCCTGGCTTTTGAGAAAGGAAGCGTGCTTTTCAACATCGGGGCCTTGCACACCCAAATCGGGGCGCGCCAGGACCGTACCACTTTGCAGGGGGTGGACTGCGCCATTGAAGCGTTCCAAAGGGCATCGGGTACGTTGACTTGGGCAAGTCTTTTTAGGGTTTCCAATTGGGGCACTAAGTAGTAGATAGTGTTGAGGTGGACTTCGTAGCACATGTTACTCCGTACCAAGACTAGCATTTACAGGCAGGGGTGGGATTCAAAAATCCCAGTAACCAGTTCGCTGCCTGGTTGCTGGGTGGGTATGGCCATGGTAGGCATGGCTTACCAGAACTTCTGGGAGGGCCGTTTTTTGCCTTCCCTAGAATCCGGAGGCTTTCCTCGGGCCTCTGGGAGGGCTAAAAGGGCCTCCCCCGGACTCTGGAGGCCCTCCAGAAACCGGAAACAGGCCCATTTCCAGACTTCCGGTATTTCTGGAAGGGCCATTTTTTGCCTTCCCCAGAATCCGGAGGCTTCGCTCAGGCTTCCAGGAGGGCTAAAATGGCCTCCCCTGGGCTCTGGAGGCCCTCCAGAAGTGGGAAACAGGCCCGTTTCCAGACTTTCGGTATTTCCAGGAGAGCTGTTTTTACCCCCTGCCAGAGCCTCTGCGCAGACCCTGCACATACCTGCATTGAAAATGGGCCATGTGGAGACTCCTGGGAGGCGAGAGGAGGGCAGGCCCAACCAGTCGGTTCAAATACTGGTTCAGTGAACCAGATGCAAATTTAACATCCGGTTCACTCGAATCGGCCCAAACCAGCTGAATCCCACCCCTGTGTACAGGTAGTCCTCGACTTACGAGCAACATTGGGAGCAGGATTTCTATTGTTAAGTGAGGTTTCGTTAAGAGAATTGAACAGAACAGAATACATGCCACTTGCCAAGGGCTTAGATTTTGGTTGCGTGACTTGCAGGAATGCCACAACGGTCACAACCATTTTCAGTGCCATAGTAACTTTGAACAGCCACTAAACAAACCATTGTAAGTCAAGGACTACCTGTGCCCAAGGAATAAATGGTTTCCATAGCTGAATACAATCTCCTGATTTCCCCCAGTCGGCTAAGATCGAGGTCTCCAAACTTGGGAACTTTACGACTTGTGGATTTCAACTTCCAGAATTCCCTTGCTGGCTGGGAAGTTGTAAAATGTCCACAAGTCGTAAAGTCCACAAGTCGTAAAGTGGCCAAGCTTGCAGGCTCCTGTGCTCAGACTGTGGTGGGGTTCCCCACTAGACTACAAATCACCCCAATTCAGTACAGCTTACTTTAAGCCAGGGGTCGCCAACCTTTTGGATCTCAGGGACCACTAAACTCATAATTTTAAATCCCACGGACCACTAACTGGTTCTGTGGACGTGGCCTAATTTGTTGGGTGTGGCTTGGTGGTCATGTGACTGGTTGGGCATGGATTGTATGTAACTATGCAGGGATGGGGCCAGGATCATCTGGGAGTGGGGAACTGACTCCGGAGGTTTCAGAGTCTGCCAGCAGCGAGGCAGAAGAACAAAGGGAGCCTGTTTCCAGTGCGCATATGCACAGAGCTGCTAGAAGTTGAGAGCAGCTGAAACAAAGGGGGCAACTCAGGAGTAGGGCTGGGAGGTGATTGCCCCTCCCATAAGAGATAAAAGTCAGGCCAAGATGACAAAACCTTTGCAGGAAGCAAAGTAGTTTGATAGATTTTGAGTCCTACTTGAAGCTGTGGTCGTTTTTTTCTGGTATTTCGATTGGTTTCTATTCTAATTGGAGACCTCTGTTTTTGGCAGCATTTCACAACACTGAAAGGCGTGTGCTTATCTTGAAGAACTGTTTATAATTCGTTCTGGCTGGGAATGAAAGTAATTCCCAGCATTGCAATAAAATAGATTTTGCTTTTAAAACAAGTTTGTGTTTAATTATGTTTGATGAAGCCCAGGTCAAAACCATATTCCTCCTCAGTGTTTGATCTCCTCTGGCCTCTCCTTTTGCAGGTGCCTTCAACTACCTGAAGGAGAACTTCTCCAACGCCCCCAGCCTCGACATGAGCAGCTCCTCCCTCAACATGCTGGTCCGTCTGATGATCTCCCAGGTGCAGGAATGCATCTTCGAGAAGGTTCTCCTGCTTGGAGCCCAGAGCAACTTCCTCGCCTACCTGCAGCTTGCCCAGGAAGCAGCCCGGGTAGGCTATCCGATGATGGGTTCAAGAGGAAGCGGAGCAGGGGTGGTACGCTACCGGTTTGGGCGATCAGGAAGCTCCAAGGATCAGCTGAGAGTGAACCGTTTGGTTTGTTCTGATGATCAGCTGTTTGGCCCACCAGCCTGGTTGGACTCTCAGCTGATTGGCGTGGCACAGTGGACTGCCGCGCGCCAGCTGTTTCACACACAGGGATTGCTGGAGAAGGTCATGAGGAAACGCAAAGTATGCACGCTCACCAAACCGGTAGGAAAATTTTTTGAAACCCACCACTGGAGCGGAGACATCTTGAGTCGCACCAGGAAGGACCAGGCACAGTGAGGGCAGGGGGGAGGGAGAGAAGGTCCCTTCTCCGGACTTGTGGGCTGGTGTGGTAACCCAGCCTTCGTAAGCCACTTACAAGTAAAACAACCCCTTTGTGGAACAGGGCAGTAACAGTCTTTTATTCACATGGATAAACAAACAAGTTAGTCCCAACAAACCTGGGTTTAACCAAGAAATCCAAATTGTTTGCTGTATACTAGAAACAAATGGTTGTCTGTGACAACCAGCTACTCCCAAACCCCAATTATTTATTTCCCAGCCAGGGAGGGGCTGGATAGCGTCTTGGTCTGTTTTTCCCTGAGATCTGGCTTATTGCTTTCCATTGCTCTCCTCTCCTCTCTGCTCATATGTGCATATATAAGGAGCCTCTGTGGCGCAGTGGTTAGAGTGCAGTACTGCAAGCTACTTCTGCAGCCACCTGCCTATAGTTTGGCAGTTCAAATCCCATCAGGCTTAAGGTTGACTCAATCTTCCATCCTTCCAAGGTGGGTAAAATGAGGACCCTGATTATTCGAGCCAATATGCTGACTCTGTAAACTGCTTAGAGAGGGCTGTAAAGCACTATAAAGCGGTATATAAGTCTTAAGTACTTTTGCTGTATGGGATTGGACTCATCTGCCCCTCCCCCTCAGTCAGCTCAGGCCCCGAAGACATCTGCCTCTCCACCTGGAAAGGACGGAAGGCCCCAGCTCTGCCTCTGTCTGAGCTGGCCCAGGCTTCCCTTCCCCAGAGTCTGCTGCTCGCTCTCGGCCAAACTTGGTTTCCAAACATTTCATTACAAGGCTAGGTAACATCTTCAGCAGAATTTAAGGGATGTCAGTGCTGGAGGTGTTCTTCTGCTTATAAGGGCCTTTGTGTGGTCAATGGGTCTTGGGATGGGGGGAGGTCACATCAGTTGAGGGTTGTGATGGGTCTTCTGATTGTTCAGGTGTAGGTTGCATCAGGTGAGGGTCTTGTGATGGGTCAAGGTGTGGGTTTTGTCAGTTATGGGTCTTGTGATGGGTCAGATGAAGTTCATGTCAGGTGAGGGTCTTGTGATGGGTCTTCTGATGGTTCAGGTGTGGATCGCATCAGGTGTGGTTTTTGTGATGGGTAAGGTATTGGTTGCATCAGGTGAGAGTCTTGTGATGGGGAAGTCACATCAGGTGAGGGTCACTAGCAGATGAAGTGCTGGCTGTAAGGGAAGGGTAGCATGGATTGGTTGAGGATCAATACCGTCTCTGGTTGGTTGTGTGCTTGGTTTGAATTCTGAGGGGTTAGTAGGCTGGTTGTAGGTCAGTGAGTCTGTTGAATGAGTTGCTTGTAGAGTGCCAACCCACATAACCCCAACCATCACTTCACCTCCCAGTGACCCTCACCTGAGGTGACCCAACCTCCACCCCTGAGCTACAGATGTTTGCCACCATCGCGAACCTGGCACCATGCTGTGGAAACCAAGCCAGATGTTCTTCTGGTGGCCCTCAAGGGACGCTGTCCTCTTCCTTGTTTCCCTCCTTGGACTTCCCATCTTCAGCTTGGCCCCCTCTTTGCTTCCCCAGGTGGAGGAAGTCTACTCCTTGGTGCACCAGACCATGGCCCAGCCCCACGTCAAAGACTATGTGCCTTTCTCCTGGACCTCCATGGTGCACGTCAAAGCTGAGCACTTCAAGGCCCTCTCGCACTACTACGCTGCAGTTGCACTTTGTGACTGCCCCTGTGAGTAACCATGGTTGCCAAGAGCTTCTCTTGTTCTCACAAAGGACTGTGAGGGAGAGGGAGAAGACAGGGGACATTGTTATGTAGGGAGGAACCAAGTCTGAGCTGTATGTAGCACCCATGTTATACGGTAAAGCCTCTCTTTTTTTCCCTTCTTTTCTTATTTCCTTTTCATAGTCTTTCTTTCCTTCCTTCCTTCTTTCTTCCTTTCTTCCTTCTTTCCTCCCTCTCTTCATTTCTTTCTTCCCTTTTTCCTTCCCATCCCCCTCTCATCTTCCTTCCTCCCTCCCCCTTCTCTCCTCCCTTATTCTCTTCCTTCCTTTTTAACTTCTCTTCCTCCTTTCCTCCTTCCCTTCCCTTTATCTTCCTCTCTCCAGAAACGACCATGAAGTGGGTGTGTAGAGTCTCTAACAATGCTTCAAGCTCAAAGCACACAGTGCTTATAAGCAGCATCCTGAATAAGGGGGAGCGAGCTTCCTGTCATCTTCTCCACTGTCCTCACCACTCTTGGTAGGGACTTTCTATCTGAGGCGCTGCTGCCACCAAACCAAACAGATGCAGTTTGTTAAAACACTTTCAATCCTGCCTCTGTGAAAAGTGGCCAGGACAGAAGATGTGCTCTCCTCATCCATGCTTGTTGCATGCTTCACTAAGGATGACGTGTGGAGAGATCAATGCAGATTGTTAGTTATCTTCTGGGAGTTGAAATCCACAAGTCATAAAAGGGCCATCGTTCCCCACCCCTGGTTTACAACCAAGGAAGGTCCAGCATCTCTCCATCCCTTCTTCCCATCACCTTCTCTCTATTTCTGCAGCCACGTCAGAGGTGGATTTTCCCGAGCATGAAAAAGCATTCCTCCAGTTTCACGTCTCCACGCCGGAAGGACCGACTCCTTCCTTACTTTTGCGAGACCAGGAAGCGCGCCGTCGCCTGGGTGAGTGACCCTAGCCACCCCAAAAAATAACCAGGTGCAGAAATGAAGGTCAGAAGTCAGATAAGAGGAAGAACATCTCCTGGGCTGCTGATAGTGTCAGGTACTCCTCAATTTACAACCATTAGTTTAGCCACTGCTCTAAGTTACAACGGCACTGAAAAGAGTGCACTTGCAACCGGTCCTCACACTTATGACCCTCACAATGCCCCCAAGGTCACATGATCGAAATTCCAGCACTTGGCAACCAGCATGTTTAGGTAGTCTTCAACTTACAACCATTTGTTTAGTAACCGTTTAAAGTTACAACGGCACTAAAAAAAACGTGATTTGGGTCTGTTTTTCAGACTTACGACCATTGCAACATCCTCCCCTCTGGTCATGAGATCAAAACTCAGAGGCTTGGCAACTGGCATGTACTTATGACTTGCCGTGTCCCGGGGATCACATGATCACTTTTTGCAAACTTCTGACCAGCCAAGTCAATGGGGAAGCCAAATTCGCTTAACAACCATGTGACCAATTTAACACCTGCAGTGATTCACTTAACAGTTGAAAGTTCGTAAAGTGCAACAAACCTCCCTTTGCAGCTGTCTCACTTAGAAATTTTGGCCTTAATGTGAGTTGTAAATGGGAGGACTATCTATATTGGTTGAAAAAAATGTTTTCCGCGGAACCAGTCCCTGGTATCCAAAAGATTGGGGACCACTGCCCTATATATCATTTTCTTTTAATGACCTCATATAATCCCTTGTGGGATGGAGACTAGGCAACTGAATGGAACTAGCAGAATATTTTTTAATGGCCGGATGCCTTCCTGTCGCCAGTGTGGAGTTGTATTTCGCAGATATATTCTCATTGTGCCCAGAGAGAGAATCGAACTCACAAGCCTCCAGATTGTGAGGTGAGAGATCCACCTCTAGGCCACCGCACCACTCACCACTACCCTGTACCATCCCAGACAAATGGTTCTCCCAATTTCTTCTTGAAAACCTCCAGTCATGGAGCTCCCACAAGTTCTGGAACCATCTCTTTAGAACTCTGTCTCCTAGCCAACCAAGCAAAACTTTTGCATTGTGAGGTTAGTTTGTGTCGTGGATTCCGGACGTGCCAACATCCTCACCTAGTGGAATTGCCAACTTTCACATCCAGAATGTAGACTTGCTTCCTATAAGGGGCAACATTTTTTTGTCGGTGTGAATTGTAGAACTTCCACTTGTAGAACGATTTCCATTTAAAAAAAAATTAAGCTCATTCCCTCCGCTAGGAAGATTGTATTTCAATTTAGGGTAAGAGTACCACAGTTTAAAGCTGTCAGCTGTCAGAATTTCGAGGACAATTTTGTTAGGGCAGTTTCTTGGTTAACTGGATGAATGGAGCAGGTGTGGCGTTTTCTGTGCACTGAGAGGTTTATTTTATTTATTTTTTGTCATTTTATGTGTGGTTTATTTTTTCTTCAACATATATAAATACTTAGTGATCAGTACATTGTCTGAGTCAATTTGCTATGTACAAAATACTAATAATATTATTTAGATATACATAATGATAATCTTTCAATTTCTAAGATTTACATACACATTGTAGTTATGATGTATTCTATTTTGCAGCAGTATGCACAGTAATGTTTTCCCAATTTCTACTTTCTGCCTCTTTTATTTCTAACCCCAACACAACAATTCCCATTAAAAAGTATAATGTATCTATCCATCATCTCTTACGCTTTACTATTTAAGCATATGTGATAGTAATCTGTCAGCTTCTAATAATTACTTATACATAGTAGTTATAGTAACTTATATCATGTAAAAGTATGCATAATAACATTTTCCCAAGTTCTAGTTTCTAGCTCTGTTTTCTAATCTTTAATAAAACAAATCCCATATTAAGATGTATTCCATATCTATCCATCTTCTCTTGTTCTTGTTAATATTTCAACTCTTACTGATTTTTGGATCAATCTACCATGCTCCTCCCCTACATCAAGGATGTCAAACTCAAGGCCCATGGGCCAAATCCAGCCCCTGGGGTGGTTAAATCCGGTCGGCAAGGCCGGCCTGGAAATATTAAAGGATGGGCCCGCGGTGCCTCTGGCAGCTAAAACAACCCACATCCACCACCACCACCCGCACTTCATTTTCACCCTCCATGGCCTCCTGCAACATTCTGTCAGCTGAAAATGGGCCAAAAATGGGTCGTGAAATGACCCGAAAACAGCCCAAAAAATGCTGCAAAAGGGCCAAAAACCAACCCCAAAATGGCACAAAAACAAGCATAAAGACTGAAAAAGGTCCCAAATCAGTCTGAAAACAGCCCAAAAAATAGGTTGAAAAACAGCTTCAAAAATGGCCCAAAAAGAGGCCCCCAAAAGTCCTGAAAAACAATGCCAAAACGGCCCAAAAAATGAGCCAAAATGACTGAAAAAGAGGCCCGAAAAAGTCCTGAAAAATGACCCCAAAACGGCCTGAGAAATGACCCAAAAATGGCTGAAAAACAGGCCCCCAAAAGTCCTAAAAAACAACCCAAAAACAGCCCCCCAAAATGACCCAAAAACAGCTGAAAAAGAGGCCCGAAAAAGTCCTGAAAAATGTCCCCAAAACGGCCTGAGAAATGATCCAAAAATGGCTGAAAAACAGGCCCCCAAAAGTCCTAAAAAATGACCCAGAAACAGCCCCCCAAAATGACCCAAAAATGGCTGAAAAAGAGGCCCAAAAAAGTCATGAAAAACAACCCCAAAACGGCCTGAGAAATGACCCAAAAATGGCTGAAAAACAGGCCTGAAAAAGTCCTGAAAAACAACTCAAAACTGGTCCAAGAAATGACCTCAAAATGGCTGAAAAACAGGCCCCAAAAATGGCCCAATAAATGCGCTGAAAATGTTTCAAAAATGGCCCAAATGCCCCCCAAAACAGACTTAAAATGGGCTGAGAAACACCCAAAAACAGTTTTAGCGGGCAGAGTCCTGCAGGAGGCATCCATCCTGCCCTCCCCTCCCCTCCGGCCTGGCCCAGGGGGATCCGGCCCTCGAAATCCAGTTTGACACCACCACCCCCGCTCTACATCACTCATGTTTAATCCAAATATCTTCTCTGCCTCTACACCTGCCTCTTGTTATCTTCTACTCTCTAAAATACCCCCTCAGTTCCTCTTTCGTCCCTTCTCAGGGATCCTTCTCTTCGCTCTCTTCTGCATCTTCTTCTGAGGGGTTTATGAGAAGGTTCAACCAGATCCTTTCAGAAAAGGAGCCAACCCAAGGCTGGCATTGGGCTGTGGGTTTCTGGTTCTCCAAGGTGGACATGTTTGTTGTGGTTTTTTTGCAGGGAAAGCCCACCTCAAGAAAGCCATAATCAAGCACGAGGAGGCCATGAGGATCCACAGCTTGTGCAAGATCTTGAGGAAGATGGATATCTTGCAGGAGGTCCTCTCACTGGCGCACAAACGGTCCCTCAACAAATACTCCGAAATTGACCACGAGGAAGACTTCTTTGAAACCGCAGAAGCTCCAGACATCCATCGTAAGTGGCAGCCTCTGCCAATCTTGCCTGGATCTGAAAATAGAATACAGAACAAGGGAGCTTGGAGGTCTTCTAGCCTAAAGCCCCTGTCACACAGCACCAACGGATGGAAAGAGGTTGTAAAACGGAGAGAAACACTTGCCATCCATTGGTTAACGCGATGCTTCCGTTCTGTACTCACTGCATACATTTTTCATACTCTCTATCCGTCCAGCATCCGTCTACTGAGATTTCATCTGCTCAAAAAGTTTTGAGCTGCACAAAACTTTTTGAGCGGATGAAGTATCCAACGCGTCCATTCTACATCCGTTACGCATACGGGGAACATCCGTTATACGTCCGTCATCATCCGTTACGCATCCGCTATATCCACTAGGCATCCGCTGCGCATGCGCGCAACTCACATCCGCTCCACCACGAAACGGACACGGAACGGACACACAGCGTTAGTAGAACGGACGTAGAAAGGATGAAAGCGGATGCAGCTCAGATATAAAGCATTAAAACGGAAAAAACGTTCGTATAGGGGACGTATGTCGGATATTTAGGATGTCTGGAGGATGCCTGGAGTATGTAGAAGGACACCTAGCGGAAAAACGATATTTCCTATAAAAAGGGGGAGAAATCACCTGGATCTCACTTTCAGTCCAGCAGCTCTGCTGTGCAGACCTCTTCAGCCTTCATCTTCCTCTTGCTCTTCCACAGCATTCAGTCATCTCTACCATGGATCATCACACACTCCTTTTGGTAGCCACCATCGTTCTACAACAGTGCGAAGCCCTCTACAGGCTCTTTCACCTGTTCTACGCGAAGAAAAGGAGGCGGCCAAGAAGTGTCTGGGTCCGAAGATGGATCGCAAGAAGAACGGAATACAGGCTGTATGACAAGCTGATGGTGGAACTGAGGAACGAAGACACTCGTGCATTCCAGAACTTCATGAGGATGCCACCAGCCATGTTTGACGAAATTGTAGAGCGTCTGAGACCCAGGTTGACCAAGCCGAGCACCAACTTCCATCCCAACCTGGACCCTGGACTGAAGGTGGCACTGACTCTGTGCCACCTGGCCTCTGGAACCACATACAGAAACATGCAGTATGCCTGGATGGTGCCACACAACACCATCAGCATTGTGGTCAGAGAAGTGGTGCAGGCCATCATCGAAGAATACCTGGAGGAGCTCCTCCAGTGCCCCTCCAATGAAGAAGGCTGGAAGAAAGTTGCAGAGCAGTGGTATCAGAAGTGGAACTTCCCCCACACTGTTGTAGCCATAGATGGGAAGCACGTGGCCTGCAAAGCTCCAGCCAAGTCAGGGTCCACTTATTTCAACTACAAGGGCTTCTTCAGCATCATCCTCTTCGCCATGGTTGATGCTGACTACAAGTTCATGTACATCGATGCTTCAGGGAACGAGTCAGCTTCAGATGCCCAGATATACAACGCCAGTCACCTCAAGGAGGGGCTGGAACGCAACCTTGTCATGGGCTTCCCAGATCCAGACCCCCTGCCCAACGACACACAAGATGTGCCCTACTTCATCGTGGGGCATGACGCCTTCTCCCTCAGAATCTACCTCATGAAGCCCTACACTTCCAGATGCCTCACCCATGAAGAGAGGATCTTCAACTACAGGCTGTCCAGGGCAAGGCGGGTGGTGGAGAACGCCTTTGGCATCCTGGCCAACAGGTTCCAGGTACTTCTCACCACCATGCAGCATCGCCCAGAGACCGTGAGGAACATAGTGGAAGCTTGCTGCATCCTGTACAATCTCATGCGCACCCGCTACCCATGTTGCAGAACAGGCTCGTGGACCTCCAACAAGGCAATGGAGACATGGAGCCTGGTGAATGGAGGCAAGGGCGAAACCTGATGGACACTGTGGATGTGCCAGGCCCCAACAGAGCTTCATGTGAAGGGAAGAAGCAGCGCAACCTCCTGAAACACTGGTGCAACTCCCCAGCTGGAGCAGTGGAGTGGCAAGACAGGATGGTAGATGCTTAATGGATGCTTCCTTGAGCCTGTCTCATCACACTGATGAGATTGCGCCATGTATGTTGAGTGGCCCTACAATGAACAGGGCATTTAATAAAGAGTTGTGTTTATGTTGAAATGTGTTGATGAATGATTAAATTGTTATTGATAATAAAGGGCCATAGATTTGGCACCTGGGAGGGTGGACCATACAGTCCCACTATGCTTGCACTGGAGGTTTATCTATCCCACAGCTATTACCCATCCCACAGGTATCTCTGCCCATCCCACTGCTATCCTAACCCATCCCACAAGCATGCAAAGGCTTAAACCATTTCTAAAAGTTTCCACCAAGACTTTATTTACTAAAAGAACTGAACCAAGTGTGTGAAGCAAAGATAAACTTTATTAATAACAAACTGTAAAAGCAAAATGACCCAAGTAAAGTGTCCCAAGCAAAGATAAAGTCAACAGGAAGCAACCCAGTCTCTGGCACTCTTCTCAGTCACTCTGAGGCGTGCCCATAGTCTCAGGGGTGAAGGGTCCAGGTGCTGTGGAGGTGACAGTGGCTGGAGTGCTGGTCTGAGGCACCATTGGGGTGCCTGGCCCCGAGAGGACAACAGGGTGCAGGAAGCTCTCAGAGAGCTGGCTCAGTCCTGTGATATTGAGAGCCCCTTCCTCCATGACATGGGGTGTCAGTCCCAAGACCAATGACAGATGTTCTGAGGCCGGGCTTGGATGTGGGGTGGAGGAAGGAGGAGTGTAGTGGGGCTGTCTGGTCTGCAGGTGAGCGAGGTGAGATGTCGGTGGCATCTGTAGCGTCGGTGGCATCGGTGGCACCTGTGGCGTGCGATGAACCTGTGCCTGGACTGGGAAGGGCTGCCTGTGCTGCTGGAACTCCTGGTAGCTGTAGCCTTGGGAGGTGAGTGCCTGTGGAAAGCCTTGGAAGGGCTGTGACATCACCTGGGGTGGAGGAGCAGACCTGGACTGGGTCGGAGCAGGTTCAGCTGGTCCTGGAGGGTGGTGCAGAAGACCTGTGATCCTCTCCTTGATCACCTGGTACTGGGATTCGGACATATCCATGAGAATCTGGTTGACATAGGTGAGGAAGGGCTTTCTGTTAGAGGATGATATGTCGGTGTGTACCAGCTGAGAGAGGAGATCTACGCTGCTTTTGATGGTGTCCCTGATCTCCAGCAGAACAGTATGGCCCTGTCCCTCTGGTCTGGTTTTCTGCCTGCTTTCTGTGGAGGTGAAGCTGGGGGTGGATGTGAGTTGGTCTCTGGTGGCAGTGGCCTCCTCTTGCTCCAACTGCGTCAGGGGGTCCTCCATGCGCTCCGCCATGGGGAGTGCAGCTGTCGGGGGGGGGGGGTCTCCGTCGTGGGGTGCTCCACAGATACCTGCCTGGATACAGGAGCTGACTCTTGGCCAGAAGAGGACTGGCTCTCTGTGGGCTGCCTGAGAGAGAGGGTTGACAGAGGGGCTGCTCCTTGGTGGCGGACCTCACCCTCCAAGAAGCTGCACTTGGCCATCACGTAGGTCTCCCGGTCGGTGAGCTTGACCGCGGCCTGGCCAGACTTCTTGAGGTGCAGCTTCCCGAACCAGGTGTGCATGTGCTTCCACCACCCGAGAAGGACCTCCGAAGTGTAGCCCAGGCTCTCTGCCTTCTCTCTCCAAGCCGCCTGTTTCCGCTTGGTGTTTCGATAGAGCCTGTGTCCCTTCTGCCAGAGGTACTCGTTCTCCCTCAGCCATTCGAGCACCTCATCCTCATGTTCCTCTTCAATGGAGTACTGTCTCCTCTCCCTATCACGCGATTGCCTTTTCCTCCCTCTGGCAGGGCCTTCTGGGCCCTCATCAGTAGAGCTTTGAGGTTCTAGGGGCCTGTCCACCACACCACCAGCAGCAGCAGCAACAGCAGCAGCAGCAAAAGCAGCACCAGCAGGACCAGCAGCACCAGGAGCACCAGCAGGACCAGGAGCTGCACCAGCAGAGTAAGCACCAGCAGAAGCACCAGCACCAGGAGCAGCACCAGCAGAGAAAGCACCAGCAGAAGCACCAGCACCAGGAGCAGCACTAGCAGAAGCCCCAGTACCAGCAGAGTCAGCACCAGCAGCAGAAGCCCCAGCAGAAGCAGAGTCAGCACCAGGGGGTGGGATGGTGGCCCTGTCCTTCTTGCCAGGGCTGGCAGGAGTAGGCACAGGCTTCCTTTTCTTCCCCATGGTTGTTAGCTGGAGATGTGTCTGGCAGCAGGTCTTTCCTCTGAATGGTGACCTGCTTGCGAGCTGCATCCTTTTATATCCGCGGGGCTGACGCAATGCATCCGCCCCGCATGCGTAGTGAACGATCTGCATCCGCTAGGCTTCCGCTCTGCATCTGCTCCTTCCACTGCGCGTCCGCTTCGTTGTGCTCCCCCGGAAGCCCTGCGAACATGTCATCTGCTTCCATCCGCTAGGCTTCTGTGGAGCATCCGCTTAACATCCTCGCTACATCCTCTCCCCGTCCGTTCCTTTCTGTTGTTGTCCGTTCTCTTTATGCAAATTTGGGGCACTTTTGAGAGCGGATAACAACGGATGGAACATTTTCTCGTCCGCTGTGTCCTTTTTGCATACGTTTTGCATCCGTTGGCCGATGTGACAGAGCCTTAACCTTCCTGCTCAAGCAGGAGACTTTATCCCCTCCCAGATAAACGATTGTCTAATCTCGTCTTGAAAATCTCCAGAAGACAACTGTTCCACTGTTTAATTGTTCTCATTCTCAAGAAATTTCTCCTTAGTTCTAAGTTGCTTCTCTCCTTGATTAGTTTCCACCCATTGCTTCTTATCCTGCCTATTCAGGTGCTTTGGAGAATTGACTCCCCTCTTCTTTGGGGCAGCCCCTCAAATACTGGGACACGGCTATCATGTCCCCTCTAATTCTTCATTGTACCCAATTCCTGCAACTGATTTTTTGGGGTGAGGGGGTAAACTTAGAGCAATTTGGCCTTTGCTATCCCTGAGCCCCAAATGAACAATCCTTTTGGCTCAAAAAAGGGGTAAAATTAGAATAATAACAGAATTTCTGTTAACTCATCTGGTTGGGGAAGCCACAAAAACAAAAGGCAGAATAAGTGTTGGAAGGGATCTTGGAGGTCTTCTAGTCCAACCCTTCCTCCTAGGCAAGAAACCCTTCATCACTTCAAACAAACGGCTGTCCAATCTCTTCTTGGAAGCTTCCAATGTTGAAGCATTCACAATTTCTGGAGGCAAGTTGTTCCACTGGTTAATTGTTCTGACTGTTGCTTTATCATTTTTTTCCAACCGTGTATGTATTTTTGTCCAATATTTTTTTTGCTTTTGGGCATGTTCACCACATATGATAATACGGACCAGACTTAAATTTTCATGGGGGTGCTGCCAACCCAACAGCTTTTGGAGCAGACAACACAACATGGTTGGGTTCAACCCTGACCTCCATCGACTCCATTGGTAGCAAAGACGTGTTGCTTTGGTGTTTCATGAAGGGTCAGTGGACTCTTCCTTCATGGCTTCTGAAATTCTAAGTTTTATTCCAGCTCTTTTTTAGATGTTCTAGGTTGTCCTCGGTTGAAGGATGAGAAAGTTGCCTGGAGTCAAATTCTTTATTTGGGTGAATGGAAAGCACACTTTTTTTTGTCTCAGGCCTATCTTCAGTGTGAACTAAAATATGGAAGTACCAGGTTCCAAAGTTGTAACGTTTTCTCTCCTGTTGTGTTCCAGCGAAAACACATCAGAGACCTGAAATCAAATCCCCCAACTTCTCCAAAGTGAAGGTCATAGACATCTTTCATAGATTGGTAAGTTTGATACCTCCTGTGAGAGAATTGTGTTTGTGTGGACAACAAAGATCCTGCCTTCATAGAACCAGAACTGAAATAGCCTTGTGTGTTGTGGTTTCCAGTGTATACTTGTGCATACCACTGCATGGTTCTCAACTTTCATAATGCAAGAATTCACATTTACCCAAGAAAGTTGATGAGCACAAAAGTACGTCTGGAGTAAAATTGGAATTTCCTGAGAGACTTAGATGCCATCAAGTCAGTTCTGGGGATTGCAGGAACCAACGTTCACCATCTCAGCTTGTCTCCAGCAATAATTAATAGCTGTTCCAAGGACAGTGTCATCAACTCTTTGATCCTGTCCATCCTTCCCTCAACTTTTCCAAGAGTAATCTGTAGCTCTTCCAAGGATTTTCCAGGGAGTCTGTCTATTCAACTAATGTGTTATCTTTCCATTCTACTTTTCCTCAACTATAATTTTGTCTCCTAGTGTCCCATGACCAAAGCATGTTGAAGTTTTGGTATCAGCTCAAAAGAAGGAGGATTGTCCTGTGCTTGGCTATTTCTTCCTGCCCAGATTGTAACTAACGTCCAGAGTTTGCTGACCAGTCAAGCACAAAGAATTCAAAAGGAGATGAAGTTCTTTGTGGAGAACGTTCTATCAGAGGCTCTTAATCATAATGGTTCAGTGGGCCTTGGAGAGGCTGGACGTAGTCTATCTGAGTGGTTGATGGGGAAGAGTTCATGTGGGGTCCTTGCTACTCTCTGAACATGGTTGTTTGCTTGCAGACATTTCATGACCCAACTAGGTAATATCATCAGTGCTAGAAGGGAGTGGTGTTTGCTCTTATATACACATGGCTTGGCCTGTCAGTGTTGGTGGGAGTGCTCTTGCTGGTTCCTTGAGTAGACTGTTATTTATTGTTTGGTTGTTGGTCCAGTATAAATCATGATGTTAATCTCTAGATCTCTAAACTACCAGTCAGGATTCAGGCCTGGATTTGGGACAGAAACAGCATTGGTTGCACTTTTGGATAATCTCTGGCGGGAGCGGGATGGGGGTAGTGCATCCATCCTTGCTCTATTTGATCTCTCGGCGGCTTTTGATATCATTGATCATGCAGATCTCCTGGGATGGTTTTGGGAGGCCTTGTGCTTTCTTGCTTCACTTTCTTCCTCTGTAGTTGCTCTCAGTGTTGATAGGAGGGGAGAGATCCAACCCTCACCCACTGCTTTACGGGGTTCCACAGGGCTTGATACTCTCTCCGCTCCTGTTCAACATTTATATGAAATCACTGAGTGAGATCATCCGTCACCATGAACGAAGGTATCACCAATATGCTGGTGATACTCAGCTGTATGTCTCGGCCCGTGGTGAGTTAAGTGTTGCCGTGTCCTCCCTTTCGCAATGCCTGGAGGCTGTTAGGGGCTGGATGGGGAGCAACGGGTTGAAATTAAACCCATGCAAGACCGAGTGGCTCTTGGGTCGGGGGTTCATTGGTTCAGGGAGAATTACCACCTTTAGTCCTGGATGGGATGGCACTACCCCAAAGAGACCCTATGTGTAATCTGGGGGTTCTCCTGAACTCACAACTCTTGATCGAAGAGCAGGTGGCGGTCATAGCCAGGAGGGCCTTTGCGCAACTGCTGATTGTGCATCAGTTACATCCTTTCCTGGATCAGTGGTCCCTACTCACAGTCACTCATGCCCTGGTCACTTGCCATCTTGATTATTGCAACGTGCTCTACATGGGGCTGCCCTTGAAGGGCATCCGGAGGCTCCAGTTGATGCAAAATGCAGCGGTCCTCATGGTTTATGCAGACCCCGATGTGCACATGTATCACCTCTCCTGCAGGAGCTGTATTGCCTGACAATTTGTTTCCAGGTACAATTCAAGGTGTTGGTTGTCACCTTTAAAGCCCTTCATGGCTTGAGTCCGGGTTATCTGAGGAAACATCTCTTGCCAGCGACATCTACCTGACCTATTAGAGCGAGGAGGCAAGGAATGCTGCGGATCCCACCGCTGAGGAAGATACACCTGGTGGGACCTAGAAGAAGGGCCTTCTCTGTGGTGGCTCCATCTCTCTGGAACATCATTCTCCCTGAGATTAGAATGGCCCCCTCATTAATACTATTCTGAAAGGCATTGAAGACCTGGTTTTGCCAGCGGGCCTGGGGAACCCAGAGAGGGATGGAACCCATCAGATGGCTAGGGTGACCCGCTGTCATTGGGGTGGGGATGGGTGGGAGTTGTTTTTGTTTTTGTTTTGTTCCTTTTTCCAAATTTTGTTCTAGTGTACTTTTCTAATTTATTTGATTCTTTTTGTTAGTTCTTATTGTTTTTATTTTTATTTTCTGTTTTAAATATGATTTTACATTGTGTAAGCAGCCTTGAGTCACCATGGGTGAATAGGCTGCAATATAATTCAAATAAATAAAATAATTAGTAAATAATCTCTAGAGAGGAATGTACCCTCCCTTCTAGCACTGGTGATGTGCCCTAGTTGAGTAATAAAACATTTGCAAGAAATCAAGCAAGCTTAGAGAATTCCAGGACCTCATAGCTGTCATTATCATCTTCCTCCTCCTCCCGCTGCTGCAAACCCCACTATCTTCTAAAACTGATGACATTCTCTAGTTGGGCAATGAAATGTCTGCAAGAAAGCAATCAAGCTCGGAGAATTCCAAGGACTGACTCCATCTGTCCTCCTCCTCTCCACAAACCACACTATCTTCTAGCACTGATGGCGTTCCCTAGTTGGGTCATGAAATGTCTACAAGAAATCAACCAAGTTCAGAGAGCATCAAGGACCCCCACAGTTCACCCCTGAACTACAAATATTCCCTCTGTAAAGTCTGGCAGTACCCTGAAGCCAAAAATGAACCTAAACGAAGACTTAAATGGAGGCTTGCAAATCAAAAAAAGCAGGCTTTATTTTTGATCAAAGTTAAAGTTCTGGGTAAGAAGTTCTTCAGCACATCACAAGAGACATGGGAGAAAAATTCTACAAAATGCAGAAAGATGTCCTGTCCTTCTTATACATGCAAAAGTCCTTGTTCTTAGTTCTCTAATAACTTTGTACATCTCTAGTCATGTTATCGAATAAACTGTATAACTCCAGTCATGTGATCTAACTGAGATTTACATCTTCCTGCAACAGACAGATTCTTTTGGCTCTGTTATCTTTTCTCCCATTGTCTCCCTAATTGACCATTTGAGGAGCACACTTCAGATGTGTAGATTACTTTGGGAGGCCTCAAGTTCCCAGAGGATGCCAGGTGAGATGGGTCAATCCAGGAAAACAAATGGATCTAGATTGATTTAGATGGGAGAACCATATGCCTTAATAGGAGAAGGATGTAATTGATTGAAGGCGTGAGTTTACAATTGTTTTACAACAATTGAGTGGTTAAGGAAATCTTTGTTTTTCAACAGCAAGATAACAAATGCCTATAGCAGTGGTGGCTAACCTTTTTGGGCTCCTGTGCTAAAAATTGCGCTTGCGCGTGCACGCTCACATGCCAGCACCCAGAAGGCAATGCGTGTGGGGGGG
>BLBF01000336.1:210258-223977 GCA_015471245.1 Laticauda colubrina
CACACACACACACAGACACACAAATCACTGTCTGTTTTGAATATGTAGCGGAAAGAGAAAACTTGAGAGTTCACAAGTTTAATACTGTATAGAACAAAAGCTGTGACTGAATCTAGATCAGACTTCCACAAACTTTCCAGCTTTGTGGACTGGGGAGGGGAGGGGGAGAGGGAGGGGATGGTTCTGCATGAACAGCTGGCAAGTGCGCGTCGGCAGCTCCATTTGTGCAAGTGCCCACCGTTCACACAAATGGAGCATGCATACACATGCCCACTGATTTGAGAGTTCACAAGGTTGATGTTATATGGAGCAAAACTTTGATCCGAATCTGGGTGTTCTGCTTCGGGTACCATGGAGCTCCCTCCCAGAAAGTAACAAGGAAAACAGGTTGTGGGGAGGATGTGTAGCATCCCAGACAATCCCACGGACCCTGCTCAAGCATCACTTATGTGCCACGTCCTGGCAAGAAGGGAGTGAACTGCCGATAATATTTTCTGCTGTCCTCACCACTCCCTCCCTTGCCTTCCTGTCTGAAGCAGGAATGATTCCAAACCAGACTCTAATGTAATACGACAGGGTGCTCTCCGTTACAGAAAGTGGTAAGGACAGGAGGAGGAAGATTTTGAAAAAGTCAACTGGATTTTTCTTGGTTTGGCTTCCTTGAAAACCTTTCACTTCTCATCCAAGAAGCTTCTTCAGTTCTTCAGAATATACAACCGTATAACTTCAGAACAGGTTGCAAAGGGGTTGTGTAGCGTCCCAGACAATTCCACGTACCCTGCTGAAGCACTGCTTATATGCCATGTCCTGGATAGAAGGAAATGAACTGCCAATAAACTTTTCTGCTGTCCTCACCACCCTCTGCAAAGCCTTCCTGTCTGAAGTAGTCATGCTTCCAAACCAGACTGTAATACCGTATGACAGGATGCTCTTGGTTATAGAAAGTGGTAAAGACAAGGGAAGGAAGATTTTCAAAAAGTCAACTTTTCTTGGTTTGGGTTCCTCAAAAAACGTTTCGCTTCTCACCCAAGAAGCTTCTTCAGTTCTTCAGATTATACAACCATACAACTTCAGAACTGAAGAAGCTTCTTAGGTGAGAAGCAAGAGGCTTCTTGGTGGTGCAACGCAAGTATTCAATCAGGAGAAGACTTTCTTCTTTGCATGTGAAATGATCTAGATGAAGTCGGAGATTATTCTACAGGGACAGAGACCTAGTCCATGGAATCACTTTCCTGTAGAGGAAGTCCCCAACTTACAACCATTCTTTTAGTGACCGTTACTAACTGAACAACTGTAGCAATTCACTTAAAAATGGTGGCAAGAAAGTTTGCAACCTGGGACAAAACTCACTTAACGCATCTCACTTAACCACAGAAATTTGGTGCTCAATTGGGGTCATAAATCAAGGAACATCTATATGATAATAGGTTAATATACATTCAAAATTTTCTCCCTAAAAAATAAATGAACTTCAAATGTGACTGTCTAGTTTATTCAATTCCATGTCATTTACATATGCATATTAAAGCATATCTGGATTTATCAAATTAACAATGCTATCATTGGCATCAATACTGTACATTTTATTAGCCTCCAATTCAGTATCACTTGGGGCAGGGGTCTCCAAAGTTTGCAACTTTTAAAATTTCTGGGCTTCATATCCCAAAATTCCTCAGCCAGCCATGCTGGCTGGGGAATTGTTGAAGTCCATAAGTTTTAAAGTTGCAAACTTTGGAGACCCCTGCCTTAGGGACTAAACTCCCAGGATTCCCAGCAAAGACACTCTCTTATCTCTCATATGGTACCTAGGAATTCTGGGAATTGTACTTCCAACACTCCCGAAAGGCTAGAGAAGAAAACTCTTGATTTATCACCTTCCCAAATGGTTAATGTGCTGTTATATGCAAATATTACAAATATAGTCCCTCTCCTTACTAGGACATTCCCACGAAAAGATGGGTGCACTGTCTTCCTGTAGACTAAAATTTCCCCATCTGCCATGATGTTTCCAAATATTCACTTTATTTATTAAATTTATGCTCCCTATGCAAAGAGACTCTGGGTGCCTTAACAATACCATGACATCATGAATATCAAAAGATGAAAATGCTTGTCTTGCAGGCCTTTTGCTAAGCAAAAGATTTCCCGGCTGGATATATTTTTGTTTCTCTTAAATCCCTATCATTCAGTTCTGTTTCATTAATTTGCTTCACTTAACTGTGCATTAAATTTCTTACAGAGCCCATCTCCTCTAATTGGGTGGTTTATTCTGCAATATAAAACAATAGAAACACTTGAACAGAAGCACAGATAAAACAAAGAGGTTAAAAATCAGGATTAACACTTACAGGTTAAAAGTTAAATCAGAAAGTTCAGTAGGCTAATAAACATTTTAACAGGAGGGAGGGAGCTCTCTCAAACTACCAACAAATGCCCAGAGTTGCACCCCACTCTTAAGCCAGCTCCATGCTAACTTTCCACAGAGAAAAATAAGGACTTAAAACTACAGACTGTGATTGTGGAGTCAGAAAACACAGTTCTTTGCTAGGGATGTTTTTCATTTGAGATTTGGAAAGTATTTCAAATATTTACAAGGGTGCCACACAGAAGAAAGTTTCAACCTGTTCGCCATCGTTCCAAAATGCAGATCCGGGAACAAAATATTGAAATTTTTAAAAAATTCCCTAAGAGACAACTTTGACCTCCATCCCCATTGCATCAAAACTTGGATGACCAAAGGATACTGAATCCGATCCAAATAATGTAGGAGAAAATCTCAGGGTTTCTTGCAACCGTGTTTGGTGAGTATCTTCCTTCTTTCTCCGCTGGAACAATCTTCCAAACAGAGAATAAATCAGATCAGGACAAGCTTATAATCAATCTTACACAGAGGGTAAACATGTGTAACAAGCTTAGAGCTTTGTGGGATTATAAACTGGGGTGGAAACAAGCCAAGTTTAACAGAATAGCAGACAATCATGCCTTTTTATGGTTTAAGAAAAACAGAATAACAGCTTAACATAGTCGGAAGGGTCCTTGGAAGTCTTCTAGTCCAATCTCCTGCTCAGGCAGGAAACCCTACACCATCTCAGACAAATGACTGTCCAATCTCTACTTAAGAACTTCCAGTGTTGAAGCACCCACAACTTCTGGAGTCAGGCTGTTCCACTGGTTAATTGTTCTCACTGTCGGGACATTTCTCCTTCTTTCAAAGTTCTTTTCTCCTTGATGAGTTTCCATAGGTTGACCCCTTCTTCTTTGTGGCAGCTCCTTCAATACTGGAAGACTGCAATCATGTCATCCCCAGTCCTTCTTTTCATTAAACTAGCTATACCCATGACCTCCAAGGCCCGTTCCAACTTTGTTATTCTCTTGTTCCATTTTTATGCACAAAGAAAGGTTGCAGAAACTGGGTATATCTAGTCCAAAGGTCTTCAAACTTGACAGCTTTAAGACTTGTGGACTTCAACTCCCAGAATTCCTGAGCTAACATGACTGGAAGAGGAATTCTGGGAGCTGAAGTCCACAAGTCCTAAAGCTATTAAGTTTGAAGATAACTGGCCTAGTCTAATAAAGAGAAAGACTACCAGGGTGAGGTGATATGAGTCTTCCAATATTTGAGAAGCTGCTGTATAGAAGAGGGGTTCAACCAAGGCTGGCTGGGGAATTCTGGGAGCTGAAGTCCAGT
The DNA here is from genome assembly GCA_015471245.1 of Laticauda colubrina. Lineage (NCBI taxonomy): Eukaryota > Metazoa > Chordata > Lepidosauria > Squamata > Elapidae > Laticauda > Laticauda colubrina. Next base: position 213,947 of record BLBF01000336.1, read on the forward strand.
CTTAAGGTGGCCATGTTTGGAGATCCCTGGTCTTAAGTGATCAATGATGGGTGATGGACAGCTGAGGTGTTGGGCCTGATCTAAGACACCTGACAGGTCCTTGTCAGGAGAAACCCCCCCCCCCAACTCAACCACCATTTAGGGAATGATCCAACTCTCCCCATGCATTACCTGCAGAGGTGGGCTTCAAAAAATTTAGCAACTGGTTCTCTGCCCGGTTGCTGGGTGGGAATAGCCTAGTCAGCCGCCTGCACCATGGTCCGGGGGGAAAGCCATTTTGCCTTTGGGAGGCTTTCCTCGAGCCTCTGGGAGGGCGAGAACAGCCTCCCAAGGCTCTGGAGGCCCTCTGAAGGCAGGAAACAGGCCCGCTTTTGGCCTTCCAGAACTTCTGAGAGGCCTGTTTGTTGCCCTCTCTGGGCTCTGGAGCCTTTCCTTGAGCTTCTGGGAGGGCGAAAATGGCCTCCCCACGGTCTGGAGGCCGTCCAGAGGCCAGAAACGGACCCACTTCTGGGCTTCCTGAGCTTCCAGGAAGCCCATTTTCCACCCTCCCCAGGCTCCAGAGGCTCTCTGGAGGCCAGAAACGGGCCCGCTTCTCGCCTTCCCAAACTTCCAGGAGGCCCTTTTTTGCCCTCCCGGGGCTCCAGAAGCCTTCCTCGAGCCTTCGGAAAGGCAAAAACAGCCTCCTCAGGCTCCGTAGGCCTTCTGGAGGATGGAAACTGGCCCGCTTCCAGCCTTCCCGAACTTCTGAGAGACCTGTTTGTTGCCCTCCCTGGACTCTGGAGTCTTTCCTTGAGCCTCTGGGAGGGTGAAAATGGCCTCCCCAGGTTCTGGAGGCCCTCTGAAGGCAAGAAGTAGGGCCTCTCCCAGGCTTCCCTCTTTCCTTCTTTTTCTTTCCTTGCTCTCTTTCTATCTTTCCTTCTTTTTCTTTCCTCTTTCCTTTTTCCCTTTCTCCTTTCCCGTCTCTTCTTTCATGCTCAAATGCAAAAGGGGAAACATTTCTGCTTTTGTTTTGTGTTGTTTTCAGTTTGTTTCGCTAGCCCACTGGCATCAAAAATGGAGCTCGGGGCCACGCGGGGTCCCTCCCCCCCATGTCCTGTTTTTGGCTAGGATGGCCTCCTACAGCCACCACCACCCCAGCTCCATTTTCGCTGCGAGAGGCACCAACGGGCTGGTCCTTCGCTGTTTCCACACCAGCACCGTGGGCCACATCTGGCCCGGGGGCTTTGAGTGTGACACTCCTGTCTTAGAGGCTCCAATGAAACTCCCTTTATTTGCTTTCAAATTGCTCTGACGATGGAAAGGATCAGGCGATTTGTTTGTTTGCCAGCAATATGTTAATGAGGTTTCTTCTGACAGTTAATGATTTTCTGGAGCTTCATTTGCATAAAGAAATGAAGACAACAAACCTGACCAGGGGCAAACCGAGGCACGGCAAAGGATTTCATTCTGGTTTTTGTCATTGGTGACCTAAAACTATACCATTTCGATCAGAATAGAGCTGGGAGGGATCTTGGAGGTCTTCTAGTCCAACCCCCTGCTCAAGCAGGAAACTCTATACCCGTGATGGGGAACCTATGGCATGTGTGCCACAGGTGGCATGCAGAGCCATTTGTGTAGGCACACTAGCCCCAGAAAAACTTAACCTGTAACTGCACATGCATGTGCCTCCCAGCTGATTTTCGACCCGTTTGAGGCCATTTTTGCCCTCCCGGAGCCTCGAAGGAAGCCTCTGCAGCCTTGGGAGGCTGAAAAACGGGCCTTCTGGAAATCCCGGAAGTGCCAAAATGGGCTCCTTTTCAACCTCCCGGGGCTCTAGAGGCTTCACTCGAGGCTCCAGGAGGGCAAAAACAGCATCCCCCAGGCTCCAGAAACCCCCTGGAGGCTGTAAATGGGCACTTCCGGTATTTCTGGAAGGCCCGTTTTTCGGCCTCCAAAGGCTGCAGAGGTTTCCCTTGAACCTTTGGGCGGGGGGGGGGGCAAAAATTGCCTCAAACAGGCCGAAAACTAGCTTGGAGGCACACGCATGCGCAGTGCAGATAAGGGGGCGGGGTGTTGCACACACATGCGCAGGGGGAACAGGGTGCAATGCATTGTGGGTGCCGGCACATGCGCAAGAGCTATCGGCACACCACAACAAAAACGTTCACTATCACTGCCCTATCACTGCCTCCTTTTCCTCTCCACAAGCCCCATCCCTTCTAGCATTAATGCTGTTTCCTAGCTGGGTAGTAAAATGTCTGCAAGAAAACAACCTAGCTCAGAAAGCATCAACGACCCCACATTTCTTCTCCTCCTCCCCCCTGCAAATCCCACTCTCTTCTAGCACTGATAATGTTACCTAGTCAGGTGATGAAACGTCTGCAAGAAAAGAAACAAGCTCAGAGACCCCACAGTCATTGTCATCTTCCTCCTCCTCCTTTCCTCAAACCCCTCTCTTCTAGTACTGATGATGTTACAAAGTTGGGTAATGAAACATCTGAGAGCAATCAACCAAGCTCAGATAGCACCAAGAATCAAACAAAAAAGGAAAGAAATCTCATTTGCTTTCAAGCATTCTTTCCTTTTTTCTCTCTCTAGAACACAATTCCTGTCCCATTTTTTGCTTTGTACTTATTTTTTTTGAACTGCCCTTCGGACCCGTATTTGATATCAAAAGCATCACAACCTTACTACACAAAAGGATATCTTTGTGCAACTTACATAATCCGTTATCATTTGAGTGATAATACAAATGGGACAAATTACATAAGTTAGGCCTTGTTATGTCACAAGGCTACAGAAGCTCAAAACGGCATAAACAACCTCCGCATCACACCACATAGTTCTGAGTTTCTGCAGCATCACAAACAAGTTACAATACCAGCAAAACCAGGGGGCCAGGGAATTGCCAAGTGTCGGGCACATCATCATCATCATCAACAACAACAACTATAACAATTTCTAAATAAAAAAAGAAAGGAGACAGTCCAAAGAAGTAGTAATAGCCCTTAGACTTATATACCGCTTTACAGTGCTTTCCAGCCCTCTCTAAGTGGTTTACAGAGTCAGCCTCTTGTCCCCAACAATCTGGGTCCTCCTTTTACCAACTTTGGAAGGATGGAAAGCTGAGTCAACCTGGAGCCAGTCAAGATCGAACTACTGGCAGTGAGTTAGCCCGCAATACTGCATTCTAACCACTGCACCACCACGGCTCTTAAGTACAAGCCCTCCTTCAACTTCCCACTCATTCCTGGCCCTGCTGGTCTTACCTGGGATGGATGCAAGTATGGCTCGGGCGATGCCAAATTCGTCTGCACGGACACACTTTTTTCCAGCAAGATCTGCGGAAAGGCCAGCTTCTCAAAAGGGTTGCGTTTCCAGTGCTTGTTCTCCTGCTGGGCCAGCGCCTCGTCCTCACTGAAGGCACGCACCACCGGGCCTGGCATAGGCAGCGGCACGGCCCCATCGCTCTCGTACCCTGAACCATCCTTCTGGGAGTCCCAGCTGCTGCGCTGCCTCATGTGATAGTGGGCTTGCTGTGCCTCCCAAGCCAGGCGGGCCTGAGCCAGGAAGGGCTCTGCCGAAGCCCTGCAGGACTCTCCCTCTACCGACTGGCTCTCCAGACGCCCGCCCGGGGACCGGCTGCACCCAGACAGAGGCCTGTCCTCTAGCATGCCTTCGTCACGCTCACCGGAGCCGTCGGTGGACGATGTGTTGGGGTCGTATGAAAAAGCGGGCTTCCGGCTCTTTCGTTTGCGGCTGCCTGGGGAGTAACCCGTGGAGGACAGCGTGTTCTGCTGGCTGGAGCAGGACATGGAATCCTCCCCCTGTGATGGCATGACAGCTGGAGGGCTATGCCGGAAATCTGCCCCTTCCATGCTGCTGTAGTCTCCAGATTTTATCTCCAGGCGCTGGTCCCGCATCAGGCAGGGGCTGTGCTGCAGCGAGTAAGAGCCACCGATGGGGTTGGGGGAGTATTTGTGCCGGGGGGCACTCTTCATGGTAGGGCTGGACCCCACCTGCTCCACATACACCAGTTGCCTCACGTACTCCTTTCCGGCAGGGCTGTACTCCAGGCTCATAAAGCGGTCCGAGCCCTTCTGCTTGGTCAAGACCAGTTGCTGGTATGGGGAGTTGGAGCCTTGTTTGGGTGACTGCAGGAACGAGTGGGGTTTGCGGATGGGCGACTTTTGGGGCGAACCCGCTTTGTAGCTCCCACTGGCCTCGAACTGCATATCCACCGGTGGCTCGTCGTAGATGGGGGCCTGGTACTCCATGGGAGGCTCCTCGTACAAGGGCGGCTCATAGGCGTAGCGCGGAGAGGAAGGCTGCGACTCGCTGGAGTGCTTGCGGTGCTGGCCCTGCATCGGGGAGCAGAAGGGGTCCCCCCGCACCAGCAATGGGGAGCAGCTGCCCACATGATCAGCCCGTTTCAGGAAGGGTGAGGGCTTTCGCTCAGGGAAGAAGACCGAGTTGTCGGAATCGGTGGAAAAGGTTTGGAGGTTGGGGGATGGCTGGCCACCCGAGGGCCTCCGTGACCGGGTGCCCTGCTGATGGTCAAGGGTGTAGCCGTTACCCTGGTGCATCAGGAAGCTGGGCTCGCGGTCCGTCACCTTGATTAGCATCCGTTCCTTCGTCCCCGTGTTCCAACGGAGAGAAGATGCCCTGAGCAGAGGAGAAAGAGAAGAATGGGGATCACGGAGAATAACAAAGAAATGTTTCTTGTCCACAGGTATCATATTTTTATCAGGACTTCTCTTCATCTGTAACACAAAAAGAGACTCGACAGAAAAGCATTCATCGATAGAACCCCAAATGACCCAGAGCATGACACAAAAATAAAAAAGTCACAGAAGTAGAATAAATTCCCTTTAATGCCTCCAACTTGGGCCTATGTCCAATTATCCTCAGCTGGATATCAAACTCTTCCAGAAACAGTCTACAAATGAAGTAAATGCAGTCCAAACCCAAAGTAAAGATAATTAGAAATTTAAAAAAAAACAGTACAAACCACACTGAAGTCCTTAGCACAGCAGGCCAGGATGATAAATTGCAGACTTCCACAAGATAATGCAGCAACCACAGTTGGGTGGATGCCAAAACCCAGATAAGCCTTAACAAAGACAATGCATGCTTTGCTTCCAGCAAGGAGCTGTGTGCAAACGCCCTTCTTATATCCTGTTCTCCCAGCTGCAACTAATGAAAGGGATCAGGGCCCTTTTCTCTCCCATTAGCCATGTTGCTCCCTTCTCTGCTCCTCCCTGTGTGCCCTAGGATGAAGAGGGGATGGCCCTGGATCTTCCTCTAAATGCCAGGCTGGACTGTGCCCATCCCCCATTTCTTCCACAGCAACGGGAGCCACACTCCCATTCCCTGTCAGCTGCTCAATCCCCCCCCCCCCCCAGAATCAGAATCCAACAGGGGCATCACACCCAGTGTGTCCATGAGGGCTTCCTCCTTTGGGAAACCTTTTGAGAACTTGCCCTGTCATGATCTAGATCAGGCGTCTCCAAAGTTAGCAGCTTTTAAGATTTGTGAAGAACTTCAACTCCCAGAATTCCTGGCTGTCCACAAGTTTTAAAGCTGCCACGTTTGCAGAACCCCAAAAGCATCTGCCGCATGCATCACGCCTGACAATACTGGTTTGTTAAATTATGGGGTTTTATTTATTTAATTTATAGATTAATAGAATTAATTAATAGAAGGGGAACTTACCAAATTTGTAGATGATACTAAGCTGGCAGGAATAGCTAACAACCTTAGAAGACAGGCTCAAGATCCAAATGGATCTTGACAGACTATAACCATGGGCCGTATCTAACAAAATGAAATTCAATGTAGAGAAAAGTAAAGTTCTACACTTCGGCAAGAAAAACCCAAAGGACACATATAGATTGGGTGAAACCAGGCTCAATAGCAGGAACTGTGAGAGGGATCTTGGAGTCTTAGTGGACAACCAGCTCTTCTCCGTCCCTCCTTGCATGCCCTAGGATGACGAGGGGGTGGGCCTGGGTCTTCCTCTGAGCTCTCCCTCCTTTGTTCTACTTCTTCCCTGCTCTGCCCAGCTGGACTTTGCCCTTCCCCAGTTTCCTCCACAGCCAACGGAGCCACACTCCCACTTCCTGTCAGCTGTTCAGCTTCCTCCTCGGATTCAGACTCCAACAGGGGCATGACACATATCCTGTATACCTTCTTCCTCCTAAAGTGCCCATGGATACCTCATGCCTTACTGAAGCGTTTCTCAAATTTGTGTCAACTGTCCCGTTGGCATATGTGGCAAAAGAAACTCCTGGGACATTATTTTTTGTCAAGAGTATAACTTTACTGATAACTGCACCTAGGCACAGAATCAGCAACACCAGATCTGATGTTTTCCTGCACAAAGTGACATAGCTAAACTCTTCTTTTCTCTGCTGGGCCACCAACCAATTATAGCCAACTGGTTTTAGGAAATGGTCTGAGCACCTTAGAACATCTCCATCATTTGACCTCGGGCACCAGGATGTTGCTGGGCGAGTTGGCTGTCTTGCATTCCACAATTCCCTCTCAAGCTTCCCTTACATTCCAAATTTGCCCACCTCCTCCATGTTTCTGTTGTCTGGCTTCGAGTTGACTATGTAGCAAGTCAGCCATGACATTTTAAGAGGTGTGGGCTTTCATTCCCAGAATTCCCCAGCCAGCATGCCGTACTGCAATGACTATCCTTCCTCATCCCACTGATGCTTACAGGGAACTGGTGTCCGACACACCTTTGAAAGCATCAGATTGGAGAAAGTTGGTCTAATACAGTTAGTTTTTGATTTACAACCATCGTCGTGGAAGGCTGAGTCAACCCTGAGCTGGTCAGAATCGAACTCCTGACAGTGGGCAGAGTAAGACTGCAATACAGCATTCTACCTATTGTAATCACTGCACCACCACAACTCTTTATAATCAGAAGGATCTATTTATTGGGATGTATTCTTCTTTGGAAAAAGCTTGGGAAAAGCGCAAAATAGAGCAACTAAGATGATTAAAGGCTTGGAGACTAAAACATATGAAGAATGGTTGCAGGATTTGGGTATAGCCAGTCTGGAGAAAAGAAGGACTACATGATCGCAGTATTCCAAGATTTGAGGGGGCTGCCAGAAAGAGGAGGTGTTCAACTTATTTTCCAAAGCACCAGAAGGCAGGACAAGAAGCAACGGAGGGAAACTAATTAAGGAGAGAGGCAACCTGGAATTAAGGAGAAACTTCCTAGCAGTGAGGACTATTAACCAGTGGAACAACTTGCCACTAGAACTTGTAGGTGCTCCATCACTGGAGCTTTTAAGAACAGACTGGCCAGCCAATTGTCTGAAATTGTATAGGGTCTCCTGTTTGGCAGGGGGCTGGACTAGTAGACCTCAGAGGCCCCTTCCAGCTCTAATCAAATTCTGATTCTGATCCGGTGCCTTGTGTGATTTAGATTCATCTAAATGAGCCTTGTTTCCAGGAAAATCAATGGAGCTGGATGTTAGAAATGTATTTTCTGACGCTCCCTTCCCAAGAGGCTGTACCACCAACCTACTTCTGCGATCCATCAAAATAGTAAGCCCGGAGTAACATTTCTAACCAACGGAGCACAGGCTGTGCCTCACCTAGTGAAATAATCATAACTAATATAATTATCAATGTGAGAATCCATAGCTCTGCCAGGTAGATATTGAAAACTGGGAATTTTTTTCCTCTAAAATGGAAGGTGAGTGACAGCATTTCCTCCTTCGGAATGATAATGTCTCCTGTCTTAAAAGTCTTTTGAAAACCTCCCGAAATCCTTTAGCTTCACGATGGATGACGAGGCCTCCATCATTTCCAAACCTCGCTTCGAAACCTCTCTGAGCTGCTGCCCTATTTATTTTTAACCGTTCTTCCCAAATTTAAGAAGGTTCAGAAAAGAAAAAAGAAAGAAAAGAAAAGAAAACCCTCAGCTAAGAGTTGGCTTTTATTGTTGTGCACTGTTAATGGGTTTCCTAACCACTGAATGCTTTCATAAATGCACTGTTGAGAAAAAGCCGAGCAGGTTTGTTCGATAAAGAACAAAAAGCAACGTACGAAGTGGAGAGAGAGAGAGAGAGAGAGAGAGAGAGAGAGAGAGAGAGAAGGAGAGGGAGAGAGAAGGAGAGGGAGAGGGAGAGAGAAAGGGTGAGAGAGAGAGAAGGGAAAGAGGAAAGTTTTTTGGTTTTTTTTGCAAAAGGTAGACAATGGAACAGTTTTGGTGGAGGCTAAATTAAAAGGCCTTTTTTCTTTTCTCTTTTTATTCCTGTTACTTCCCACTCATTGTTCTTTCCTCTTTTCTCTGCGCTTTGCGTTAACATTTCTTACCCCCAAAACAGAGAAAAGCAGCAGCATGGGTGTTCATCTTTGGGACTACAAAGCCCTATATTTGTGTCCAATGTCATTTTTTAGGAGGGGGGAATGCTTAAGAAAGACATGTTCTTCTTCTCTCGTGTCGCTACACTTTGCCCAGCCACTGTAGAACACAGGCTCTGGCCCATGGGGTGTAATCGTGGAGATCATGTGATGTACAGGGTTGTGGTAGCAGGGTGCAGTTTAATAGGTGTTCCATTGTCCGGGGAGCCTCCCCGCAGTCGCATTCTGTGGACCCATCATGGTTATATCCCCATTTCTGCATCAGGGCTTTGCACCTCCCAACTCCAGTTCTAAGGAGATTCAGGCAGCGCCAATTTTGCCATGGCTCACTGGCACCTGTTGGGAGGGATTCCTTTGGCTCAAAAAAGAGGTTATGGGGTTTCTCCTGCAGATGTTTTGACCAGGCTTCTATCCTGCAGCTCTGGGGATTGCCATCCAGGGGTTGTACTGAGTGTAGAAAACTCTTCCCGGATTTTAGCCTTTTTGGTGGAGGAACATGCTGGGAAAGTGGATGGCGACTGTCATCTTCCTGTTTTGTGCGTTCCACTCTTGAAGATCCATCTCTTCTGACTGTAGGAGGGGCAATTCCACACAGCAGGTAGAGGTCATCAATTCGGGTAGGCTTGAGACAACCAGAGATGGCCCTACAAGCTGTGTTTAGAACAGGGTCCAGCTTCTTGGCATGTGAGGAACGTCCCCAGACAGGGCATGCATATTCGGCTGCGGAGTAACACAGGGCAAGGGGCCATAGAAGGAGCGTTCACGCCGCGGCCCCTGTCAGGTATCTGTTTACCTGCGAATCCTTCTAACACGCTACACCAACCTACCAATCCTATCACCAAACATGGAGACACGTAATCTGGCTCAAGATGTCGGTAGAAGTCAGTGTCGTAAGCATGGGTCCTTTTCAGGACCGGCACTGACAATCATATCTGCCAACATTGAAGGCCTTTCAGGAGCCAAGCAACATCTCCTGGCTGATATCTGTACCAGAAATCAATGTGATGTACTGTGCCTACAAGAAAGACATGTTCATATTAAACATGCATGGTGCATGGCTTAATAGGGTAAGGCAAATAGGATGCCGATATGATGTATCCAAAGGCAAAGAATAGAATAGGAATAGGAATGAACAGAACAGAACAGAATAGATTAGAATATGGAATGGAATGGAATAGAATAAATAGAATAAGGAAATAATAGAATAGAATATACAAAATACAAAGAATGGAATGGAATACAATAATAAAATACGAAATGGAATGAATAAAACAGAAAATAGAACAGAACAGAATAGAATAGAAAAGATGGGATGGAAAGAAGAGAAGAGAGAGAAGAGAGAAGAGAAGAGAAGAGAAGAGAAGAGAAGAGAAGAGAAGAGAAGAGAAGAGAAGAGAAGAGAAGAGAAGAGAAGAGAAGAAAATATGGAATGGAATGGAATGGAATGAGGAGAGGAGAATAAATAGAAGAGAAAGGGATAGAATAGAACAGAACAGAACAGAATAATAAAAATAGAACAGAACAAAATAGAATAGAACATGGAATGGAATAAACAGAATAGGAATAGGAATAGGAATAGGAGTAGAGTAGAATAGAGTAGAGTAGAGTAGAGTAGAGTAGAGTAGAGTAGAGTAGAGTAGAGTAGAGTAGAGTAGAGTAGA